>CM035232.1:3688043-4140472 GCA_020226215.1 Sindora glabra
ACAACTTGTTGGTGGTGGTGGTGGTGGTGGTGGGTTTCATAGTCCGCCATTGACGACGGATTAGGTTATTTGGTAGTCTTGCCGGAAGGAGAAGAATGTCGTATAGGAGGAGATGGGTTTTTTGAGGAAGGTTATTGCAGGCTATTGACGCCTTTGCTATGGTAGTGAGCGATTTAAGAAGAGCAGTAAAAAGTGGATGAAATAAAAGTCTCTGGTTACGGTAAACTAAACAAAAGAGTAAAAATGATGGCAGCGAATGGGAGCTACTCAAATATCAATACAGTTTTTGATATTTAAAAATATCCAACGGTTAGAAAAATGAAATTAGAATGAGGACACACTCATTGAAGTTGCCAGCTTTTTTGGCAGTGAGCCATAAGAGGTACGCTGGTGTAACTTATGGCTTGTGTACTTTTGTGGCACTTAAATCAACATCAACAGAAGTAACGGTGCTTAATCGCAGAAATATTATAGTGGGGATGGTAAATCAAATAGGAGAAATGCTAGTTTTTTTAAAAGTGATTCTTGTAGCAAAGTAAGAATTTCCTTATAATTAACTGGATCGTGTTTATTTGGTTCAAATTGTAACGTGAGCGAGGGAGTGTGTATAGAATATGTTTTTGTGCACAAGAGAAAACCTTGTCCCCTGTGTTTGCTGTGTTGAGATCCAAAGCTATCTTTAACAAATCTGTCTTGGAATGATGCACTTATTTTTTTTATCGTCTACACGCCGTACTTAACATGGTAAAGGCAAATACAAAGCTGTCTGTGTCTACTTTTGTAATTTAAGCGAGTGTGCCCATCAGTATTTCACATTAGAATATAGGTTGTTAGTTGCTGTTCTCCATTATCACTACTCGGCTTGGTTTGTCTGATGTGGGAACTCACTGAATGCTAATGAAAGCCTAATACAAAACTTTCTGCATTGGTTCTGAATCTCCGTTTTGTAATATTTTATTTTTCAGTCAGTGAATTTTCTACTCTGTTTTTTATTCATCTTCCTACACGCGATGGGACTAATGGAGCGCGAGAGCATCCAGGGACCCAAAGTAGAGAGGGATAAACGGGCTGGGCCTAGCATATTTTATGGGCTTGAAAGGATTAGCGTCAAGCTTATGATGGGCTGCTGTAACAGTCCTTCAATGAAAGAAATTGAGATGGAAGAACGAAAATGTTAGTCCCGGGCTTAAAAGACAACACCCGACACCTGAGATAATGATTGATGATATGATGTCAATGACAGCAAAGCCCTGAAAAAGCTTAAACATATAATATATAATATAATATAATAATTGAATAAACAAGATGGCAATTGACAAAAATAGCTTCTCCGCGTAAGCAAGGATCATTTCCAGCTCAGGAAAAATACAAAATAAATTAAAGCTTTTGATCTCTGGTGAATTGACCGGAGACCGATTTGCGCAACAAATAATCATTCAACAATTTTAATAATTAAATCAGCTTCTACAACCATCAAGATGCTAAAGCGACATCTTTTGGACATCATCAATTCTTCATTTTGACTTGCCAATGCTTTTACTTTTGTTATTCAACTGGCAAAAATGGAGCAGAATTTCGGTCATTTCCAATTAGTCTGACAAAGTGAGAATGATTTCAGAAATAAGTTTATATTAATTGCAGGAGCTTGCACGGTGCTAGCCTCGTCCTGTCAACGATGCCGAAATTGTACAACAATGAGAGAATATAAATTCAATCAGTGAAGTTATAAGATAATGGAATCACCGAATGCAGTACTTTAAAATAAAAATGCACCTTGATTTAATTAGAGTTCACTATGCCTTTCTTTATTATTACAAACAGATGCAGCCATTTCCCACCTTTACCCACATGGGGTTTACAAACTTCAAAGTGAAAGAAACTATGGTGCTTGCTACGGTACCCTGAGGGGTTTGGTGCCCGGGGTGGTGTGGCAAAATACAAGCCACTGGATGAGATTACAAAAGTCTTAACATTGACTTAGTAATCTCATTCAGTGGCTTGTATTTTGCCACACCACCCCGGGCACCAAACCCCTCAGGGTACCGTAGAATTCACCAGAAACTATATTAAAGTACAAGCTCATTGAATTTATTTTACACAGAATTCTGTCTTCCTCTACATGTGAGTGTTGTGTTTGATATTCATTTAGACAAAACTGACGCAGAAATAATGACATACATACAAAGACTCAGCCACCGATGAATGTTGTATTCTACCAATATTATGTTCTAAAGCAGAAGCAACCTTATTGAGATACCTCGTCCCACAAGTCTGAATTCTTATTTGAAAATCAGGGACGCCCACGTTGAACTTGTTACAGAACATGTTTCGATAATAAAGAGTCTCCTTAACCCATGATTTCCTTCGCAGAATTATTGTCCAGCATCTGATATCCATCTCCATCGCCGCCTTCCTTATTTCTTTGGTCCTGATCCATGTTATCTTTGTCAGCATCCTCAGATGATGAATCCAGCTGCTGTGGCCTTTCTTGACCACCCATAATGTGCATCAACAGCTCCTCAGGCTTCAACTCATTACCAGAACCGGTTGATTCCTCCGCATTCTTAGGTTTTTTACTGTATAAAGCATCGAGCTGCTCGAAATAAGGGCACGTTTTTGAATCCTCGGGCCTTTTCTTATTCTTTTCCTTCATCCTCTTGAAATATTTGTTTATATTCTCCCATTTCTCTTTGCATCTCCTGGCACTGCGATTGTAGCCGAGCTTTTTCATAGCGGATGATATCTCTTCCCAAAGGGGTCCTTTAGGTCCATTTCCTTCATACTGCATGTCAAGGTTTGTCCTCAATCTAATCAAAGCTTCCACTTCGTCCTTTGGCCACCTTGAGGAGCTCATTTGTATGAAATTCCCACCATTTGTACATTCTTGCTTATCTGTAACACTGCCCCTGTTAGCATTTTCTTGCTTGTGCTTATTTTTATCATCTGGAATTGGGTTTTCAACAAGAATTTTTTCGGACGACTGGATGGATACTGATTGTTCAGTGAACTTCTTCAAAAAGGCTAGTACAGCTGCATCTTTTGCCGCTGCAATTGATCTTTCTTGAGCCAAAAGTTCGCGCTCCCTCTTAATCCGAGCTAATTCCTGCATCTTCCATGCTTCCTCTCTGGCTATACGATCCTGTTCACATTTTTGTAACACGTCCATTAACTTGTTCTGTAGGTTCTCTTGCTTCTCTATTACTTCCTTCATCAGGCTATCAAAAAACTCTGTCAGCTTCCTCTTCTTTTTTCCTATACCTTCCTCTGATTCTTTGCTTGAAGACGATGTGGTTGAACTAGTGTGGTCAATCATATGTGCGCTGGGAAATCTGATTGAACATGGCACTGCATCTTTTATAACATTTGGTAGTTCCGTGGTGTGTATTTGTGCCTGATTCTTCTCCGGGGAAGAGGGAGGAAGAAATGGTTGGGTGTCTAGAGCTTCTAATTGCTCAAAAAATCGATAAGTCTTGCCACTGGGTCGGCCATGACGTCCTTCCTTGGTTCTTCTATGGTACTTGTATATATTTTCAAACTTCTCCTTGCATTTCTTCGCACTCCTGTGATATCCTAGCTCAGCCAATTTCCTATACAATTTCAACTTCAATCATTGTTACGCTTGAATTTTTCAAAATAAGAACGACTATTAGCAGGTTTCTGATTGTGATTGGTTAAGTAGACAAAACTACAGAGTCAGTGCAAAACCAGAATTTAGTACAGTATATGTACCAAAGAAAATTCGAGTTTTTTAGCAGATAATAAGACGAAAAAGGGAGCATGCAGGTCCAATATGAAGATTACACTTCTCATTCATAAACAGGAACATAAGGAACCATACACATGCCAATATGCAAAAGCTGAACTTATTTTCTGGGGAGGCAAACGTGGAATACCAGAAAGTTTGCAGCATTCTCTGCGGACTTTCAACAAACAGGAACTCGTGAATGGAGCTGAAAGGACTTACCTAGAAACTTGTTCCCAGAGGGGAGCTTTGGGGCTGATATCCCTGAAGGCAACGTCCATTTCGGACCTTATCTTGAGCAAAGCCATTACCTCTTCTCGCGGCCACCGGTTAGCGGTGGAATTCCGCTCACCGTCTTCCGCAGCGCCGCACTGTTTCTCTTTCAAACCATCAGAGACCGGTCCATTAGCACCCTCATGTATGCGCCGGTTTTCGGTAGAAGGTCCGGGATTCTCCGGTAAAGTTGGGATTTGGAGCATGAATTTGACAGAATTACAGCTTAGAAATTCTGGGTTGTTGGCCGAAAAAAAGAATAGTGAAACTAGAAAGAGGAAAAAAAAAAGGGGGGTAAATTCGATAAGATGGGATTTTGAGAGAAGCTCTGAAAGTGGTAGTTGTACCTGGCTGGCAGGCAGGCAGGGAAAGTCACAGTTCTAGTTCTACCATTACCATAGCGTTTTTCATTCAGTTAAATAACCTCACCTCCAATCGCAACTCCGATTGAGGTGAATTAAGGATAAACGGAGGAGGAATGACCCTGTACGTTCCGAGCCAAGTTACTCCTTTACCCGTCAACGCGGAAGTTTCTGATTGGCCGGCCGTCATTATTATATTACCATTTGTTTGACTATTGCAAAAGGGAGCCAAATCAAAATTTGACTTTTGGTCAATATTGTCATGTCATTTGCTTAGCGGCTGCCCACGTCACCACGTGGCCTATAAAATTATTCGTTCAAAAAATTTACAGTACGAACTTTTCAATTAGGATTTTATGATTTGCGTAAATTTTTTATATAAAAATTGATATTATCATTCTATAGTTGAATGATGAAAATGAGTATACAATATTTTCATATTCACTCAATTAAGGGAGTAAAATTAAAATTTGGTGGGATAAAAATTATTTTTGATTTTCGAATTTTTACTTATTAATGAATAAAATCCATTTAATTTAATTTATTTTCCATTAAATCCACACCTTCTTAATGAAATTGAAATTTCAATGTGAAATGAATAGGAGGCAATTTCTGGTGAAAGACGGAAGAAGGACGGGGGATTGGGGCCGATCCGAATGAAACGTCGGCATCTAAGCGTGGCAACACAACGTGGGTTTTAAAAGCATCTTGTATGTCCGAGGGAGCCCACATTCTGCCTTTTTTGAATTTTCCGTTTCCCCACTTGCTTTGGCAAGTCATGAATCATTGATGATTTAGTAGTGGTACAACTACTTATATTTTTCTTTAAAAAAAATGATAATAATAGGACATTCACCTTTTTAATAACGAAAAGAATTACGGCAAAATGTAATTGGTAAGGAATAAATTAGTGAAAATACATAGAATTTGATAAACCGTTAAATGAAGGTGGAAAAAGAAAAACCATACAAGGTGGTTAGTTTCTTTGACAAGAAGAAAAGCAAAGGACAGCCGCAAAAGCTAAGCCTAGTGATAAGATTAAGTTAAAAAAGGAGCAGTAAAATAAGAAAATGATAGAGAGATGAAGAAAAATGACGACACTGAAATAGGGCCGTGGAGTGAACAAATGGATTACGTAACTGGGTATATATGCAAGTCGCATTCACAGTGAGTGGCCATCCTCCATCATCAAAGCGCATAAATGATAAAAACGCGGGCGCTCTTGCTGTAGTAGTATTCTATACTCTACTTTTGAGGCTTTTTTTCTCCTCATGTATTATCTGACTTTGTCACTCCTGATATTAAAAAAAGGAAAAAAAGAAAGAAAGAAAAATTGATCTTCAACCCAAGGATGAGTTAAATTATTGAAAGCACCCCACGCCGACAACTTGGACTTCCCTCTCATCTTCAACTGACAACTTTTGCTAAGTTTTCGCCCTAAAAAAAAAATATCCCAAAAGTAGGATGCTTAACTATGTCAAAAAAAGTTTACAGATTTGTCAAGTTGACGATGAACAGACTTTCAATTCATTTAACTTGGGGAATAACTCGTTTAATCACATGTGTCTCTTTCTCTGTTTTGAGCTTGGCCTGGCTGGTAGCACATTGGATTCAACTGTTGCTACTGCAGGTTCCTTTTTCGGTGGATGCCTGCCAATAGAACATTATGCTTCGTTATCAGATCACCATGGCCAAAAAAAATTTCATCGTTATAGAAACTTGAACGTGCACTATGTCCCAGAGCAAACTGAGGACGTTCTATGTCAATCTCTCCTAGTCTTCTGTCACTATGGCCTCTAATAACCTTCATGGTCTCCATATTTACCTTCATTCATATATAGAAACTGTCACCCAACAAGTAATTCAAATGGTATTGACATTGGTCTTAAGCAGGACCAAGTTAGAGACAAATTTTGAAACACTTCATGTACAAATTAAGGAATTTTACAAAAATATTTTTGCTCTTAAAGATACACTGTAAGAATTAAGATGGCTTGTTTGAATCTCTAAATTCTGTTTCCTAGTTTCTGCTAAAGCGATAGTATGTAGACTAATTAATACCTTCAATGTGAGAAATCATATCCTTAGTTTTCCGTGTCAAATTTGCAAATATGTGGATTTTGTCGCTCGGATTCAGAATAGAACATTCAAACTAATATGCAAATAACTGTCAGTCTCTTACAGCCGGGCCACTCCTTCTTGGTAATGATGATGAAGAAATCATTCACAAAGTGAACAGTGTCATTATTCTTAGATTTTCTGTAACGTATTGGTCTAAATGAAATGAAGAAAAAGAAGAAAAATGCTTACTGCTTCCAGCTTGGCTCTATTTCAACCCCTTCTTTGCGAGGCAACTTGAGACAAGTGCATTTTAGCAGAGTATAGCCACAGAGGCCAAAGTTGTTATTGTATATGGAAGGATCAGTAAGAGTGTGAAGCTCATTCCCAGATGGAATCTGCCCACACAGCTTATAGTTAGACGATGTGAGACGGCTTGGAGAAGTGAGTGCAGACAAGCTTGGTGGAATTGAGCCTGAAAGTTCGCTCCTAGATAAGTCGTGACTCTGAGGAGTTCATTTTACCAATTTTGTCAGGAATTTGTCCTCTCTGAATGTTACCTGACAAATTCAAACCACAAATTTCCTGCAACAACTGTTATCTTTTCTGGAATTATTCCAATTATTTTGTTCCCAGTGATATCCATGCTAACTAGGTGCTTCAGGGTCTTGGTGTACACAAGCTCTTGCCCTTTCATGAATTGAAACAAGTTTTCATCTCTAACTTCTAAGTTCACTTGTAATTGAAGAATCTGAAATCATCCTTTTTAATTTGTCAAAGCAAGCAGGAATTGAACATGATAGATTGTTTTGTGCCAGATCAAGCACTTGTAAATCGTTAAGGCTACATTTCTCTGCGTATGGTACCATTGAACGTGTTTTCTCGTAGATGAAGGACTTAAAAGGTTCAACATGCTCTTTGCAACCTAAGCAGGCAAGCTTACACACAATTTATTTCCACCCACGTCAAGGATGGCCATGTCAGTACAGGATTTCCAAGCCGATGGAATTTCCCTCGAAAATTATCGTTACTGGAGAGCAGACTCTTCAGTGAAGTTGCATTGCCTAATGAGCTTAGCATAAAACCTGACAATTTGTTAGCCGAAAAATCTAGTACTGCCAAGATCCTGAATTCACTCCAAGAATCTGGAATGTTGCCAGAGAGTGTTTATCTTGCACAATGAGTACAGGATAGAGCCACTTAACTGATTACCAGATAGAAGCAAATTGTTCAAATAAGATGTCATGTTTCCCCTGTTTTCTGGAAGAGATCTCGAAACCAAGTTGTCAGTGAGCTCCAACCTGATTAGTGTAGAAGGGAAAGTGGACAAGGGTTCTTCAACGCTGTTGGAACTCAAATGCAGGTCCATGCACAGAGAATCTGGTTTATTAAATGTTGGCAATCAACCTCTGACATGGTTAAAAGAAAGGTACAGGTGAGAGAAATTCGGGTTAGGTAATTATGTCGGGATGAAATTAGAGATGCTTGTATTTGAGAGGTCTATGACAACCCCCGTCTGTGTTCTGAACCATGGAGGAAGCTTAGGCCCAACATTGCAAGATTTCATACTGATATATCTGATTTGAAATGGAGGAATCCAATTGGAGTTCAATTTCAAGGGCAAACGGTTTCCCCCAATGTCAAATCTTCTAGCTCTGACAGATTTGAAAAGTGAACCTCAGTGAGAGATCCTTGGAAGGAGTTGGCGGACAGAACTATCTTTTGAAGCCATGAATGTTGTCCCAAGCACTCTGGAATTGCCCTGTTTAATTGATTACGTGTGAGGTCTAACACCCTCAAGTTGGACAGTCTCCCAAAAGATGTTAGCATTGAACCAAAGAATGAATTGTTTCCAAGATCAAGAAATTTTAGCTGTTTCCAATTTCCAAACCAATCAGGGGCTCTGGTTTGGTTCCAAGACCAGCTACTGTGTTAGAATGTTCTGAGATCACTGTTAGTCTGTTCATTCTGAGATCTATAACTTTTAATCTAGAAAGATTACATAAAGACTCAAACTCCCTTCTAATGAATTAGAACCAAGGCCCAAGAATTCAAGAGAAGAAAGCTTCCCCATAGCATTTAGAATGATTCCATTAATATTATCGACACCAGAATTGATATGCACAAAGTTTTTCAGATCAAACAACTAGGGAGGCATTGAAGGACTAAAGAAATCGGCTGAAAGATCAAGGAAATTAAGTGCAGTCATATTCTGAATGACTTCAGGGATGGCATCCTGAAGCATATTTGCACTGACATCCAAAAATTCAAGAGATTTGGAGTTTACATAGCCAAGAAAAAAAAATTCAAACCAAGAAGTCCACATGATGACAGCATAGATGAACCAAGAAAGGAAGCTTTTGTTCAGTACCTGAAGCAAGTCAGTGGCCTGGGGAAGTTTTATCCAGCTTAACTCGAGGTGTTTCAAAGATGAATGGTGAGAAAGCCAATGAAGGTCGCTGATGGGTAACTCAAAATCATATCAACTCACAGTGTGGCCAAGACACGCAACGTAATCTAGAAAGATCTCGAAGTTGAAAAGGAACCGTTCCATTAAGATTGGCATGAGAAAGGTTGAGATAAAGCAATCTTGGCAGAGAAGCAAAGAAAGCTGGAATTGGACTTCCCATGGAATCATTCCAGCTTAACTCTAAGTGCTTCAGATATTGCAACTCCAGCACGGAAGAACCCCCTATTGGCTTTTAACTGCTTATGCAGTTGAATTATGTATCCAGAGGAATCTGGGTAGACCTTATTTCAAAGATTAAGTTTGATGACAAGTCCGTTGGACAGCCTATCTAAGCTGCCAGTGGGTCTGCTTCTGAACTTTAAGAGGGCCTGTCTCACTTTCAAAGCAGCCCTTGTTTGAGTTTAGACAGCAGCGAAATTGCAAGCTTTCCAAACACAAGGCAAATAGAAAAACAAGATGGGTAAAAGACTTTCCCATTTTTGAAAAGTGAACAACTAGCAATGGCAAAAACTAGGTATTTATTACAGGAGGCTTTTGAGTCTGCTCCGTAACTTGCAAATGAAGCCAGTCAACGTAAATGCCTTTGTATTTTGGATTCGCTTCTTGGTGGAAGATTCAATTTTGGATTTGGAACAATAATATAGGACCTCAGTCACCAAACTTCCTAGTCAGATATGTAGTACAAAGTTAGACGTGTTACTATCATTGACTCCAACATCTTAGTTTCTATATAGAACTGATAAGGTTGAAGGCCATGAGACAGGCGTATAAGTATCACTTACTCTATTTCTAGAAGCTAGGAAATTAGTTCAACAATACTTGTACAGATACCATTGAGTCTATGGGGGTATGTATTTAGTTGCTTTATGTAGTAATCTCCGTCTAAATTTTCATCCATTGAAGTGTATAGTCAGACCGATTTTTAAGTGCAGTGAAGTTCTTCGTCAATTGAAATCTTAGTTAGTGACAGATTAATAACAAAAACAGTGACTTCTCGAATTAGTGAAACTTTAGGTTAGCCTTTGACGAAGACCAAATCATGCTGGACTCAACTCGACTATGCTTCCATAAATATTCAGTTCCTGCCACTGAAGCGTTCGTTTCAAATATTATGCTCATTCATTAACTGAACCCTCCATTAGAAGTAATTGCTGGAAAGTCTAAAGAGGCTGGAATTGGAAGCAGTGTCTCAGCAGCAATATATTCCGTGAGTTAAGCCAAATGGGGTTTGGCTTTGCTGCACCATGTAAAAAGGCAGTCGTGTGAGTTTCTGCTATCAGTCTAACCAAGCGGAGAAACAAATCCTTCTGCGACTGCTAATTAATATGACCCTCAAATGGTGAATATGAAATTAACAATGATAATATGCTCTTTTTTCCCCATCTTGTTGAGATGAGCTGAGTTAAAGCAAATATAACAAACTTTTGGGGCATAATTCCAAAAAAATAAGCAAATGTTGGAATGTAAATTCGGCTTTCACCTTCACATATTGATTGACTTGAAAATGTAGGTGGAGGCAAGTCGATTATTGATCATTATCTTCAAATTTTTCGAGTATAAAGATATTGGCTTTGTCATCCCTGCCTATTCGCAGGGTGTCATCAACGTATCTACGAGAAAGTGGAATTAAGAAACAATAAATTCTTCAATAATACTGCTGTGTAAAAGACTAAAGAACTGACTACTGAGTAAGGATACGTGATCTCTAGCCATCCTTCGGGATTGAAGATGCCCAGCAAAAGATCAATATTTTTCCTAAACACGTTCATCAACTGCGCTTGCAAGGACAATAAAAAAGAGAGATTTAATATTTTGCAGAAGCCAGAAGCTTTTTGAACAGAAAAAACGTAATCAGGCAGAGATACCTCATCAGGAGTGATATTTGAGTTTTCAAAATTGATATCAACTCTCTGTGAATTTCACATGCACCACAAATGTCAGTAGTAGTGGATAAATACTTAACAAATAAATAAAAGGGACCAGAAAAGTGTTGTAGCTCTAACTGTTTTGGAAGCAATCTTGAAAGAGGCCTCAATAGTGAGCTGTCCATTCAACAAGCTCAACCCCTTTGCACTGAACTTGACCACGTTAACTGCTTTGCTCTCCATTTTGGAATATCCCGAAATGCTCAAACTTCAGTACACAAACAAATACCAAACATTTGCCGCCACAAAAAAAGAGTGACAACTCCAGATAGTCTACAAACAAACGACCATGTTACGTAGTGCAAAAGTGAAAATCAGTGGTACCTTATCAACATCGATAGTCTGGAAAAATTCACCCAGTGAGATAAAATCTCTCAGGCCTAACTTTGTTCTCTTGGAACCCAAAATTGAGATTGTACTGTAAACAAGCCTCCAGCGTCCAGCCACCTTCCAGTCCAGTGATAGAAACGTTATACAAAATACTCTTAAATGTCCATGTCAATCAACATACAGAATTGAATTTACCTTGTGCAGTTCCTCAGTTGGATTAGGAGTGGGATTATGGGACTCTAGTTGCTTCACTAAACTTTGAATTTCAGATTTCTTGGCAGATGGAATTCCAAAGATCCCTCTGTTGATTCCTTGAAATGTGTTTGTATGAAATGAAGCACATTACAATCCTATTTTAAATTGTTCAATGTTTATAGTAGAAACAATGTTAAGCATAATATAATAAAATAATTGGTGGGGATGTACCTTCCACTGCTTGATAGAGGGCTGCTTTCTTCTCATCCCCGAAAAGGTCGGAACTTTGTTCTGCAACTTTAACGATTGTAAGGGGTTTAAAGCAAAATGGGGTCTCGAAAAATCTTGAAATGTTTATCTTTGACGTTGAACGAGTGCCAGCTGAGACCAATCCTTGAAGTTTCGCAATGGTCAAGGTCCTGGAAATGAGAAGATTCACATGGGAATCCGTGATTAATGGCTGGGCAAGCTTAGCGGCCATAAAACCTCTAAGGCTTACGAAAGGCTCTTCTATGTTGACGCTGGAATGAAGACAGAAGGATAAACAACATGGGGTGCAGAAGACAGCTAAGATTGTTCTATCTCTTTTTAATTATAGGATAGGATATGACTCCCTGCCTGTTGGGCCTTTTGAGATTTGATTTTACCCGATAATTTATTGTGGTGTTATCTACTAATGTTGTATTCATGTTGATCGGAACTATGGTTGGAGATAGGTCCAAGAGACGTGTGGTTGAGATTTCCCAAGTTGTTATACGGGTGCCATGACAGAGAACCTACTACCCACACCCGAAAAAATTCATACTCCCGCCAAGTTGGCTTATTTGCTAACTACAGAACTTGGAGATCACACCCAGGATAAAAATGCCACGCATAGCATAATTTGTTAGTATTGTCTGCTCAAAATTGAAATAAATGAGATTAATTTACACAAAAGTAAATTATCAAATTAATTTTTGAAAAATACAAGTTATATCATATTTTTCCCTAAAAGATAAATGTTATGTAAAACGAACTTCTAGAGTAAATCTAATATAACTTATATCTTTAAAGAATTAATTTGGTGGTATACTCTTCAAATAATTTTTACTGCATGCATTATACGAGTGATTGCATGATCATTAACTGTCATTGCTTAAAAATGGGGAACCCAAACAACTTTGGCGCGAGCTAGTCCCATATAAAAGTCATAATTTTTAATATGATGCAATAATCTAACATGATATATTTATTTGAATTTAAATTAACAAGTTAACTCATTTAAGAATTTATTTTAAATTTTTTAAAATTTTATTTAAAAATAATTGATAATTTAATTTTAAATAAATATAGGTAAGAAAAATATAAAATTATTATTTTAATAAAATAATAATAAATTTTAAAAATTGTATTTTATTAATAAAAATATTTTTATGAAAAATAAATAATTAAATTAAATAAATAATTTTATAATATAAAATTAATTAATTGAAATTATTAAAAAGAATAAATAGATAACCCATTTTAATATATTTAATAAATAAATTCACCCCTAATCCTATACTTCTATGGTAGGAATAAGATCAAGGCCTTTGTGACAACAAAAATTAGAATATTGTGTATTTAGTGGGAGCGGGCATCAATGTACTCTGCAAAGAACAAAGTGCGCACGGCAAAAGCCAATTTTAACTTAGTCTACTTGTTTCAGACGAGAAATTTGTTGAACTAAAATTGCCTCCGTACATTTCTACGCAATTTTAGTGTAAAACAAGTCCAAATAACATCACTCAATTAGAATTAGAATCCCCATCACAACACACCCCGAGATAACTCCAAAAATCACAGAGAGATGAAAACCATCATGCATACACCTAGCAACCTCGAGTTTTATTTAAATTTGCCAAGAATTGAGTAATTCTTGAATGGACTTTATAAGACTTAGAGAGGAAAATAAGCACAACTATACTTGTATACACATATAATACTCATATTTATTAACGAGTCTCAGCCTATCCCTTTTTTTTTAATTTACAGAGATTTTTCTTAGAAAGCAGTGACAACACATTACCTTGCAGCCTCGCAGGCCACTCCAGGATGGGGGGGAGTACGCCAAACTTTCTAATGCTAAGCAACTCAAAATTACCCAATAAAGCTTCTAAATTATTACGCAAAGTTGCCATACCACCCAAAATACTAACACAAGTTCTGCAAACTAAAATTTAGTAATAATTAGAAGCTTCAGTATCACATTGATATCAATGATATATAGAACTAGAATTGGCAAACTTAGTCAGCACCACAATGCATGATTTTTATATATATATATCCATTTATTGGATGCCACCAAAAGGCATACTCTACTACTAGATGGCAGGATTAAGACTTTTTGGCCTCCTGCTGCTGCTTCCACTGCTCTGGCGTCACAGCTTTCTTCACAGAAAGAGCATGAATCTGTTTCATTTCCTCCTCTAGAGCACCATTCACCATTCGATGCCTCTCCAGCAACCTCTTCCCTTCAAAATGTTCAGATACAACCTCCACTGCAAAACTTGCACCGCACCTAATAATAACAGAATTTTGATTTGATTGTAAGATAGCACAAGTGCAAGAAAACAGAACAACATAGTGGCAAACTCAAAGTAAATCTTTTAGCAGAAAAAACCTACCCTCCAGATGTGTCAATTACTTCCTGAAACCAAATAAAAGGTGATCAGTTCAAAAAGAAAGGGAGTCATACGAATGTATTTTAAAAGGAATTTGCACAGAAAAACCAGTTATAGCAATTAGTAATAATGCACACCACTATTAATATAAAACTAGGTTGTTTCAGCAAATCCATTCAAGAGTATTGACATATTTAAGGTCACTTCACATTCTTTGCTGGTTGTGCAAGACAGAAAGTCATCAGTCTATTGACATTAGTTTGTTAAACTTCATTGACAAATATGTTTTGATTTGATACTACTAAATCATAATACAATATAGTTTCGTAAACCAGAAATAACTCAACTTACAATTTGACATGCAACAAAACCAACTGGCAGCAAGACACATAGCTTCTAAATAGAGTTTTTCATGGATGGCCATAGGTAGCGTAGACTGTCTAGGACTGAAGAATGACGAGCTCGCACATACACACCCTATTGAGGCATACTAATTCTGGTAGTAAGGGTTATTTAGGTATCTCAATACCACAAAGAAACATGACCCGCCACTAAGATATTCAAAGAAGAATCAGATGTATCAGCAGTCAAGGTCACACATTTACAACTTATAAACACAGCTCCATCTTCTAACCAGCATAACATCTTCACCTGCGCCAATTGATCTGCCAATTCCATATGAAGCTGCGCTTGCAATTACAATGTCCAAGCCTATTACCTTACGTCTTCTATATTAAAAGTTTACATTTGAGGAAATGATTACTTTTTTCCATTAATAATTTTCTAACATCCAGCAAAATAAACCACAGTGCACTATTAAACGTAATCCAAAACCCTAGCAGACACAAACACTTGAAAGCAATAAAACAATAAAAACTAATCATCGAATTAACGATTGAAATAACTCCACCCCAGTTTCGATGAAGTTCCCAGGAAACTCACTAGAAGCGCTTGTTCTCACCCCAGATGATTAGCATAGTAAACAAAAATCTGCTCTAATTAAGGCCTTTTTAATAAAAAGGCAAAATATGAAGTATGCAAGCTCTAGTTGAACACGAAATAGAAGAAAGAGTAAGACACTAAATTGATAAATAATGGAAAGCTTACAAGATGAGAAGGATTGAGTTTGGCCTTCAACGAAGATTCAACTTGCTCCTTTGTGACACCCATGATCTTTCTTCCTTTCTCTGTTTTCCTCTTCCGTCTCCCTCGATCCTATTTCAGTTTTCAACTTTTACGCAGGCCGATATTTAGGGGGGGATATTCTAAAGATAAAATATTCCATTTAAAGAAAAGGTAAAAAGATGCAATATTCCTCTCCTGAGGCTATGGTTTCAAAACTTGTAAAGTCCAAAGTTCCTTTTATGCCGGGGAAAAATGCAAAAGAAAAATCACCCCGTTCATCAGAATTGCACTTGAATGAAATATAATAATAACGATACGTATACAAATATAAATATTAAAAAAATATACGCACGTATCATCGCTTCATCAAAGAATCAAGAGTAAATATTAGGGGGTGAATTTATCCCTTTTATTTGCAAGTTTTCATTGTGTTTCCCCTTAATTTTGAGAGAACGAAACCCTATAAGAAGAACATATTCGCAAATTTTTTAAAGGTTCGATTAAAATTTTTCCCAAATAATTTGCTTCAATTGTTTATTTCAATACTTACATTTTTCTTATAATTAATGTTTTGGGGCTTAATTTTATTTTAATTTTTAACTAATTTTGTTTATAATTGTTTCGGCCAAAAATTTCACGATGTGTTTGATTTAATTGCAAGCAATAGGTTGACCTAATTCGCTGGGTAAATTCCGAACTAAAAAATGTTAATATTAAAAATAATAAATAACCCAACAATATTGTTAAAATAAATAATAAAAGGACATAATCAACATCATCATTCAATCAAAATACATCAAATTGCTCACACACAGCAATTCAAGTTTAATTTTATATTAAAATTTTGCATAGTCCTTCAAATGATAAATACATCAAAAAATATAAACAAAATTTGCAATAATAGAATAACAAATGAATTTGAAAAAAAAGTTCTAAAAAGTCAAGAATTTAGGGAAAAATTATAATAAATTGTGAATGAAAAATAAAAGATAAAGTAAATAATAGAACATTATAATTTATAGGCCTCATTTGACAATAAGCTGATAAGCTGATAGTTGTAACGGTTAGTTAATTTAATTAATTATTAACTTATGGTTGATTATATTAACTGATTTAACCAATTGATTGCATTATAATTTATAGGTCTTATTTGATAATAAGCTGATAGTTGTAACGGTTAGTTAATTTAATTAATTATTAACTTATGATTGATTATGTTAACTGATTTAACTAATTAATTGTATTAACTATTTGAATAAGAGTGTTTAGTAAAATTAACTCTTTATAATTAACTATTTGTATATAAAATGACATGTAGAAATATGAGTATATTTTATAAATTATTTGAGTATTTTTTATTTTAATATTTTAGATTCTATATGTTATTTAGTAGATTAAATTTTCTTGTAAATAATATATTATTATAATTTATTATATATTAAATATTTCTTTAAAATTAAATTAATATAATTTTTATTGTAAATAAATTTATCAATAAAAAATTAATAATTATAATTATTTATTTTTTATGTAAATATTATAATTTTTATATGTTAACAGTGGAAGAAATGAAACTATTGATAAATTAATATTCTTCATAGATATGAATAAATTGGAAAATAATTTATTAATCATAAAATATATTACAACATTAGAAAGTATCAATTAAAATAAAATTTTAATAATAAATTCAATCTAAATTAAAAGGTGATAACACCATTTTGTACAAGTTCTTATAACACTCTAACATTATCGTCTAATTAGTCTATCTGTCATCAAACTAGAAACAATTGTATCTCAAATAATTGTCATCTCTCCAGTTCTCATCTCTCCAACACTATCTTGTGAAGAACTAGCCATAACATTTGGAAATATTTCAAAAGATATAAAATCAAGATCTTGATCTATGACTCTAAATGCCAGGTCACCTACTTTATTTTTTCTAATATGATTATGCAATGCAAAATGCAAAAGTTGCACAAATAATTCTATTTTGATTCATTATTAAATATTTGAACATTTTTTGAAATATCATCCATCAAGCCTTAAAAATATCAAAAGTCCTTTCAATACAACTTCTAAAGGATAAATGAGTTTGATTGAAAACTTCTTGGAATCCTCTTGGAGTTGTACCATAGAATTCTGATTGATGATACCTCATCTTTAGGTACAATTCCAAATATCCTTTTCTATTTAGGTAACTTTTGTCTACCAAGTAATATTTTTTCTAAGTATACATATAGGTCATATAATTAGAAAAAAAATGCTTCCTAAATTTATAAGCTATACAAGAATTAAATCATTAAAAACTTAAAAAATTACCTCCTGGTAGTTTTGGAAAATGTAAACTTGGATTACTAATTGAATCAAGGAAAATATGTGTATCATATGTTGATCCTTCCCTATCCAATTAAAACGTAAGTAAATAGTAAATCAAAATTATATGTTGCCAACACATTTATGGTTGTTATCCATTTTCTTCCTTTATATCACAATTGATCCTCCTCATGAATAATTACTGTTATGTGTATTCCATCAATAGTTTCAGTGCAATCCTAATATAAAATAATGTTTATGAGATGATAAACATGTGTTTTTATGAAAAAGTAAAAAGAAATAAATCCATATCTGGTTGCCTTGAAGTATAGCATGTATCTAACATCATAGGCAATTTATGGTGGAATTTTCTTGAATTCAACATTTTTTAACCTAATTATATCTCTTGAAAGGCCATCCATGGCATCCAAGATTTCTTTAAAACTTTATTCGTAATTTTACTAGAGTGTTAAAATTGCTCTTGTGCATCTCGGTTTAAGGTACCCTTACGAAGGATATATATAAACAATCTCACTTTCTTTAAAATTGATATCCTATCCGAACATCTCAAACTATATTTGTTTTCCAAATCCATGCATAATTGGTGAAATGCATCTTCATTCATTCTAAATATATTAAAGCATTGTTTTTCATAGCCAGTTAATAACTCATTTATCCATATTTCTCCTGTTAAATGAGAAGTATAGCATAACTCCTTATGAATATGGTTTAAATAATGAACATATAGATAACTTGCTACACATACTACTAAGTCCTAAAATTCATTGTCATTTTCAAGAACTTGATAAAGAAGTTCCCTGTTTTGTAAAAGTTGTATGATTTGTATACCATAATTATCCATTCTTGTAAATTAACTAATAAAATATGATTTTTAAATAAACAAGTCCAATCTTGTTATGAAAACTTCATAACTTTTAAGGTCCAAATTATAGGATATACAAGATGAAGATAATAAAATAACTATCATGTAATTGGTATTAATAATAAGTATCATACCTTCCTTGAAACAAATAGAAAACTAACAATAGTACTCACTTAAAATGTTGAAAATATATGCATGAGAACATAAATTAATAAGTTTGAATAGAGCTTCCACCCAGTCAAAGCAAGTAATTAGAATTCAACTCAACAAGAAATCATGAGGTACCTTAATTCCTTTCAATAACATCTTAGAAGAATTTTGACTATTTTATAAGATAAGGATTAAGTGTATTATCCATTTAACTTACTAATCTGATTTGACTTCAAATTTAAATTCCATTTTATAAAATACTTTATAAAATATAAATGAAATTGTTAAGCTGGATATATAATATATTTAACAAAATTGCATAAGGATAGCCCTCGAAATTTATCCATGAATACTGATGGGAAACAAGCCAACACAAGCATCTAAGGTGCTAGATAAAAGTAACATTTATAAGTTTGAAATGGATAAGCACTAATATTAATTTTGATAGTAAAAAAAGGCATCTAACTTGATTGCACAAGGATACTATATTTTAAAGAAATTATGACAAATGTTAATTTTCAGCACTTAAAGTGTACATAATTGATAAAACCCAATTAAGGATATAGAACAACAAGATTGATAATTAAATAGGTATATTAAGGTATAAGTCCTCTAATAACCTTAACTTTAGTTTTATTGTCAATGGTAGTAACTACTGCATTGATTGTAAATGCACATGGGTTCAACAGTACACTTTTCTTGGTGTTATTTGTTAAGGCATACTTGAGCAGCTTTAAAATCTATAATCCTAAATAAAAAATATAAGGTTGTTTTAGTGTCAAGAAAATATATAATACATAAGAAAATAAACCAGATCATAATAAACATGAAATAAAAAATAGAACATCTAATAATGGAAAAAAATTAGTTAAAATTACAAGGAACCCCTTTCAAGTATACACCTTATGCTAATTACCTCTTCGTGCACCCAATTGTAAAAATTTAATTGCCTCAACTAATGAAACTTTTACAAGTCACCCCATTATACAATGGCAACAATTAAAAATAGCTAAACACAAACTACTATTCTCTCATTTAATATATTTCCCTCTCAAAATCAATTATAGTTATCATAACTTAAAACAGTTAATTAATTACTTTGCCTAAACTGATAAAAAGGAATAATTCAGCTCTAGCCACTTAACACCATATAGGTAAATTTTTTCATACTTTCATTAGTTCAAATGGTTAAATTTTTGTAGTAGAAAGTAAAAAGAGGTAATTAGCCTATAGTATATAGTTATAAAGATTCCAAGTATTTTAACTTTAAAATTTTTTAAGGATAAATCAAATAACAATAACTCATCATACCTTTAATGCAAAGTTAGTTAGAATTGGTAATAGCAAATAATTATGATTCATAATGTATCCTGTTTCTATTATACCAAATAGAATTCACTAGAATATCATAAAGAAGAATGCAAATATGAAAAAGATAAGTATAACTAACGTTTTTATAGGTATTAAAAAGACAAGTATAGCTTATTATTCTATTGTTATTTAATCCTTTTTCCTTATATGATGTTTTAAGTTTTATGGTGTTTTTCATTTTATAGGCGAAAGTTTTGAAGCACCTTGAAATGATTAAAAATTTGTCTTTGATCGATTCTTCTACTAATTTGGGTAGTAAGTCAGTGCTAATTATGGCCCAAGGCCCTATTGGGGTGCTAGATGCTTCATGCCTAAGCTTTAAAAAATGATGAACTAATAGTTGGGTCATGTTCAAATTAGTATTCTTATAATAGTTTAAATACTAAGAGCTAACAAGACAAGCCTTCTAATAGGAATTCCAAGTCATGAAATGTGAATTCTCCTTTTTCACTAAAGTTCCATTAGTTTAGTTAAATGGGAGTTTAGTGTGGTTTTTGGAAGTACCTTGCTGACACTTTTTTATCACTCTTAGTGAGTGAGAAAATATGTGTTTTAGATGCACAAGATAAAAATTTAGCAAGTCTCATGCTCAAAATAAGAGCAAGAGAGATATTTTTTTCATTTGCATAAGAAATTATTTTCCCTCTCCTATGGATAATCTTTTTTTTTAATTAGTGGGTCAGGTAATCCTCGGACTTGTTATCTATAACCAGGTTTTAGAAATAAGCTAAGTAGCAATACATGTAAAGTATGAATATGTTATTATGAGAATGATATTAGAATCCATCTTTAAGTCTAGTTAATTCTTCACAAGATATTAATCAAGTTCCCTCCCATAATCCTATCTCCCAGCATTACTACAACATAAGTAGGAAACTAGCAACTATAAAAACATTAAACTTAAGCCCTTTTGTCAACATCATCCTAAAAAAGCCCCATAAATCTTTATTTGAAGCACAATTTTCTAAGGTAACATATCCAACGATAACAACATTCCATGAGAACATAAATTAATAAGAAATTACTAAACTATCACTCCAAACAATAAAAATTTGATAAATAGTAAAGTTTATCCATAAATGTCTAAATAACTACAAATTTCAAGTAATCAAGATAATTTCAAAAGTAACCTTAACTAAAATAGAAATTTTGAGTATCCATAAATATTTATAAACAATAACTTAAATAGTTCAAATGTACATATCTATAAATGCCTACAATAACAACTAAACATAGAAATACCTAGGATGCGGTCCTAATGCTTTTTCCGCTCCTTGTACATAAACTTTGTGTATTCAACTATTGCCATGTCACTTGGCAAACTAAACAAAATTATCCTTTTTTATGGATCTTCAATTAACGTGCAAGGAAAATTGAATTCAGGGGTATCAGGCTCTAATTCAGGCAAAGCACAAATCTTTGCCAAAGCATCTGTAAGACTATAATTTGAAGTATCCGTGACATTATGCTTAGATGTTTCAATAAAACTCAAAAAGTTCATCATAGCAGTATTTCTTTCTTTAACGATTTTAAACAAAGCATTAAACTTTTTATACATTACTACAGCGACTCCTCCTCTTTTAGTAGAAATGATCCTTGCACTTTTGTTACTTTCTAAACTATCATTCTCCAAGACCTTTTTGTTTCTTCTTCTTCTTCTTTTATCCTCTTCATTTTGTATAGCTTTCGGGGTAAAGGTAGGATCTCTCCATATTTCTTCCCATACACTTTTTATATAACAATTGTTAACATCATTTATCTCATTTATATCATCTTTATAGCTCAATAGTGTACCATGAGAATTATCAACATGAAGAGGAAAAGGAACATATGCCTTATCCATTTTTTGCTCTTGTGGTTAATTATCTACAGGAGTAAACTTAAACCCTCTCCCGATTGATGAATATCCAAAAAGTTAATCCATTTTATACTTAAGTTCAGGATTAATTACTTTAGCTTGAAATGTTTCAAATTTGTTATTTTCCTATAAAATAAGATATAGGTAATTAACATAGGCTCATTTATCTAATTTTTTAGCATCAAAGTAGGGAAAATTAAAAAAAATCTAACTCGAATTTTTAAATCCCACCACTCATCACTAACATTGATTATTCCTTTGCCATGATCATATCCTAATCCAATCTCTCTCTCTTTTAATTGCTTTTAAAAACTCCATCTAGATCTCATCCAATCATACTTATATTTTACTTTAGCTTTTTCTCATGATAACTTGGTCCTTTTCTAAAACTCCATCTCTACCCTCTTCCATGATAACCTTTAAAAGATTGTCACGCCACTTTTTTCTTTGCTTCTTTCCATTAATTGATTACATATATCAATAAAAATATATAATACTTCTTTTGACCAATTAACTCTCCATATATTTTTTCCTCTTTGACTTTCTCCTCCACTCTCTTGTTAGGTTAAAGCCATCTAAGGATTATGAAAAAGTCAATTCTCTAGACAAATAAAAAATATCCTAAATCATACAACATTTATCCTAACTTATACAGGCTTTAGGAAGAACAAATAATATTCTAAAATTGTATTCATGTTTTCCAAAAAAGAAAGCACATTCAGTAATTGCAGATGGTAAATAATCTAAGGGAAAAAATAAAATAATAGGAAAGCTCAAGAAAACCATACAATAAAGAAGTAAACAATGGCTTTATCCTAATTCATACAATATACATATATAGCCAAAGGTTTAAGTAGTTGGCTCTCATTATTAATTGATATCTCCTTTTAATTTGTGAATGTAGTAAGCAAAGGTCAAATGTGTTAGTCAATTTCCCATGGCATGCCATAAAAGCTACTTAAAATAAAATGATACCATCCACTAATAAATTTTTAATTGGTTTACAAGCTACAATGACATCATAGCTTTGAATTTAATATTACAACATAACCTAGTAGAACTTACCATTATATTAAAGTGCACAAAACTAAATGTATTCGTCATTTTCTAATATTAAAATGATGGTAAAGAAGAAATTGGAATATATTAAAGAAATCAAAGTTCATACAAATAGATGAAGTCTATAAAACCAAATAAGGTCTTGAGTCTTAAAATCTTTAGGATATATAACGCCTATGGCAGTATACAAATGCATGAATTTTGATTTCACATGTGGTAGTAGTATATTGAAATCATTAGAAAAGACTAAGACAAATTAATTGCATTTGTGTATCAGGGGTTTAAATAGTTACAAACTTCCTGTAAATCTATAATTTCATAATACCCAAATTAGAAAATGTTAAAAAATGCATTAAATAGGCTTTTAAATGGAAAAATTAATCCTAAATTTCAAATATTGCCTTTAGGTAAGGCTTTTTATAACCCTATAAAATACAAATCAATTGTTATTGGTCATAAAAGTATCTAATGACCCTTAATAAGAATAAGGAAACTAGAGATTTTCAAAAGACATATTCTAGTTAAAGGCTAATTTGACACGGTTTCTTCATTATTTTCTCTTTCTACATTAGCAATGTGTACTCAATCAACAATAATGATCAAAACTTCAATGGAAAAATAATTCACTTCGTTCATCATCACTATAAAGAAAACTTAAAGTAATACTTCCCTACTTCCTTAAGTAATAACAAACATCTTTGCTAGTGGATACTAATATCTACAAATTACAAAATAGTAATAGGAATTGGCCTTTGTTCAATATTCAAAACCTTAAACTAAAGTAAAAGTAGAGTTTTGGAACTAAGATACGTAGAACCATAAGAAGCGTCCAAATTTATGTAAAGAAATATGGACCATCTATTTAAATGGAATATTTATTTGTTTATATGGAAATTGCAACATTTATTTGTAACATTTGTTAATTGGACCATTTTGCTTTAACTTTGATATCATTGCTTTGTATGCAACGAGCCTAAGTTGGCAATCCTTTATTGACATTAACACTTTTAATGATTTAAGAGCATGAAAGATTGATTAAGCCATTGTGATGGGCTTAAAGGTGCCAAACCATGTAATATAAGTAATAACAAACATCTTTACTAATGGATACTAATATCTACAAATTACAAAATAGTAATAGGAATTACCTTCTGTTCTATATTTAAAACTTTAAACAGGATATTGACAACTGACATCTTAAGATTTCTATGAATTCTCTTGTAAATATAATTATAAAAAATGGTTATGAGCTACAAGTTGCTAATAAATCTAAAAAAATGTGTTTCCTATGTGTGTTTCCCAAATACAATTACAAAATAGAAATTGAAAAAATAGATGAAATAAAATGAAATTGAAGTAATGAAGAATTTGCAATCTATGCCCTGCTTATGGATTTATGCTACTCTATAAAGAAAGCAATTCATTGAGCAGCAATCCATCAAGCATTAGTTAACAAAAAATAACTTTCCAAAAAGTAAAAACAGAGCTCAATAACAAAAAGGAAGAAAATCTTACAAGTTTAATAGTTTCTCTTCCACTTTAAACTTCAAAATACTTCACCTCTCTTAGTAAGTCTAACAATTTCTCTTTTAGTTCTAGTCAGCAGCTTCTCTATTAACTCGGGAACCCTAGAAATTAAGGAAAAAGTAAGAAAAAAAAACAAAGCATTGACTGAAGGATTTTTTCAAGAAAGATAAGTTAGGAAATATAAAAATTTATCAGTGATAATTTAGTCAATTTATAAATACATAATGCATCAGTTGAAGCAAAATGTTGCATTATATAGCATTTTTAAAAATAACTAGTTTAAAGGCAACAACTATTCCAAATAATTGTTTACCAAATAGCTGATTCAACTGAAAAGCAAGTCAACTAGCTAAATTTGGTTCAACCGATTAAAAGTTATCTAAAAAGCTATTTATCAAATATTACTATAATGTAGTGTTTATTAATATTTATTTTATCTAAAATTAGACAAAAAATCTTCCTAAAATCTCTATATGGTCATTTATAATTTTTTTCAAGAAGTGCGATTACTACTAATTTCCAATTTCTTGGAAGCCTTTGCATGGTTTAAAGGTGACATGTTTTCATTGTCACATTAGTCATTGATCATATTATGGCATAAGCATTTTTCAACTTGTTAATGTTTGGTTGAATGAAAGCTCTATTCATAAAGTTCAAATATTTCAATGAACTAAAACGCTTCACTTTGGCCAAAATAAGCCGAAGCCCTTTCTCTATTTGTTTTCAAATATTTGATTTTTTAGGGATAAACAATAATTAAATTCTTACTAGAATTAATCTCATTTGTCAATCTATGCATAAAAAAAAAATTTCCATCATACATATTTTTTTAGTTTATATACTAGGATATCCACATTTTTATTAGATATAAAATTAATTCTTATTTGAGGCAATAATAGTAGATAATAAATCTTTCAATAAAAATATTTTCAAAGATTAAATTCAGAATTTTTTAATAAACTATTCATATTTTTCAAATTTAATATATTTGTTTCCATTATATTTGATCAAATATTTAGTTTTAAGTTACAATGATTTTTTTTCAATCCATATTTTTGTTGTTGTTTCATTTTATAAAATAATTAATATTAATAAGGTCAAATAATTATTAATAAATGTTTTTTAATTAATAGCATTTCTAATTTAATTATAAATAAAATAAAATTCAAAAATATAATAAAAATAAAAAGATAAGATTATAAAAGTGCATGCTGCGATGCTAATGCTTAAAAATTCATATTGAACATCAAATTGAAAAAGTTATTGTAAGTTATGGTTTGACCCGTCCAATCACTAGAATGATTATTCGAATTGAATAATTTCATAAATAAAAAATTATATAAATTTATTAAAAATAAAATAAATCAGTAAATTTTTAATTGAGTAATTTTTAAATTTATTTTTATTATTTAATTATATATACTTACTTGACCAACCTTATAGAAACAAAAGAAATCTAAAAGTAAAAAAAATAAAGAAATAAATTTTTGTGGAAATTTTGTTCAATTATACATTTGGAACAAATTATAAGAATTAGGAGTTTGTTAATTTGAGAATTTGAAGTTTATTATTCTAAGAATAATATGTAAAGTTTATTATTTTAATTTTAAAAAATATAAATTATTCTTTTTAATTTTGAAATAGTTATATTTTACTCTTTTCAATTTTAAAAATTTGGAAAGAACCTTTTAAATTTTACAAAATTTGGAAATAATACTCATTTTTCATTTAATTAATTATTTTATCAAATTATATAATTTTTTAAATTTTTAAATAAGAATAATCGACACTTGTAATTCACAAACAAAGATTTTGAGTGTCTTAAAGTATACTATAAGAGGGCAACAGTTTAAATTCTATCTAACCTTCCCCTTCCCTTCCCCTTCCCCTTGATTAAAAAAAAAGTTTTTAAATAAGATATAAAACATTTTAAAATATTGATTTGTTTTGTTAATTTTTGAATAATTATTTCACACCTCATATATAGGTATTTAAATAAAACTATTTGTATACAATTTAATATTTCTTAATTACATAATATAAAAATTATATATGTAAAAAATTAAAAATTAACATACTATAATATTTTAATTATTATTTAAAAATTTCATAAAAAAATTCATATAATTTGATAAAATAATTAAGTAAGTAAATGATTAGTATTAATTTTAAATTTTGTAAAATTTAAGAAAGTAGGTTCCAAATTTTTAAAATTAAAAAAGATAATATCCAGCCATCCAAAATTAAAAAGGATAGTTTTCATTTTTCTCATATCATTCATATATTTGCATAGTAAATTAAACTTTTTGTTTTGTATAATAATATTTTTTTTTATTTTTCCATATAAGATGTCAATTGTCCACTATGCCCACTAAAATAGGAAGATGAGTTGCATGTGATGATTAGATGGGAAGTTATAAGGCTCCTATGATTTCGAATTTTAGGTATCCATGTATGTAACATTTCTTTTTCAGGTAGTTTAAGTTTTTTTGTTTCTATTTTACAGATGAATGATAGACATATTCCTTCTTCTTCGCAATCGAAATTTGCAATCAAAGTAGCTATTGGAATAGCATTAATTACTCATAGAGTGTGGAAAGCTCAAAATGATATAATATTTAAGGGAAAAATGTTAAACTTAGAAGTACTACCAATACTAGTTGAAAATGTTTTGCATATAGAATTAAGTCAAATAAAAAAAACAAGTGCCATCCTTACTAATTCACATCACTACAACATGGATGCTACCACTTATGGAATATTTAAGACTTAATGTGAATACATCATGAAAAAATGATGTGGCAACAATAGTGGTAATTGGACAAGACAAACTTGCGCAAGCAAAAGAATTTTAATTTGAAAAATTAAGGTGTAACTCTCTTGGACAAATTGAAGTCTATGTAATTTTGAAACGTGTCCAATTACTTAAGATATATGCTTTGTCTAATTTATTATAGTAAGTGATTGTCGGTTGGTGACAAATGTTATATTAAGTTTTATTAAGTGTCCATGATATTTATTAACTATAGTTCAAGACTTTAGGTTTTATTTATATGACTCTACTGTTTTATCTATAGTTTATATTAGTAGGAATGCAAATATTGCAGCTCACAAAGGAGTTAAATGAATGTATAAAATGATAAGGAGTGGAGCGAAGCGAATTTTGTCTGTGAAGATCATCTTTCAATATAGAATGATTTTAACGATAATCTATAGATCATTTATGATATGATTAATATTATAATGTTAATTTTTTGTGCCAAAAAAATTCTCATTTTTATCAATGTAATTGTATTATAATTATAATTATTGAAAATTTAAAGACGTGGATCGTCTTAATTTTTTTAATCCAGGAATTGACCCTCAGATTTTTTTTTTGGTTTTACCTGCAATATGTAGATGTCGAAGTCTTAACAATCCAACGGCCAAAGGAATACTGAAGTGTTGAGCAAGATGTGCGCTAGAAACAAGTTAGTGCTGCATTGGATTGAAGCCCGTAGACAAAAACGCGAAAAATTATGTTCGTTTCCCTTTCTGCAACAACAGCAGAGGCTGGTCCCTCTGTAAAACCCTAGATGATGCCATGAACAAAAATCACCGAACCTCCTAAATGACAGATCTTTCTCATCACTAAAATAATAGAGACGGAAAAATGCTTCGAAGAAGACTCTGTGGTATCTCATCTTCAATCATTGAAACCTCCATTCGCGCCAAACCCATTTTCGCATACCCATCAACCCCATTTCGTCCCTCGCAATTCCCTCAGTCTCCCAGCAATTATGCAACAGTTTGTCGTAATGAACTCCTAAAGTTTCAAGGAATTAGAGCATACAGCCTTCTGAGCTTGAATGATCTGAGAGATAAGGTGCCGAGAAAACAAAAGACGAGGAAAGGTCGTGGGATTGGTTCTGGAAAGGGTAAGACTGCCGGAAGGGGACACAAGGGTCAGAAGGCTAGAGGTGGTGGAAAGCTGGGATTCGAAGGAGGTCAAACGCCGCTGCGTCGAAGATTGCCCAAGCGTGGATTTAAGAACCCTTTTAGCGTCACTTTTCAGGTAAATTATGTTTTTGTATCCGTATTTGTTGATCTCATCTTGATTGCTTCCTCTGGGCATGGGAGAAAATGTACAGACTTTCTTTTGGTGCTTCGGGAAAAAATATTTTAGGATTTGAATTTGAAAATCATTGTCGCTGGCTGAATTTGATCAGTTAATGAACGAATGATGGATAAATGATAATTGAAGAAGAGATTTCATTTTCTATTGAAATTGGTTGTATTCATTCACGTCTGTGCAAGATGATTGTTTCTGGCATCATTCGTAGTTTGTTACTGCCGTTACTCTCGACGTTGATTCAATTACTGATTTGAATGGAGACACTGAAGTCCTGCTTCAGGAATTAATATCATTTTATATTTCAAGATGTAATTTTTCAACCACTGAATCAGAAGGCGTAGCTTCCCCTTTAATGTCTAGCCGACTAGGTAGCATGATCCACGCCACAGGCCGCATGCACGTTTAGTGCCATTAATGTAGATATAGGAAGAAACCTTCCTAATCTTGGGGCTACTCCGCCTGTTGGATTTCAACATTTAAACGTGCGTGAAAATTTTCTAAGTGACCGGTGGAAGCATTCCCTCGGTATCATATTAATTTTTATTTTTTATTTTTTTATAATATTCAAGTTCAATGAATAGATTTTATTATAATCTCTAGGTACTATACCTTTAATGGAAAAAGGCGATGACTATGGTTGAAGCTCTCGTCATTGGACCTATTTTTACATGCTCATTTTCTCAATAAATGGATTTCCCTTTCTTTACAGGTATGTTAACGCTGTTTTATATCTCTTTTTGCAGCCAGTGGGGTTAGGAAAAATTGCAAAGCTTATCAACGCTGGGAAGATAGACTCTTCAGAACTAATTACGATGAAAACTCTCAAGGTTTAGTAATTGTTACCTCTCTTCTAATGGAGCTGGATTCACTTCATATGCTTCCCCTCATTATAATCACTATTATTATAGGATACAGGAGCGATTGGGAAGCAAATAAAAGATGGTGTTAGATTGATGGGGCGCGGCGCTGACCAGATCAAGTGGCCAATTCATCTAGAGGTGGGCTTTTATTCAAGAGCTATCACCTGCTTTAGCGATCATGACCAGGCTTCGTACCACATAGCTAGTGATATCCTCTTATATTTTCTGGTTTTCAATATCAGAATCAGCTCTACCAGTCATCATTTATCATCATTCTTGCTTTGTTTTACTGGACTATGATTGCTAAATGGCCTTTTTGGTTGGATTACATATACTAAGTTGTCCATTCCTAGGATTTGATTGAGGTGTTTGGTTTCCATTTTTAAAAGGTTTTGTCCTTTCCCCCACCCTCCTCTTCTTTCTTTTCTTTCTATTTTTTTTGAGCCTCCGTTCTATATACTGTTATTTGAATTCTGGAGGCCTCCAAGAAACCATTGTTACGAGATACTTGATCCTCCCTGTTCAAACCCACCAGTTTATGTTGTAAACTTGTAAAAGTGGAAGAATATCCATTAACATTCCTTGTTTAAAAGTTTTACCATATTTTGTCAACAACGCCTCTGGCTTAGGAAAATACTTCTCTTAACTTGCATTTATAACAACTATTATAACTGTATTCGTGGTTGTGTAATTGGCCTCACCTGTTTTAAAGTTGGTGAGTTCTTCCATGCATTAAATTCATATATACATTGAGTATCTAATGACTCTCAATTCACCAACAAGATCAATTCATGCATACATTGAGTTTTACTCAATGCATGGTAGAATTGGCCTTTAAAAGACTAGTTTAGCGCAACTTATGTTAGTTTTGCAAGTGTTAATATACTTGTAAGTGCAATTGTCAGGATAGCGCTCCTCTTTAGCTTACAACCAAAGTAGTAGTATTCTTTTTATCATTTTTTGTGCTATGTCCTAGTTTTGTTGGAAGAGATTTAATTTATGTCTTATTAAAAATTTATCTTGTTTTTAGCAGGGCAGATACATATACAACCATTTTATCTCACATACTGTTACTCCCGTAAACTCAGTAACATCTGATCTTAAATGGTGCCGTTGACTCACTCGTTAATTCAGCAAGCAAGACGCTGTGAATGAGAATAGTGTATTTAGCATTATAATCACTTGCATTGCTATTGTGTTTTAACAAATTGAGTTTACAGGTATCGAGGGTCACTGTTAGAGCTAAGGAAGCCGTTGAAGCGGCAGGTGGGTCCGTGAGAAGGGTGCACTACAATAAATTGGGCTTAAGGGCACTGCTGAAGCCTGAGTGGTTCGAAAAGAAAGGCAGATTGTTGCCGAAAGCAGCTAGACCTCCTCCGAAACAAAAGGATAAAGTTGATAGCATAGGTCGGCTTCCTGCACCAACTAAGCCAATTCCTTTTTCAGCTGATGAAAAGGAAGGATCTCCCAGTTCATATGCTTAAAAAACTGAGGAATATGCTTTGTATCATTTTCAGAAATTTGTAATCCTTCGTGAATCAAGATGTCAGGGGTCTCTGATTCATGTCAGATCTCACAAGCAGTTCTTGCAATTTGCTTATGTAATTCAGAACGTAACAAATGCATTTCGATTTCAGCTAATGGAACAAGGAAATTCCTGTTTTTCGTGACATTGTTTGTTCAGGTAATGTTTTGGCTACACAACGAGGAGAGCTGTATTTTAGTGTGTGTTTGCGTTCCCTTGGGTAGGACCTATGCGCCGTTGTTTTTGTCTGCAAATGGAGGTTGAGATTTGCAAAAAGCACACTAGAATACAAGCCTTTTTTTTAACAAAAACTATTGGATCTCGAGTGAGGTGGTGCTGAGGAGTCCTTGTCAAAATGGCTTTGATGAATTAGAGTGGAAATATATCATCATCGTTGCATGTTGTTTTGCATATGCATAAAGTTAGACATGAACTTGTCTAAATAAAAGCTTCATCTTTTTTATATCAAATTAAGATTTTTATGTTTGATTAAATATATTGTCGTTTATCTTTTAGGCAACTCTAGCATAAAGAAGTTTTGTTGCTTATGGAATTTTATGGTTGAGTTGTGGAAAATTTTTGGTTCAAAAGAGAGAAAAATATATAAGTGTATTTGTGTTCTACTGTTACGCAAGACCCATAACAATGTGACTGAGGTCGCTAACATCATCATTTCTTTCTTTTATCTCTTAAATTAGAAAATTGTTTATCTTTAGTTAAGTTAGAATTAGAATTTCTCCTATCTGACTATGGATGGCAAAACTGTAAAGCAAATACTTATTTCGAGTATTTTGCCCCGATAGAGTATGGATATGATAGAAGAATTTTTTCTGCAGGGCAAGATATGGGAAAGATTTTTACTCCGAAGCAAATTCGGAGGATTAATAGTGTAATTTGTCTAGCAAAATTTTGCACATAAAAAATTAAAATTTTATTTATATAAATAATATATATTACATATATAGGCTTTTTAATAATTTCATTTTTAATTTTTTAATTCAACCATTATATAAAAATTAAAAAGAAGGAAGATTTAGTGTTTTTCTTAATTTATATGTTACGTATCTTCATTATTTTCTTTATAATTTGATATTTATTAATTAAATTATATATATTTCTAGTTATATATGATGAGTTTATATTAAATATTATATTTTATTTTTAATTAAGTCTTAAATATATAGAGTTTAATATTTTTATTCAATTTTTTTTTTCATTTTTAGGAATTACAGGAACAATATTTCAACTTGTCCCGTACCATGATGTAAGACAGGTTCAAAGTAAACGATGGAAGGTGCGATGCGAGATAATTTGAGACAGATTTGTTTCCGTTCTAGTTGGATTTGATATTAATTTGGTCGGCGGGTCCCGGCAAATGCGCATTAACCGCTTCGGTGGCTAGTCTAGTGTCCTTATTAAGCAACTGATGCGAAAGGAGAAATAATTTCTAACAAAAGTAAGAAAGAACAAAAATAGCGTCGCTTTGGCCGCCCGAGAGCTGGAAAATTTTCAATTTTGGATAAATTACATCCACTTCTTCCGAGGTTTAGTTTAATTATAATTCTATCCTCTTAATTTTAAAAATCTTACACATATTATCCTTGAGATTTAACCTAATTGCAATCTCTTCTTTTTAATTTTCAAAACTATTCACGCATCTCCTTTAAGGTTTGACTTAATTATAGTTCTATTCTTTTGATTTTCAAAATTTTACTCATCTTTCCCTTCTAGTAATTTTTCTATGATAATTTATCCCTTCTATTATTATTCTATTAATATCTTTTATTTGATGATGTCTTAAAATTTAAATTCTCAAACCACTCTTGGATACAAATTAAAATTACTTATTATAACGTTAACTAATTTTATCACTAGCCACTAATAATTAAACATAAGGCAGTAAGCCTTATTTATTTTTTTGTATTATTTTATAATTTTATTTTAAAATTAATTTATTAATTATTAATCATAATTTTGATAAAAAGATAATCTATTTTATATTTTTTAAAGAAAACTATATAGTATTTACTTAAAAAATAAATACAAATACATTGTATCATACATTTATTTTGTATAATTATTACTTTAAGTAAGTGTTAATTCATTATAGTTTTTCTCCAAAAAATCAAATTGCAAGCATATAATAAAAATGTTTTTTATTATTTCATATATTTATTTTCATAATAAAAAATCATGAAAGAAAGCATTAAAGATTAAACTATCCGTTTGTGCCAGTCTTCTACTATCTGTTAAGTTATTATGGATTTTAAATTCTGGATGCCGACTTTGGCATGATAAATTACCTGCATGACCAACAAACTCCAAAGGATTTGTAAAAATGAAGAATCTATCTTTGGATAAAAAATTAAAAAATTATACTAATTTATTTGTTTTCTCATTAAATTTGATAGATCTTATGGATATTTATAATAACTATTGTGATTGAGTTGGATAGAAGAAAAAATAAAATATTTTTTAAAATTTTTAAGTTTATAATTTAATGCTTTCTTGTCTTATTTTTCTTATTTATGATAACTATTGTAATTGAGTTGATAGATTATCATTTTCATCAAAATTATGATTAATAATTAATTAATTTTAAAATAAAATTATGAAATAATGCAAAAAAATAAATAAGGCTTGCTACCTTGTATTTAATTATTAGTGATTAGTGACAAAATTTGTTGATGTTAAAATGAGTAATTTTAATTTGTATTCAAGGGTAGTTTGAAAATTTAAATTTTAAGATATCATTAAACAGAATATATTAACAGAATACTAATAGAAGGGATAAATTATCATGAAAAAATTAATAGAATGGAAAGGTATGTAAAGTTTTGATAATCAAGGGGATGAGATTGTAATTAAGCTAAATATCAATGAAGGTGTGTGTAAAGTTTTAAAAATTAAAGGGATGAAATTATAATTAGGCTAAATCTTTAAAAAAGTATCTATGTCAGGTTTTGAAAATTAAGATATGAAACTATAATTAAGTTAAATCTCAGTGGAGATGGGCGCGATTTATCCTTCAATTTTTTTATAAATTAAATTTTTTATTTTTAAAAATTATATATTACTTTCAAAATCTAAAATATTTTTATTAAAGTTTAATCAAGTATATTTCAACCCTCTGAAATTTTCGGTTTTTTTTTTAGCTTCGGCCTTTATGTTTTTGTGTCATATTACCTTTGAAAATTTAATGTCCTAGATACTTCACTTTGGAAATATAATTTCAAGATACCTCACTTTTACTAAAAATATGTTATTTTAAAATTGAAATCTTATTTATTTATTTGTTGGGTGTTGTTTTTTTTTTTTTACGTCACACGACATCCAAACTAGATCTCACATCGTGAATGGAGAACCGTGTGAACCAAGAAAAACGAGAGAATAAAAAGGTTATGTTTTTTACATGTATATGAAAAAAAGTCATATCTAAGATGTATTTTTGTATTTTTATTAAAAACAATGTATATAAGAAAAAAATTATATTTGTTTATTTTTCTACAAAATTAAAAAATTCTCAAAACTTTTTTTGTTGCAACGATAAGTGGAGTTGCAACTTTTTTTTTTGAATTTGTTGTACTAAAAATCTCAACACACTTTAGTATTTTTAATAAAAAATTATAAAATTTTATGTGAATAATTGTAAGTTTTATTTTACAAAACTCGAAATATTTCTTAAGAATATGCCATAACACATGAGGCAAAATTAGCATAAGAAATAGAAAGGAAGAAAAAAAGAAGGAAATCATAATACCTCTTGAGAACTCACATGCAGTAAATTCAAACAAACAATTATATAAATTCAGAAGAACAAATTCACTTGAACTAAGCGAAATTGCAATTCTAATTTTAATACATATTTTTTAACTCATATTTTAATTTTATAGAATTTACGGGCATTATAAATTATAAAAAATATATTTTTAAAATATATATTTTAATTATTTATTTTATATTAGTTGAAATTAATTATAAGTGTTGTCGCTATACTAGAAGGAATATCCTCGATCCTAGTTTACGGACGGGAGAGTTGAGAAACACAATGCCCTTATTTGATAAATAATTTTTTAAATAGCTTTTAGTTTGTTTGACAAAATTTTAGCTGATTGACTTTTTTTCAACACAAACAGTTGTTTGGACAACAGCTGTTTAGATTAGCTGATGGCATGAAAACGCTGTTTTAGAAAACGTAGCACTGTGCAGCGTTTTCAATTAGCGGATGCCTGGTACATTTATCAAATAACGAAATTACCCTCTTACAATTACTAATTTGCAGGAGAAAGAAGCATAAGCCAGGTGCACAGCAATATGCACGTGATACATGAGTTTTAACATTTTCACTGGCCAAAGTAATTAGTGATCGGTGGTTTTGTATTTTCATGAAGTTAAAGCACATGTGTATTGTACAAATGGGTGGCTCTAAATTTTTATTTATTATAAAAAATTATATTAATTTAATTTTAAAAAATATTTAATATATAATAAATTATAATAATATATTATTTATAAAAAATTTAATGATCTAAAATATTATAATAGAAAAATATTTAAATAATTTATAAAATATATTCATACTTTTATATATTATTTTACATACAAATAGCTAATTATTTTACATATAAAATTATAATATTTATTTTCTCATAAAAATTGAACAATTATAGTTACTAATTTTTATTAGTAAATTTATTTAATATAAAAATTATATAAGTTTAATTTTGAAGGAATATTTAATATATTATAATTTATGATACTGTATTCTTTATAAGAAAATTTAATTTATTAAATAACATATATGATCTAAAATATTAAAATAAAAGAATACTTAAATAATACATAAAATATACTAATATCATTTTATATCATTTTACAACAAATAACTAATTACAAACAGTTAATTTTATCAAACACTCTTAGTCAACCAACTAATACAATCAGCTAATACAATCAATTATCAGCTAACAGTTAATTGAATCAAATATCAACTACAGTTATAAGCTAATTGCCAAACAATTCCAATGTACATCCAACTTGAAAAGAAAAGTAAACTAACTCAGCAGAGGTTACGGGACTACACATATACATATCTGTAACAGGGCTGCACTGAGTAATCGCCGTCGACTGCAGAATCGCCCAACCCAAGATACCAATGGCCACCAAAGCTCTGTGTTTCGCCGTAACAAGTCGTTTTGAATCTATATCCCTACCCACCTGTACTAAAGTTAGGGCTTTTACAGTTAAATGCTCCGTCGACGGCGGCGCCGCTGGTAACCCTAGCTTGCCCTTTACTTCCACTTTTTGCTCTTTTAATTATTCAGTTTTTGTGCGCCAAGTTCCTAAACCCTGTTTGCTTTCGTGAAGATCTGCATGCAGGCTCTTTGTCTTAATTTCCTCCTCCTCCTCCTCCTCTTCTTCTTTTAATACCATTATCAGAGAAATATCCAGGTGGACATCTTATTACCAATATCACCAATTCCTCTTAGAAACTCGAGCCTGCGTGCTTAAAAGTAAATTGAAGATTTAAAAATTATTTTGTTGACATTAAAGTGCATTTTTCTAAAATAGTTCGGATAGTCATCTGTTTCTGTAAGCTTTAGCCTGACCCTTAATTTGTTGAAATTCATTCGGTGACTCTGCCGCGAGATTCAATCTTTGATGCAATTTATTGCATGTAACATAGGTAAGCAAGATAGGCCTTGGAAAGATCCAGATGCTAGACTTGTGCTGGAAGATGGTTCAATCTGGAGAGCAAAGTCATTTGGTGCTTTAGGAACCCAAGTTGGTGAGGTTGTTTTTAATACATCGTTGACCGGGTAAGATGAACAATAATTCTATGTGATTCTTTACCCTTATGTTGCAGATGAATTCTTGCTCCATAACACGGGTTCCATCTAAATTTGTTAACTTGTTATGTGTGTGCATTGCAGGTATCAAGAAATTCTGACAGATCCGAGTTATGCTGGCCAATTTGTTCTGATGACAAATCCACATATCGGTAACACTGGTATAAATTTTGGTAAGTACCACCATTTATATTCTAACTCTCCGTTAATAAGTTTAATGAAAACTGATTTTCTATGCCCTGCTTGGCAGATGATGAGGAGTCAAATCAATGCTTTCTTGCTGGCCTAGTAATTAGAAGTTTGAGTATCAGGTTCCGTTCTAGTGATTCTGGTAGATTTTTCATCAATTGAGCTTTGCTACGGTACGGTTACTTACTCTCTCTTTCCCCTCACAACAAATTTTTTTCAGTACTTCAAACTGGAGATGTGCAGAAGAACTAGGTAACTATTTAGCAAAGAGGAACATCATGGGAATTTGTAAGTGACTAATGCTGCAAAAGTAATTTTGGGAAGAATGTTGCAGCTTGCATTAACTTAAGGTTTTGTTTGACTTTGGTGGTTCATTTTGATGGAACAGATGATGTTGATACACGTGCAATCACCCGCAGATTGAGGGAAGATGGTAGTCTTATTGGGGTATTGAGCACTGACAAATGCAAAACAGATGAGGAACTAATTGAAATGTCTCGCTCATGGGACATTGTTGGTAAGGATATGAGCATTTGAGGTTCTGAATACTAGTTACATCTGAGAGAAAGAAAAATGGAACTTCAAAGATATTGCTTCACCTGTGCAGGTATTGATTTAATAAGTGGAGTATCATGCAAATCTCCGTATGAATGGACTGATAAAACAAAGCTAGAATGGGAATTTAGCTCCAGTCCAAGATCTGGAGAGACTTTCCATGTAAGTATATACAACTACTCTTTGTAATACCCTTTTCCATATTACCTCTCAGTAATTTGGTTTACTCTTTGTCAATGGATGAATTGCAGGTTGTTGCATATGATTTTGGGATCAAGCATAATATTCTTAGGCGCTTGGCATCTTATGGCTGCAAAATTACTGTTGTGCCATCTACATGGCCAGCATCAGAAACTTTAAAGTTGAAGCCAGATGGTATCTTCTTAAGCAATGGTCCTGGAGATCCATCTGCGGTTCCATATGCCATCAAAATCGTGAAAAATATTATTGGAAAAGTGCCTGTTTTTGGAATATGCATGGGCCACCAATTGTTAGGCCAGGCATTGGGAGGTAAGACCTTTAAGATGAAGTTTGGTCACCATGGAGGAAATCATCCTGTTCGTAACCTTCAAACTGGTGATGTTGAAATTAGTGCTCAGGTATTTTTTTTTTTGGGGGGGGGGGTTGAATTTGTGCTCAGATAAACTTAATTGTGCAGTGAACTGTGTTGTTAATTTATCTTTGTGCCAGGTAGCATTATAGTCTGTTCATTTGGTTGTTTCATCATACATTAATCTATAATGGCAGAACCACAATTATGCGGTTGATCCTGCATCACTTCCAGAAGGAGTGGAGGTTACTCACATCAATCTTAATGATGGAAGCTGTGCCGGTCTTGCTTTTGCTGCTCAAAAGATAATGTCCATTCAATACCACCCAGAAGCATCCCCTGGACCTCATGATTCAGATTATGGTATGGGTGTTCCAAGTTCTACATTTTATCGTAGATTACCGTGAATTCCTAAAATATCTTTGTTTCATTTGATAAGGCTGTTGCTAAGATCTCACTTTCATTAATATCACAAGTTGTTCATAATGTAGCATTTAGTGATGGACTTCCTTCATTGTTAGTAACTTATTTTGAACTTGTGTTTATTAACAATACTTACTGATGCAAACTTTCTGTTATGCAGCTTTCAGGGAGTTTATAGCGCTAATGAAGCAGGAGAAGAGGCATGGAGGAAATCTTCACTTGCACTCTGCATTGCATGTTGTGGATGCTTAGTGATGGACGTGAGCCCCTTTACTCCATGGTGGGTGAAAAAAATTAGGCAATTATTGATCTATTACTTTGTAGTTGTAGATCAATTTGTTACTCATTGTTTTATCAGTCTTAATCCTCAAACGAGGGGTCCATTATGCACTTTTTGGTCCAAAAGAAATGTGCACTAAATTTTATGCTGCAGAACTTCTATCAATTAATATCTTTGAAGAACATAGTTATTAAACTCTGATCGAACTAGCCAATTCGTCCAGTAAATAAATGTCTAGTCCAGTGTAAATCGTACCATTAAATTAATTTTGCATTTGAACTGGAAAAAAAGCAGTGCAACCGGTGATTTATAATTAATTCAATTAAACAGTTCTATTTTATTGAATTAATAAGTTTTGAAAGAATTTTAATTTATTTTTAATTATGTAAGTTTATATCATTTTGAATCATTTTCTTATTATCATCTTTTGATGATGAAACTTATTTATTAAATATGTATTTTTTTAATTATGTTTATATAAAATTATCATCTTGAATCATTTTCTATTTTATTGAATTAATAAGTTTTGAAAGAATTTTAATTTATTTTTAATTATGTAAGTTTATATCATTTTGAATCATTTTCTTATTATCATCTTTTGATGATGAAACTTATTTATTAAATATGTATTTTTTTAATTATGTTTATATAAAATTATATTTATATATTATAAACAGTTAAACTAATTACTCGTTCATTGAACAAATGATACAATAAATCAAGTTACTATTCTCTTTAATGTCCAATTTAATTTTAATAACAATGCTAACAGTTGGATATTAATGACTATATGCTGTAGAGTATCACAACATTTAGCAAATTTGTGCCTTCATCACTTCACAATTGGAGTGAATTGGTCTTCTAAATCTAATAAATTAGAAATTAATCTTTTCATCTCAGATATCGAGAAACATAAAATGGAGGTTCACAACGGCAACCTCTAGCGTCAACAAATATAAAAAACGAGTAGAGTAGCGCTAAACTTATCTCTACGAAGTCCCAGTCGACCGCGGAAGACACGCTGGACCATTTCTGGATACTGTTCTATAAAATCACTTGGATCCGGGAGTGACACTACGTTGTAGCTTGGGTTGGGCCCACCCAATATTGAAAAATAATAATAATAATTTCATCCCGACACTTCTTTTATTTTTGTTAAAAGAAATCATATTTAACCCTTGAAAATTAAGAAAATTTCATATAAATACTTAAGTTTTACTATAACTTTCTCAATAATCTTGCTCTTGTTTCACCTTGCTTAAATCACATTCTGGTTCCCTCACAAATTACTTTCACCGTTATATTATCATTTAAATTTAATCTCAATGACAAGACACTATCATGTAAAGATACTACAAATTTAAACAGCAACGGGCACTTACATTAAAATTACTCCTGGAAAAATATTATCAAGCCATACGTGCTTAATGCATAACCGCTAAATCATGTCCCACAAAGCATCTTAGAAAGCTATTTTGCGAAAAGAGACTATGCCCTTTCACCCCTAATTCTCCTAGCAAGCTGAATATCCTTCGGCATAATCGTGACCCTCTTTGCATGAATCGCACAAAGGTTGGTGTCCTCAAACAATCCCACCAAGTAGGCCTCTGCCGCTTCCTGAAGCGCCGCCACCGCACTGCTTTGGAACCTCAAGTCGGTCTTAAAGTCCTGTGCAATCTCACGAACCAAACGCTGGAATGGAAGCTTGCGGATGAGAAGCTCAGTGCTCTTCTGATACTTCCTGATCTCTCTCAATGCCACAGTCCCGGGCCTAAAACGATGAGGCTTCTTCACACCACCGGTGGCCGGAGCAGATTTACGGGCTGCTTTTGTTGCCAACTGCTTGCGAGGAGCCTTCCCACCTGTGGACTTACGAGCAGTTTGCTTAGTACGGGCCATTGTAGGGCGAGAGGATTCGGTAATACAGTCAACGAGTTACAGTTGATTTTGGTGTTGCTCTACGGGCGCTGTGTTTAGGGAAGCAGTATCGGAGAAATTTATAGGAGAGAGAAGGGACTAAGATTGAAATTTTGGAGACTTCGTTTCGGCGGGACCGAATTGGAGCGAGTGTCTGTGTAGTGAATCAGAACCGTGGATTATGTTTCGGTTGGACGGCCAGGATTTTGTTAGGCCTGAGCACTCGGACATTGATCTTTGTTGTGGTCTCTCGACAAATGGTAATGGAATAAGATAATCCAAAGCCAAAGCAGGGAACTGCATTAATTTGGGAGGTATCCAGAGCTTTTCTTCGCTAAACTTTGGCGCCGTTGCACTGCTTTTTCATTTTTTCCCTGGCGCTTTCTGAATGGCTCGATCTGATTTTATTTTCCCACAATGCTGAATTTTATACACAATGTGGTGCGAAACTTTTTTTAATTATTTTTAAGAAAAAATTATAATTTATTTATGTATAATTTTATTAATTTTTATTTAATTCACCTATATTTTAAAATATTAAAATTCATCACTTTTGCATTTTACTAAGCCCAACTAAATTTTTCATGAAAAACTTCACAAGTAAGTTATGCGAAGTCAAGTGAAATCATAAATAAATAAAATAAAATATTTATATTTATATTTATATAAATTAATATAAAAAACTTTCAATTGAGATTAAAAAATATTAGTCTTCCTTCTTTATTTTAATAACATAATTCGCTCCTATCCTACACATTCACCTCAAATGACAAAAAAATATTATTTCAACACATGACACTAGTGAAAAAAAAATGCAAGTAAAACTCTTGTCGTAAATAATAGAATTGGTATATTCTATTATTGATAATTTTTTAAAAAAATGTAATTATAATATATAATTTATAGATTTAAAGCAAAGAGATAAGATTTATATTTTTTAATCTCTATTGAGAATTCTTAATATGATTAGGAATGTAATGAATATTTTATTTTATAATTATATTTGGTATAACAAATATTGAAAGAATGAAATTAAAAAAAATGAATCAATGATAATAATACCTTTAAAAATAAAAAAATTAAATTGAAACCATATTAATCAATCATATTATGATTTTTTATTTATTCATAAATGGACATATACATAATTTACAGTCAAATATGTATATTAAATGTAAAATAATAATATATGATAAATATAAATATATACAATATGATAAATAATTAAAATGTTTTATTTTTAAATTTAATTATTAAAATTATTATAAACGCAAAATTCAATATAATAAAAGAATAAAAATTTAATTTGACAAAATTTTATATTAAATAATTTTTTTAAAGAATACAAACATATTTTAATAATATAATATTAAAAAATTTAATATTTATTTACAAATAATTATGTTTAAATATATTAAAGACGTAAAGGATAAGAATATAAAAATCTATTACATTTAATAATATACATATTGAAAAGTCAAAATTTTCCTCTCTTTCGTGCACCCCCGTCTACTCACTGGCCTCTTCTCCTTTCCCTATTCCATTGTTCTCTTTTTCATTTTTCATTTTTTTAATTTTTATAAATAAAATTATTTCTCAATTTAAAATAAAAGTATATTTTGAGAAAATATTTAGTTAGTTAAGATAGTTTACAAATATGATTGACAATTTTAACCAAATCAGATAAAAATATATTAACTTTATAGACAAATGAGGATGGATGAAAATGAAATATCAGAATATTATTCCTTTTCAAAAATAATGTTATTTTTAATATAAAATATATTTATTTTTAAGTTCTATTAATAAATATATGCTGATGTCTATTTTTAAAAACTTTTAATAACAAAATAATTTTTGTGTGACTTAACTTTAAAAATAAAATTTATATGTATAAAGTCATTTTTAAATAAGATGAAACAATTTTTCTTTACAGATTAAACATAAAAAAATATTTTTCCATATTGTTGGAATAAAAAAAAATTAATTCAATTTTTACAAAGACATTTTCTCAAAAAGTGTTTTTCATACAATTTTAAAAAGAGTTTTAAAAAATGATTGATAATTTTAACCAAATCAGACAGAAATGAATTAACTTTATACACAAATAATGAAAGATCTGAATATTATTCTTTGTCAAAATATAATGTTATTTTTAATATAAAATATACATAATTTTAAAATTTTATTAGTAAGGATTTGCTGATGTCTGTTTTTAAAAAAATTTAATAATAAAATAATTATTGTGCGATTTAATTTTAAAGATAAATTTTATATTTATAACATTATTTTTAAATAAAATAACACAATTCGTCTTTACATACTGAACATGAAAAAAACATTTTTCCATATTGTTGGAATAACAAAAAATTAATTCAACTTTTAGAAAGACATTTTCTTAAAAAAGTGTTTTCCATACAATTTCCTTTTTGTTTTTGTGCAAAGAAAACAGCCTGTGCCGTGCAGTGGATTGTAAGTGAATAAATTGACATTGTAATTTCCTTTTCATGCAATTTCTCTTCTTAATTATGTCATTAACCTTAATTATAATTTGTAGAGGCAACTTCTATTACCTAATTTCAATTCTAATCGTACATGATGAACCTTTGAGACTACCGTGCACGCGTACTTACTTTTCCTTTAATTTGCGTCCCTCGCGAGTTCTGTTTACAATGTGATGTAAATAGTTAAAGGGATTAGATTGTAAATTAACAAAGATCTTCTGGGAGCTAGGCAGTCCCACATTGTTCGTTACCATTTTTCAATGGCCTAAGATAAGAAATGAGAAATTCATATTTCCCGGGCTGCTGTCAAACGAGGTAGGGGCTCGCACGACCCCCCCGGTACGGTTTAAAATAAATTTAACTCTTGATGTAGTAGTTATATTAGCGCACAACTGTTTTAATTATTAAATTTTATCAATTTTACATAATATTTTACAGATAAATAAAATTTAATAATTTAAACTAGTGATATATTGGCTTAATTAATGTATTATAATCATTATCATAAAATTGATTAGAAACTTTCCCGAATTAAATTAAACTTAAAAAATCAGGGCCCTAGTTGCGTTTTTTTATCGGAGCAACTAATTTAAAACCACAATTTTAGCACCCCGAGAGAAAATGGGGGAAAAAATGAAAAATGGGGAAACTATAAAGTTCTACATAAAAACATAGAATTTTGAACGGAAAGTTTGTTACAGAACAGCTGGTTTTATACAGCAAAACCAACACCCTCCTCACCATTTCCAGAAAACATTAGAACCGCACTTGTATTTGTCCTTTCCTTCGCATTCAAGCTCCAAATCTTCAGAAAGGAATGGCACTTTCTGCATAAACAAATACCCAGATGGATAGAGAGTTAAATTATTTGAAGAAAGAACTTGGAAAATATATCAAGTGAAAAGTTAGTAGACCTTTTGCTTGGCAAGATCTTGACAACCAGTGAAATTCTCAGGGAACTTGCAAGTACCAAATTCCACAGTGTATGCTCTTGCAAAGTTTGCCCCACTTGTTGCCAACCTCTTCTTGTCGTTCAACTCCTGCAAGTTATAATCAAATTCAAACCCATGTTTTAAAATTGTCCAATTCAATCCAAAACAACATGGAATAAGACAGTAATTAAACCTTGTTGGCCTTGCTCTTTTCGAGATATTCTTCAATGACGCCAGCATTAGCGGCAGAATTGGAAGCAACAGCTGCAGTGGTAGCGAAAACGGTAGCTGCCAAGGAAACAAGAGCAGCTCTTCTTCCTTCGCTCGCTTGAGCAACTTTGGTCTGCTGCTGGGCCTTGATCGACGGCAGCTTGTAACTGGATGCAGAGGGAATCAGCTTGGCATTGGGTTCAGAAGATGCTGCACCCGATATCGCGTAGCTAGAAGCCAAGACGCTGGAATTCATGGCTGCCATGGATGCAATAATATTCTGTGATCAGATGGACAAAGGATGTGCTTCGGTGAGTTTTTTATTTTTCTTCCGAGGTTATGAATTAGTGATGCGATGACGATGATAGTGTAATTAAAGATTGTGGTGGTCGTGTGGATAAGGTGAGATTGCCTCGCTCCCATTGGTGTAAACCTTATTCTTGCCATGTGTGCTGGCATTTTTTGTCTCCACGCATGGCGTGGTCTCCACATTTCTTGAAAATCAACATGAGTGGCTGTGTGCCTCAAATTTCTCGCTTGTACGATGCATTTCCTTCGGTGAACACTAATTAAAGAGGAATATGCGGGTTCGTAAGTGAGATAACATTTTTTTTAATTGATATATTATGTGTTCCACTAAGTTATATATAAAATAACGTGTCATAAAATTAAATTGAAAAATTACTAAATAGTTAACTTTTCAAATAATTTTTATATACATTACCTTAAGTTACATTTATTTTTGCCTTTGTACATGAGAAATGTTTAGGAATGATACTTGAATCAGGTTGTTTGATTGCTTGATGAACTCGAATTGAAAGTAGTCCGGTTTAATTTGGTTCAATCTATGATTTTTTTTATTAAATTTGAGTAAAAAATTTAGCTTATAGACAATTTTATGATATTTAAATTAAAAGTATTGATATACATACCTCAATTGATAACAATTATAATTATTTGTCATTTATACTATTTAGTAGGGCTTGCATTATCTATTATTTAAATAAGATAATAAAATAAAATTTTATTTTTATCTCATTTATTTTATACATTTACTAATTACATACCTTAACAAATTAGATATAATATTTTTTTATTTTTCCCAAAAAATTTATAAAGATTTTTTTCTCAATTTACATTTTGCCAAATGTTGATCGGTTTGTGACATAAAAAAATCATAAAAATGTAGTTATTTAGTAATATTAATATTAGAACTTCATGTGTTCTATTTTTAATAAAAAATTTATGTAAAAAGTGTCATATTATTAAAAAATGTAAGCATGATCATAAACTTTTTATTTTTAGTAAAAAATTTAATAATTTCTAATAATGTAAAAATATATGATAAATAATAGTGTAAAATTATTTTCTTTATGGCATCAATAAAATAATTTAAATTTTGGAAACTAAAAATTAATTTACTCAATAAAAAAATTTATTTTAATGTTAAAATAAATAACAAAATTTTATACTATCAATTAACATGTTATTAAAAATTGCTACAATTTCTCAAAATTTAGTAAAACTTTTACTTATTTTTTTAAATCACTTAACTTCTTATTCATTAATAACATTAAAAATATATTATATGAATAATATAAAACTTTATAAAATAAACTTAAAAAGTAACTAAAATATAGGGCCAGAAGTAAAAATGAGAGCATAGACCACTATTTCTGATATAATATCTAGAACTTAATTGGCAAGCCATTAATGTCGATTCAAATTGTAAAATTTTATAAAATAAATTAAGATTAAACTCTATTTAAAATAATTATTAAAAGTGCTTTTATTATAATATATGAATTTATATAATATCTATTTAATTAAATTTACTTTTTTTTTAAATTTATGTTTGATTAAAAATTTATATTTACATTTTTAAATTGATTGTGATATTTATTGAATTTTTTTAATTATAGAAGAACTTTTTTAGTATATAAATAAATTTGAAAATAAATAAAAATTAAAATAAGGTTCAGTCTTGTCTCATTCTTCATTCTATTACTATCAACGAATTATAAAGATATATGTAATGATTTTATTTTTAATTTAATTAATAATAATTAACATATTTACAATTTCTTTCATATATCAACAATATATTTCATAAAATAAATTATTCATGTTAATATAATATTATAATTATATGATTATTCATGATTATATAATAAAATATAAAATAGGCATGGATTTTAATGTTTATAGAAGTCAATTAAATTCAATTTTTATATTAGTGTGATGGATAATTTTTTTATGTAATGAATAAAATCTAAATTATATACTAAGGAATCAAAGTTAAATGGCTTTTCAATGGGATAAAAATAATCATTGCTAATTTCTATTAAAAATATAATAAAAATAAGAAACAAATGATGCCGGTCATAAAATTTTTAAAATTGTAATAATTAATTACTTAATTTACTAATTATTGTATTTACTTTAAATATAATTTACTCTTCTTTATTTTTTTTATAGAAGAAACAAGGTTTGGGAAGGATTCATGTATCATAAAATTTAAAAATTATAATAATTATCACCTTTAAAAATAATTATTATTTATTTATTTACTCAAAATATAATTTATCTTTCTTTATTTTTTTTAAAAAAAAGGGGTTTGGGGAGGATTTTTATATGAAGAATAAAATGCAAAACTTCTTTACCAATTTCACTAATTTTAAAATTGTTATAAGAACTAACTATTATTTATAAAAGTAATAACTATTTTATTTAATACTTAATAATGTCTTAAGAAATTTTATTTTTATTTTTAAATTATATTAATATTTAATTCAAATATAACAAAAAAAGGTAAAATTTTCCTCTAATCCTGATAAGTGAAGTAAAGATTTGAATAGATAGACAACTTATAATAAAAGATGAGAAAATTTGTTAATGATACAACATTATGGATATTTTTGTCATATATATATATATATTTTTTTAATTAACTAATTAAATAAATTATTAATTAAATTGCTATAACTTGTAAATTATTTGGTGATCAGAAACTTGAATGGTTTAAAATTTATTATTTACTCAAGGTATCTATCCTTCAACTTTTACTTTGGATATGAAGGAATTATCCTTAACTTATTTAGAAATTCAAGTTAACCACAAGTTATCAATCAACTTATTTGATTTACAAGCAGCTTATATATGTGTGTGTGATCTTTTATATATGGCTAAGACCTGTTATAGGGTAATTAGCATACAAAAGAAACACTAAATAAAAACCTATAGTTGATTTTATTTTTTACGCTAACTAATTCTTTCTTGTCGCTTGTTCTGTATCACTTTCTTTTCCTTCTCTATTAGTTTTCACTCTTAGTGCCACTACCCTCCAACCTTCTAGCCACCTTATGTTACTACCTATCTTCTTCTTTCACATATCTTCTTCCAATCAGTGGCCACTCATTAGCACAAGGGAGAGCTATGATTTGCAACTCTATTGTAACAAAAAGGACTTCTTTTTCCATTTAATTTTCTAGCAGCTTTCGCCCTGCATCATTGGTGAAACTTAGAATGACTCCTTCAAGGAGAAGTAAGTCTCTTTAAAGCATAATCTTTTAATATTTTCCTTCTTTTAAGCTTAATTCAAGAAAAACCCCTCCCCTCATTTATATAAATCTTAGATTTCTTAATGATAATTGTGAAAATATAAGAAAATGATGATTTAAATTATTAGAATAACATGATTAGAACATAGAATAGAAATTTTTTTAGAAGAAAATAATTGATAATAATATACTTGTATTTTATATTTATTAACTAATTAATGGAAAAAAAAGGATAAATGTATACCTTGAAGTTCTTAGGCAGAATCAAACTTCTTAAGGTGAGTGCATATTTTATCCAAAATTAATAATTCATTTAATTTTATATTTTCACTTATCGAATATACTACTAACATATTTATGTATATATAAGTATTTGTAGATGTAGGTATAAAATTTAAATATGTCAATGTATAAAGAACCTTAAATTTGATTATATGTTAAAGTTTAAGTTATTGTGAACATTATTGTCACATCCTATATGTTGGAATGTGCTTTTCTTGTGGATTATTCTTAATTGAATATGCAATGAAGGCATAACATTGTTGTCATGTGGTTGTGTTACCTTTCGATTACATGTATATGAATTGCTAATTATTATTGTATAGATAATTTGTGGTCATGCAAGAAAGGTGTAAAATGGCTATTTATAATTTTATATGTTTCGTGTCGGAAAAGAATTACTATATTATTTAATGATTTGTGACATGAAATAAAAATAATGCCTTGGGCATGTAGGCATGTTTGTTGTGACAACATAAGCATGAATATGATTATGTAATTAGTATTGGACTAAAAAACATTTATTAAGGGATGATGCAAATCATGGAAAGGCAAAAATGGACTTTGTGAGGGGATAATGCTGATCAAGAAGAGATTTAATTGTTTTCTTTCTCTTATCCATGTTTTGTATCGTGGTGTATATGATAATGAATTATAGATGCATTTGTGACTCTAATTAGAAAGTATAGATGGATATGAAAAATTTACTATGTAATGTTCCAATTGTGTGTTACACTTGGAAGTTTTGTTGTATCATGAATTTTTTTTTGTGTGTAAACAAGATTTTTGTTGATATATTACGAGAACCCTTTTAGATACTATTACTTCTTTATTTATGAAGTTTCTAAAATAGGTATCAACAAGAAAGTGTATTAGTTAAATTGCTTGGTAAAATAAAGAGGTCAAGTAAGGAAACTAATAAAATTATTAGGTTATTATGTAATAAATTATTTATAGTTAGCTTCTATTAATGATTTTCTTTTAGTAGATATAAGCTTATTAAGTTTATATTATTCATGTTCTTTATCTTTAACATTTTTAAGTTTAACTTAAATTATCAAATTGAGCTATTTCTTTTTAGGTTCATGACAATTTGACTAAAGCATTTGATACTTAGGAAAAGTATTGGTTGTAATTTATGTTTTACCAGGCATAGTATGAAAAGTGTTATTCATTGTCATGTGAGGTTCTTAGTGTATGTGTGTGTGTATTTATCTGTCAAGTCACAACTTGCATTTTTAGGAAAAGTAATCCTCCCAAGTATTTCAAAATAGGAGAAACTTTATTTATTTAATTTGAAACTTATGTTGCATTTTTGTTCTAACAGATATAAAGGTATTTTTGTTAGTCCAAATTCTGCATAGTCAATTAGTGAGACTAGTGGAATCGATTAAAGGTACTATGCTGGTCATAATCAAGAAAGATTGTGATAAATTTGAATTCCATTCACATGTTCTACAGTTTGAGTTTACTAGTGATTTCTTTCCATAATTTTTGAGTTTTTGACCATTCTTCGCAAAGATGATCATTTATAAAAATAAATCAAATAATACACACATAAAGAAACTAATTATCATAACAAAGCAAAAAATTATTATATTAAATTGCAATGAGCTAAATGAATAATCACTACTAAAAAATTGCAAATAGAAATTAATCAAAGTTAACATTGATAACTATTTCAACATTGTGATATCTTTAAAATTATTTAAAAAATTAAGATAATGAGTCATAAATATAATTGATGTCTATTTAAATGCAATGATATTTCTAAAATCATTGAAAAAATTAAAACATCAATTTCTTACTTAGCCAACATCATAATGTATAGCATTTAAAGATTGTTAAGGAAATAATGAAATTTAAAATATTAATTTTAGAATTTATTGATGTATAAAGGTATTGTAAAAATTTAGTAAGAAAAATATCAAAGTTTAACACATTAATTTTAAACTTAATCAATGTTTAAATTTTTAACATTTATGAGAATATTGAGAAATCGAAAAAACTTGAGACATTATTTTATACATAATCATTGCCTAAAGGTATTTTAAACATCTAGTTAGAAAATGTAAAAAGCAAATATATTAGATTTATACTTAATTAACATCTAAATATATGGAAACTAAGAACTATTTGGAAAATGATGATCCATAGGAAGTTCATTTTATACTTAATTGACATCTAATTATTTGTACTTTTAGAATAAATTATTCATCTCTATTTCTCATCTATATATTTGACACTTGGATCATAAAAAAAAAAGATCGTAACATAAATAACTGACATTTTTTTATACTATAAAATAAATGATCGCAACTAGATTACTGATAATATTGTGATTTTATATCAATTACATTTACACTAATTAAATTTGTATAAAATCTCAATTACTCTTTGTGTATTAGCTATTTGATTGCAAATAGCATAATTAATATTAAAAAAAATTCCTATGATATAAATTTTTTTTGACAAATAATTAACATTTTAATATATTATAACATTATCCTAAAAAAATTGGCATCTAAAATATTTTTGAAAATATGAGAAAATTTTAAATTTTTATTTTTGTTTTTTTTATAAAAAAAACCTAATGTTTTCAACTTGTGAGACTTTTGATATTGGTTACCTTTGATATTAGTTCCTAAAATAACCAATATCTAAAGTTATTGGAATGGTGACATTTTTTAAAATATAAGAAAACTTTAAATGTTAGTTTTTTTTAAAAAAATTAACATGTTTTGTTCCTATTAGACTTTAAGTGTCACTTTTTAAAATAACCAACTTTTCAATCTTTATCACTGTCTAACTCTCTTTGCAAAACTTTATATCTCACTCCACTCTAATATTTTTAGTGAACTACTAATATTTTTTCAATTAACATTAAATATGAAGCAAATACCCTATCCTAGACCACTAGTTCAAAACGTAAAAAGTGTATTTTTTGTTTTTATTTCTTAGATTTTTATCTCTTTTATTTCTTTAATTTTTTACTTAATTTTTTTTAAAAAAATTATTTATGTTTACTTTATATAATTTTTAAGGTTATATATGAATTTTAAATACTTATTTTATATTTGAAAAAATATTGTAGTGGAATTTGAAGTCAACTAAACAACGATGAAAATGAAGAAATAAATTTATGAAAATAGTTATTTTTTATGATTTCAGAAAGGCAAGTTGCCTTTGAGGATTTAGAAATGAATAGATCTCAAAAAATTATATGAAATAAAAAAGAAACTCATTCCAAATGAATAACTTAGCCAAGAGTTATAATATTTCAAAAATTTTAACTCAATATACAAATTTTAGTGAAATATTGGGTTTATTTATTTTTTATAGTAAATATTTTAAAAGAGAAGCTCAAAATTGATGTTAAAAATTATGTAAATATTTTAACTCTATTTTTTTAACTAAAAATCATTTTGACATGTAAAAAGTTAAAAAAATATATAAAATTAGCAAAAAAGATTGATGTTGTAACTTTTTTACACATCGGTCATATAACTAATATCAAAATTAATATATAACGATATTCAATTAGATGTTAGTCAGAAATTGATGTATAATCTATAAAATACTTAATTTATATTAACAATTTTGTAGTATTGAATAGAAGATGAACTAGAAAACTCATATCACCAAAAATAGAATCTAAAAAGCATCAACACTTAAGAGGCAAAATCACTAAGTACAAAATCTAAGTAACGAAGGAGTTCTAAATTAATCTCATGGGTAAATATCTATAAGAATTGTTAAAAAATCAAGCAAAGATGCAATTGACATATGAGTAACCATGAAACTAACATGACAATGTTGATCAAAGTGAATTAATATGATTTATGCGGTTTTCAATCTCCTATCTCTCACGAACTTTTCTAACATAACGTGTTTTAATTTGCAATCCCAAATGATGGATTTGCAATTAGTGATCAAAGAAGGAAAATAATTCAACATAATTCAAAATTTTGATCTAGGCTATAATTGCAATAAATAAATAAAAATTAAAATCTAGATGAATAAGAAAAATATGATTCTTCACTAATGAAGTAAATGAAAAATCAATTGAAAAAGTTCAAGGACTCGTTTGCATAATAGTTTTTTATATAGTTGTTAATTAGTTTAATCAAAATCAGCTGATTGACTTGGCAATCAGCGAGTCAATTAGTTAATTTTTGTGTTTGATAATTTGTTGATCTAAGCTATAATTGCAAAAAATAATTAAAAATTAAAATCTAGATAAATAGGAAAAATGATTCTTTACCCATGAAGTAAATGAAAAATCAATTCAAAAGTCCAAGAACTCATTTGCATAATAGTTTTTTATATAGTTGTTAGCTAATTTGATCAAAATCAGCTAATTGCTTAGCTAATTGATTTAGCAATCAGTTGATTTTGATGTTTGGTAACCTGTTGATCAAATTAGCTGGTTGCTTTCAAAAAGCTGAAATTGAAAACGTTGAGGGGGTAGCATTTTCAATAAGCTGATTGGTTAAAATAACTAAATTGCCCCTAGTAAATTTTTATATTTTCCATTTTATCATTCTTAAAAAATTCTTAAAAAATTTAATAATTATAAAAATTATATTAATTTAATTTTAAAAAAGAGTGAATATATAATAATATATTATTTATAATATATCTAATAATTTAATATTAAATTATAATAATATTATTTATTAAAAAATTAATATACTGACTAATATATAAATTTTAAAATATTAAAATAAAATAATACTTAAATAACTTATAAAATATACTTATGTTCTTATATGTCATTTTATATATAAACAAATGATTTTACTAAATATTTTTATTCAAATAATTAATATAATCGGTTAGTTAAATTAGTTAAGACAATTAGCCATCATCTAACAGTTAATTAAATTAACTAACTGTTACAGTTATCAATTAATTGTTAAATAAAGTTCAAATCTAAAAGGTGACTAAGCAATCAGAAGAACAGTGGTGCAGAGGCACAAGGATTTGGGAAAAGATATGAATGATTTGGATTGGCATAATAATTTATATTCATGTATGTTATTTGTGTTATGTCAAAAATTAATAATAATTTAGATAAGTTTAATTTGAATAATTATCATATTATGTCAATTAATTTTTTTAATAAATATATTGAGATAAATTAATTTATTTAACTTATTTAATAATTTTAATTAATAAATTTTGTATTATAGATTTATTTATCAAATTTAATTATTTATTATTTTTCATTAAAGTATATTTATTCATTGATTTTAAAAATACTATTTGAGAAATAATTAATAATTAAATTATAAACAATTACATATGATATAAAAATAAAATACATATTTTTCATTAAAGTATATTTATTCATTGATTAAATGCTTTATTTAAGTTTTATTGTTATTTTATTAAAATATGTATTTTATTTTTATATCATATGTAATTGTTTATAATTTAATTATTAATTATTTCTCAAATAGTATTTTTAAAATTTTAATATAATATTTTAAATGAATTAATATATCAACTCATTTAATTTTATATAATTTAAATTTAATCTATTTATTATTCGCATTATACGGGTTGGCCCCTTTTTAATAAAAATATGTGTAAACTTAACCCAACTTTGAATAAAATATCTCATCCCCATATCAAATTATCATTTCTGACGTTCCAAAATTAGAGTTAAGGTTAGGATTTGGGGCTAGATTTTGAAGACGGAATCCGCAACATGGATTAGATCCCATCGTTGAAGTCCAAAAGAACGCACCAATGGTTTGGGCACGTTAGTGCAACACCCATCTAGAGGCATAGATATTTTAGGAAAATTTATGCCTAATATATTACTCTTTTTATTTTTTTCTATTTATTGTATTTTAAAAAATATTATTATTTTAAAATTTTAATAAATGTTAAATATTTCTAAATTTTGTTATTTTTATTAATAAATAATTTATTAGTTTATATTATCAATTAATTTATATTTATTTTATTATATTTTTTATTTTTAATTATTTTAAATTTCATATATTAAGAATAATTTTAAAAAATTTATTAAAAATAAATAAATTTAATTTGTTTTTAATATATATAAAATTAATTAATTACAATAAATAATAAAAATGGGTGAAGTGTAAAGAGATGTGAAGGGGGAATGAGTTTGGAAAAATCAGAATACTGCTAGACAACATGGTCCCTCCTCACCGACTAGGCTGAAGCCACATTTTCTGTAATAAATGCACAATTGAAGTTATTTTCCTGATTGTAAAATGGAGTACTTTCCCCTCTTTCTTTTTTGGGTTTGCAGAGGAGGATGGGCGGGCTCGAAATCCACCCTTGATGTCCCCTCCCCTACTAAGAGGCACAATGATGAACATAAATGGTTCAGATCCGTAGAAGAGAAAGGGATCATAAATAAACTCTCCGGTTGCAGCCCAAAAATACTTTGACAGGAAAGCCTATCCCATACAAACCGTCACACAGATGCAACCTACCCTCAAAATGGCCAATGACATGTTCTGGCTTATGGTTACCTATTGATTTATATCATCTACTTTAACCTTAATTGAACATCTTATGATTAGGATTACACAAATGTAAGTGAAAATTGCAAAACGAGAAGAGAGGGGATTCCGAAACTTACTAGCAGTATGTCTTTGGCATTGGCAGTTGTAAAAGGGCCCAACCGTAAGCTAGTTGAAGGCGCCATGCTGTTGCCTAACCTAGGATCACCTCAATTTGTCAATGTTTCGATGTTTTACCTTTTGGTTTAATTTAAGTTACTTTTCTATTCAGCTAGTGTATCTGGGCATATGGTTTACCCAGGAGCCAAGAAAATTCGGCAGAAAATTTGAAATTCTTGAAACCAATCATTTCTACCGTTAATGATTAATTAATAAAATCTGGACGTGCTTTTTTTTCACATTCTCTCTCTTCAATTATGCACACACATATATATATATATTATTGTTGTCTATCTCAGATTTGTTTCTTCCAGACTGATTTGCACTTTGCAGTCATTGCATGCAATGATATCCTTCCAATGTGCTTTAATGCTCTGCTTCGGCTATCAGTGTCCCAGACACAGTTAACACTTAATGGGTTGAGCCGCCAGCGATAACGTGTCCATTAAGTGCTGCCAATGTGCCACTTTGTGTGTGTACTATGTTTCAACATATACCTTTTGCTAATTCATAAGTGTTTAGTGGATTCAGCCTCAGCTTCCATTCTTTTATTTATATTTATATGCTACATTTACTCCATGAAGTACCCCACTCTCTATTCTTATTTTGCTCGTATAGGAAACAAGCAACCACAGATTTTATTACACTTCAAGTTAGTGGTAACCCTTCAGCTCTTAAAATGCCCTGTTACCATGGCCAAAAAAAAAAAAAAAGCCCTATTACTACCACTTCTGAGGAGGTCAGGGGTCATCATGACCTTTGATTCCCCCAACTTAAAATTAATTTCCTCATTTTTTATTGATTCACTTTCTCAAGTCCGAACACAAATATAAATTTTTTTAAACCTTTTATAAATTGCTAAAAACGTGCATTGTTATCTTTTACACTCACACGTATAAGACAAATACCAATTGACCGGGTTCTTTTTTTTAAAAAAAAAATATATATCTTGTTCGTGAAAATAAATAAATTAATAAACACTAATTGACTTAGTTGATTTCCCTGCAAAACTTCCAAAACCTCGTGGTGATTGCCTTCTCAGCATCCTAACTTTGTTTTCTGGACCATATATCTTGCTTTCTCAACAAAAACTCTTTCTTACTTAAACAAAATAAACGCACAGATTGGGACTTCGACGGCGTGGACCCATATGAAAAATTCATTGAGAAAGCCAAGTAGCAAACGGTGGAGTCAAAGATATGAGTATAATTGAAAAGGCTGCAGTAATAATTAATTAGAACTATCTTTATATATTTTCGGGGTAAAAAATAAAACAACTTGAAGTATTAACTCTATACACATTCAGCAATAAGCAAAGCAAATGAAGGCATTCTAAATCCAAGTGGTGGCGCAGGGCCAATTCCAGCGGCCATAAACAGGAAGCTAAAATTGTCTATGTTCCCTGTAATTACGCACCAAGGCTTCGGGTTCAAGCGGTGCAATCCGTACAGCAGTTTCGGATACTGGCATGACAGTTGGTTGGGTGGAGCTACCCTGATTGGAGCCAACAATCTTCTCGCAAGTCTCAATGAGGCACTGCCTGCACGTAGGGCAGGATGCATGACAAGCTAGCCATTTGTCAATGCAGCGCACATGGAAGCCATGGTTGCACCTTGGCAAAATGCGCACACGATCACCATTGACGAACTCTGACAGGCATATCACGCACTCTGTGTCCAATCCAGCGGGCACTTTCAGCTCAGCCGAGTAATTTACTGTGGGGAAGGTCTTGAGAGCTTTTCGCTTGATTCCAGTGTTGGGCATTCTGGCCGGTGGGTTGCTTCCGGCTTCGTTAGTGACCAGATTGGAACACCTCAATGCACACCTTATGATGGAATTCAGGCCCAGTGAGCCAATTAGAGCACATAGGAGGACTGAGAGGACCATAACAACGTTGGAATCTAAGTTGCCTTCTCCAATGTATGACGCTGTCGAATTGTGAGTGTTTAGAAGAGTTGGAGCTTTGGAAGAGTTGTTGGGAGGTCGATTGAAAGGGAGGTTGGTGTGAAGGAGTAACCTTCTGGAGTGAAAGTCCCCAACAAGGTCGTGGAGGAGATTTGAAGATGAAAACGTTGAAACAGACATGTTTGTTTCTGTTGGTTGGAGTTGTCGATGTGTTAGTTAGAGAGGCTCTAATGGGTCGCTTCAGGGGATTATATAGAGGAAAGTGAACATTGTTTGGACTTGGGATTTGCTGTCTGCTTTCGATTAGGGTATGATGATACTATGTATTAAACAAAAATAATACATTTATTTTTTTTTATACACCCAAATAATTAAATCTGAATAAATATATAAAATTAGTTTTGAATTTTTATAATATATAATCGACTTAAAATATTCCTGAGGGTTTTGGGCAACACTTATGCTTGCCTTTGTTGTTGAGATAGACTTGAGGGCTCATGCATGGAATCCCCACTGAGAGACGGAGGGTTTTGTATGGGATGGCTTTTATGTTCACATGATGAGGCCATCCCACTTTCCACGCACCAGGTTGTGCCGGGTGGCATCCTTCTCTCATCGATCATAGATGTTGTTGCTGCATTGGGGGGGGGGGCACCAGCCCCGGAAGGAACTGCGAAGCTTCCGTAGAGAGATTACAGAAAAAGAAAGGAGAAAAATATGCATTCTGAAGGTTGATTGCCTGCAAAAGGCTGGTCCGTACTTACCCATTGGTGGCTGAGGCTTTTGTTTTGTTTTGCTTTCCACCGTCTGAATCCCTCCCTCTCCTAACAGAGAGGCGTTGATTTCTGCAAAAAGAAGGCAGAGGTGGACCATCTGAACTTGAACATCATATTGCTGGCATAGGCCTAACAATTTTATTTTTTTTTGCTTGCTTCCAAATAACAAAAGCAAAATTGTATCAGAAAGCTACTTTTGTTTTGATATTGATCTCTTGTTACCGACCAAAAATCTGACCTGGAGTTAGCTGAGATACAAAATCTCTTGGGAAAGAGACCTTGCTAATTCTAATCAAATTCCCTCGAATCTTTTCGGTTTATTATCGTTATCTTTTTTTGTCTGGATACTTATTATTAATTTTGTTTTGCATCAAATTTACGCGCAAAGTTGATTAGTTTAGTTGAGTGTTAAAAAATTTAAGAAACTTATAACCGACAAGCATGAATTCAATGGGAAATACATTGATTCCATGCGGATGGACTACATAAATTTATATATTAAAAATAATTTTAGTTGAGAGAAGAAAATTTTATTAGTACATTAATTTCACACAATTTTAAAAATATGACATAAACTTATATTTCATCAGAGGTATGTTGCATGCCTTTAAATATTAGATAATGATAATGTATATGGTCCCAGATCATAATATTTAGATATAATTCTCATCTAATCTGGCTGATTTGTCAATAATTCATTCTTTGTGCAGAATACTACAATTGCGATGTGTTAATTTCCCACCAAGGAGATAGCCGCTGGTGCCTTCTAATCATGGAATCTTTTACGATCTTCGCACTATGCAAGTAGTTGGATATCACAATCTCTTCATCCTATGAGTTGAAGCTGCTAATTAGAGTGTCGAGGTTTATTATAAAAATCAGGGATCAAATTGTCAGCTTAATTTGATATGCAATCTTATTTATATTTGTATACAGCTATACCTTTCAGTTTCAGATATAAAACTATACTTGCATAATTTAGGGTTTGGATATTATAAATTTATACTAGAGGTACCCCAAAACAAATGGCAAATGCATCTTTTATTTTGCTTTGGGTTTTGATTATAGGATTTGGATAGTAATTGTTAGTGATTAGTAATTTGGAGAAGGTCAAGGATAGGCTGTTTTTAAAGGCATTACTTTTGATTTGCATTTTGTTGTACCATACTACTAGCTAACCAGTGGCGGAGCCAGGGGACAAGACTGGGCCCCGGCCCCCCCTGTTTTTTGAAATTTATTATAATATATATTATGAAAATTTATATTGGCCCCCCCTAAATTTTAAAATATTTCATTCTGACCCCTCTATATTAAAGTTTCTGCCTCCGCCACTGTAGCTAACTACCATCCATATAATTCTTGGTGGGTTGGATCAAACTAAGACTATTTGCCTTTTCTGGTCCCAAATTGAAGCATGAATAAGATAAAGGACATACACATGTAACAAGAGATTATCTTGTTCATACTGACTATACTCCCTAATTTGAAGATAGTTTTTAAATTATAAGTGTTTAAATTTTCAAATATAAGGAAGTTAATTTGTTGTTTGTATTAGGCCACTTGCAATACTAAATTATTATGATAATTCATATATATATATACACACACTCTATGCATGCAAAGCAAAAATGCCTTCAAACTTGTAATGAAAAAGGTTATGAGTTCACTATTCCAAGCTTTTACAAGGGACATGGCAATTGCCTTCTAACATTTCTCCATGGACCATGCTAACATGAATCATTATAAGTAGAAAATAGATATGTTGCAGTTGTTTTGTGGATAATATATGTACAACAATGGGTAATAGTTGCAACTTCACTAGAAATTAATTGAAGGAGTCTAGGAAAGTTCTTAAATCTCACAATTGCAAAAATGGAATAGTATCCTATCCAAATTATGATTGTAGTCTCACTAAACATATTTGTGTTTCTTTTCCATTTTTTGACAATATTATTTTTACTTTCATATTCTCACTCTCTTACTTACATTCTCTATTAGAGAATGTGAGAAACTCATGTCCAATTTGAACGTGAGTTTAACATTTTTTATTCATATTTATTTCAATTGTTAGCAAATGATATAATATACAAGTTTTTGCATGAACATCAAATAAAATTAAGAGAATGCATTAATTATGCTATGTTTGGTTTGTTGGAAGACATTTTCTAAGAAATAATCACATTTCTCAATTCCATAAACATTTATATCTATTTGCATCATTTCTTAATTCAATATTTATGACATCCAAATCACATAAAAAAATTGATAAAGTAAAAAAAAATAAGTAAATTTTTTTATAATTTTCATCCATCCTTATCTCTCACAAATCTATCATACTGCCAGGTTAAACTTATTTTTCACAAGTTGTTATTAGATCCAATGTTTGAAAATAATTTCAAAATACCTTCATCTCAATCTTTACAAGCATCGATAGAATCAAGCTCAATTGTCATAAAATAAGCAAATCATATCACAATGATATAGATTAACATTACTATACCTTCTTTACATGGCTTTAGATATGCAATTATCATTAGTTATATTAATCATAACCATTTTCCATCAAAATTTGAATATGCAACTCTTATTCATGTGTTAGTTCGGGAAAATATTCCTATTATTGTGCTCACAATTCATTTCATACTTAAGTATACATTAAAATGCATAGTTACATTTGATTCTAATAGTAAAACACAAAATTTAAATAGATGAATTAACTTAGGACCTCCAGTAACTTTCTTGTAAGTTAGGAATCGATTTTGGAATGGATTCCAAATGATGATTTCAAAATTGAAAGCCCTAAATCGATTTTGGAATTAATTCAATGTAAGTTAAATTACTTTTTGCCATCCACTAAATCGATTTTAGAATTGATTCCATTCCCCTATAAGTTTGCTTCTAGAAGGATGAATCGATTCTTGGCCACATATTTTACATTTTGGGCTTAAGGAATTGATTCACATGAAGATTCTACATTTCTCTAAAAAAAATTATGTCCACTTGTAGGAAATTCATTCAAATTCCCACATATATGTGTTATAACTTAATCAAATCAAAGCACCATTTATTGCATTAACAACATCATAGACTTTTAAAACCATTAGAAAACTCATAATAAATACCATTTTGCATTACTTATCCTTAAATCAAATATTTCAAAGAAAAACTAACCTATCCTTAAATAAACTTATATCATTCATGCAATTATAGGTAGAATGTTCACTCACAAGTTATTAGAAAAGTTATCAGTGGGGAGATTGAGAGTTGATTACTTCTAAGCACATCAAAATTAAGGTTTTTAGGATTGAAGCATCAAAAACCCATTTTCCTTGATTCCAAACTCTAACCTTTCAAAAGGAAGGAAAAAATAAATGAGTAAGATAATCTTTACCTTATGGATGTTAGAAGAATTAGGAGATGAAGAAAGAGATTGGACTTGCTCCTTCAATTTGGAGGTTGCAAATGAAGGTGGAGGGTAAAGGAAGTTTAGAAGACAATGATGAATATGGTTGTTCGAAGAAGATACAAAAGGTATAGGTCCAAAGGCAATTTGGGAAATACTCCTCTAAACTTCTTCCAACTCATTTACTTACCCTTTAATTATATTTAACTTTAAATCATTTTTCTTTAATGTTTGATAACCAATTTCCATGTAAGTATGTTTTATTCTCAAATATTTTATAACCATTCATATGTATATAAAACATTTTATATTCTAATGGATGTAATAGGAACACACCAATGATTAAATTAGAGTAGAAATGGAGACATGACCTAACTAATATAAACAAAACCTTAACATACCCTTCATTATGGGTTAGTAAAGGTACAAGCCTACACTTTAACCTTTAAACACATTAACTCATAATCAAGTATTGATAAACTCAATTAATAAATCACTTTATCAAATTAAGTTTTAAAAAATAAAACCTTTTGAATCATTATTTAGCTAATTTTATCAAAATTAAATACTTGAAATTAATAGTATTTTACATAGAAAATTTTTTAACATTCTCCTACAAAAGCAATATTAATTATGATAATTTTATTTTTAAATATTTTATATGAAAATGACTCTAATTCTAAATATAAAATTTAGAATGCATGATCATAATTTTAAAAATATGCCATCCAAGGAATGATACTTGAAATATGACTCATTCTTAAGTAATAAAAAATATCAATTCATAGCGATAATTACATTATTATCGATGGAAAACCTTTCATGGTTACACATATTACTAATTACTTGAAAATGAATCACTAGTGTCAAAGTGTATAAGAAAAATAGTATCAAAAGTATGATCTAACAAAATATATTATTTTTCAAGTTAGTACTTAATGATTTCTCCATAACAAGCTTAATAATAAGGTGGAGAAATCTTCTAGAAATAATAAAGTTAAAACCAATATAGTATTAATTAAAATACAAACACCAAATTTAGCAGTTAACAATTGACACTAAGTCTTAATTCTAAAAAATTTACTAACAAATTGTCTTAAAATTTTAAAATTATGTTAATTAAGAGAAAAATATCTAGCTCAAAAACTAACAATTAATACTAAATCTTAATCCTTATAAAATATTAGATAGAAAAATATTAAACATGATGCTTAACCTTTAATAAGGCAAGTCCTATTATCACAATTTGATGCTGATAAAAGACCACAAATACAAATTTTGGAGTTAATAACTAACACTAAATTTTAATCCTTATAAAACTAAAATAGCTTGGAACATTATTTTTATATAAGTAAATGATACATATATTGATAAAGAAATCAAAATTTGTATATTTAAATGCACAATAAATATACTAACATGCATGATCAAGAACAAATTTGATAATGATATATAAAATATAGATTAATAAGTTGTTTATAATATAAATAACATATATTATGATTATCAACTCTGTAAGGAAGAAGTTCTTTGAATGCAACAATAACAAGCTATAATAAAACATGAAGAAGTACTTTAAACACAATAATAACAAATTATAATAAAAATTCTATGAAGTTGTAATAGAAATGCCAAACCTAATATTAAATTGAAATTTCTATCCATATATGTCAATAATATTGGGAACGAGCTTATAAAAGTAGTTACTTTTTATGAACTTTTATTTTTAATAAAAATAATTATAAATATTTTTAAATGCTTATTTGATATAAAAATTTAATAAAGGCTAAATTAATTATATAATATGTAGTCATGTGATCATAATATGGATTTACAAGAAATATGAGTACAAGCTATTTATAATTAATAAAATTAATACTTGTTGTATATTAATAAAGTTGAGTATTTTATTAATAATGTTGTAAATTTTAGAATATATGACTTATCTTGATCATATAAAATTTATAAATGTATTTGATATATTGAATAGGATCACAAATAAAATTTACATGGTCATTCTTAAGATAGATGAAATTTCATAAGTATTAATTTGCTTTACTCTAACTCTTGAGTTATATATGATTATATCCTTATAGTTATAATAACATTTGAATTACAAATGGGTGAGATTCAATTGAGAGTTAATATATTTTGCAATTTGGTGTTGATATATTTATTAAGAATACAATTATAATATAATAATATAAAATTTGATGACATAATAATTTTAATGGATTTTAGTACTTGATCATAAATCTTAAGCTTAAGCATGTCACTTCTAATTAAATTAAAGTTGACTAATAACCATTAAAAAATTAATAATGTTCTACTCTTTTTAATTATTAGTAAATTAAAAGTTTTTTCATGAGAAAGAATAGCTAAAATAATTGATAAATTCAATCGAGTTAGGAATCTTATACATAAAAATATGAAATAAAATAGAATTAATAAAATTAAGAATATAGGAATTTGAATTTGGTAAAATTTTGATCAAGAAAATTATTGGAATTATGAAGTATAAAGTTATGTACGAATATAAGTAAGTGTATGAGTATAGAAAAGGCTCAGGAGTAATTTTTCGAAAATGCCCTTAGGGCAATATTTCTTTATATCAACCCTGAACCCTTCTTTTTCATTTCTTTCAATTTCTTTATTCCTCCCAACTCTCTCCCTACACAATTTCTTCCCACTTTACCAATCAAGTAAAGAAAGTTTAAATTTTTTTTTTTTGGTTTCTTCATCCAATCAAGATAAAAACATTACTTTTATTAAAAATTCCTCTATCTCTTCTTGGTTAATGAAGGAATTTGAAATTAATTTATCTTTATTAGGTATTATAAACCTTAACTTCAGAACTCATGAATTTCAATATGATTAAGATTGAAATATTTTCAAATTAACTTCTTAACATCCTCTTCTACGCAATATGAGTGAATAATCTAGTTAAATTTATAAATTTTGTTACTATATAATGGTATTGATGAAATATAGGTTATTTTGTGATTTTGCTTGAATCATGTTTAATTTAATATGTAAAAGTAATAAATGATGAAAAGAAATAATATAAGATGTTAAATAAGTGTATTAGTAATTATATCAAGATTTGGTATGTAACACATATGTTAAAAGGGCATTTAGAGTCATATAAATAGTGAATTTTTCACAAAAGACTAATATTTTCACATGTCTATTAAGTGACCAATCAATTTTAAGGATTTAGAGGTGAATCCGGGCTTTAAAATCAAGTGATCAATAGATTTTAAGGGTCCAGAGAAAATTCAAGATCGAGCGTAGAATTTTATGTTGACTTTGAAGAGGCGTAACTCCTTTATTTTTAAAGATAATTGAGTTTACTTTCAAATGAAATTAGTTTCAACTCAATATTTAATATGTATTTTAAAATGTCATCAAAAAAAGTGGATAAGGATAAAAAATTCAAGATTTCAAAAATTGAACTTTTATGTCTATATTTGAAAAGGCATAACCCTTTCAAAAATTAATTGATTTAGGCAAACGACTTTGTATAAAAAGCTAATTGAATCTATTTTCATATAAAATAAGCTTTATGAATAATATATTTGTAATTTTTTTAAGTTATTCATAAAGTATTACTCAGGAATTATAGCTATGGTGACCATATAGTAACCTATAACCAATCTGTTTTATATTTTCATAATTTATAATAGCCTAACATGAAGTGTTTGGTCTTTAAGCATTAAAAATAGAGTGGTTTATAATAATTATAAGATAAGTATGTGACTTGGGTAATGATATAAGGTGTGTTATAATGAACTTATTGCATTACTTATATAATGAAATATGTTAAGAAATGTTTCCTAGATTGATCACTATGATATGTGTGATTGCTTATAGCCATACAAAAAGGCATAATGATATTGATATATATTGTAATGTATATTAAAATTGTATTACGATTGTATTGAATAGAGTTTGAGCACTAAAGTTTAAATTATATTGTGAATCATGCCACAAGTGGCATTAAAAATGAGAAATTTGATAGGGGTGGTATTATGAACACCGAATCAAAAATTTTTGGTGATATATTTGTGAAAGGTATAAGGCAGATCCTAAAAGGATAAGAATGAAAAGTTTGTAAAGGGTATAAGATTGGCCTAAGAAACAAAAGGTAGATGAATGTATTTTATTTATTATTCATTATTCCAAACAAGATATGATCTTAAGTATAGTTAATCATGAGCATTTTTATGTGATACATTAAAAATAAAGTGATTATGTATTGACCTTATTGTTATTGACTCTTAGTTACTTATATGTTTAAATATGATATGAAATGTTAAAAGAGGATAGTTTAATGGGTAAGTTATTATGAATTATTGTTGTTATAACAGATTATTAACTTATTAAGCCCTAAATTTATTCTTCCGTAATTTATTTTACAAATTTTCAAGTTGAGCCTCCGCATCCACCTTTTTAGAGGTAAAATCCATGAGAGTTTATTGATGGTAATATGGTAACATGGTAGTATCGTAGCACAATAGCATGGTAGCACATATTCTTGTATATTATAAATTTTAGACTTTATTTTATCAAATATATAGGTAGAAAAGATGTTTGAATGGGTTCCACATTGGTCACGATCGGATTACGATCGTGACAAATAAGTACTAAGATAAATTAAATTATTTTTATCAATTTAATTGAATACATTATGTAAAAAAAGTATATCAAAGAATCAATGGGGCATAAGAATATAGTTTAAGGAAACTATCAGTTTGTTTGAATTTTTATTTAAATAAAGGCATATATAATTGAAACTAATTTCAATACTATAGTGGAAAGATCATCAAAACTAAATATTTAAATTATTTAATTATTTAGGAACTAATTATATATATCCATAAGATCTCCAAACTAACTCAAATCTTTGTACATAATGCTATTGGATTATACTAATTGAGAAAAAAAATTGGATTAATATACAAAAACACATACATAACCTAGTTACTTGATCCTTACATGTGACCGAAGTATACTTAGAATGTTCACTTGAATAATTATCTAAAAGTCAAAGATATAATTTGAATAATTAAGAGTTTTTACTTAAGAGACATTTGATATCTTTTAACGACTTTGTATATTTCTTTACATCATGGTTTGATTTCTTATCTTTATATGTGTGTCTAATGGTTTAAACACTCTTACTATTATCAAAACAAAAGATATAATTTGGATAAAATATTATTAGATATGATTTAAATTATTTAATTTATTAAATAAAATGATATCATGAATTTGATAGAGATAATATTTAATTTTTAAATAATTTATTGGAGATATATTTCAAGTTAGTAATATCCAATAAATGAGTTTTAAATAATTCAATTATATTTCAAATATTAATTAGAAATATATTTTCAAATAGAAATATCTAATTAAAAATATTTAAAATTTAAAAGTTGGGGTTTAATAAGGTATCATGAGCTTTAATAGGCATAATTGGTCTCAACATGACGTTAAGAGTTTTAGTGTTACATTATGAGTGAGGATGTTTTAAGATATTAATGCATATAATTTCTTATTTTAATATTTTTCTACAAATAAGATTATAAAGTTTTAATTTTCAAAGAAGGAAAATAGGGAAAATTTCAAACCTATTGAAGTTCCATTAGATTTCAAAGAGAAATTCAAAAAATTAAGTGAACAATTTAATTTTTAAATTACTCTTGGTACTTAAGTTTGGATTTATTAGTTCAAATGATCTTCTTGTTATTTTTGTATAGTACTTAAGGGTCAACACCTTGGATTCTAATCTTTAACACATAATTTGAAAAATTTTATAGATAATAGATTATAGATCTTATGTTAGCATTTCCTTTAAGAGTATCAAGTAATCTTCTTAATATAATACTTATACTATATATATGATCATAGTTCTAGTTGAATTTGAGTTAAAAAATTTTGCTCAAGTTAAATTTAAGGCAAGTTATAAACTAAAATTTTTTAAATGAGTCAAACTTGAAATTAAAATAACTTAATTCAATTTATCTTATTGTTAATTATGGTAATGTTGTATTAACTAATAAATTAAAGTATATATGATAATTAACTCCTGTATTTCATGTCATACATAAATAAGATGGTTATCACTTTAAGAGAAAGATTTACAAGAAGACAAATAAAATTAGTATTTTCAAGTTTGAAATTTAGAGGTGGGTTGAAACAATAATAAAAAAACAGGTAAGTAAGAAAAGAAGAATTTTGCAACCAAAACATATGAACTTTTTCCTAATATCCTTTTATTTGTTCTTTATAATTTATTTCATTTTCTCAATTTTAATTTTTATCGTAAGTCCAAACATTTTATTTGTTGATTTGCTTTTTTTTAATCAATAAAAATTGATATATTTAATAAACTTGATTTTTGTTGTCATAAAAAATAACATTATTCCAATGGAACAAAAAAGTTTCTTTTTCTTTCTTAGAAAAAGCTCCTATTTTATCTTTTGAATATTATTCAATATTTTTATCTTTAAATTCTTTCTTAGAAAAAGCTCCTATTTTATTTTAGTATTTTATTAAATTTTACTCGCTATGCCATCATTGGTGTAAGTAAGGAATCTAGCTTTAAATTCTAAAACATAAAATGTTGCTACAAAAATATTAGAAAGAATGACATTGATAATTTCAAAATTAACGCTATCTTTATTCATTATCTTTAAGGAAGTTGGTGTATGTTCAGATGCTATTAAATTAAGTTTTAATCAATGCTTTAAAACTTAGCTCAACCATTAACCCGGCTAGGTAAGCGAATGAAGGTTGGATAAATTCAACCAAATAGTTGAACTAATTATTGTATTTTTATATATAATAAATAATATATTACATATATGCATATACTTTATTATTATATTTTTAAAATAATAAATAAATATTAATTTTACTGCAATTATATTAATCATCCAACATAATTTTGATTCAAGTAAAACACAAACAATAAAATTTTTTTCTCTAATTCAAATTATTTTCATATAAGTCTTAGTTTTTTTCATTTAATAGTAATTGCAAATGATAAAAATATTAATTTATAACAAAAACTATTTATCCTAATCCTTATAGTTTACCAAGAATCAAGAAAGAAATTTTTTCTTCTAAAGTTCTTGAATTTAAATTCAAGAATTTTAAAACTTTGTCAATCTATTTTTATGAAAAAATTTTAATATTTTTCTATTTTTGAACAATTGAAAAATTTTCAAAAAGGAAAATTATGATTACTAATTTTTTTAAATTCAATATCTTAAAGTATTTGTTTTATTTATCTTGCTACACATGTAGAATAAATTAGTTTTCAATATTTATTTTACATTATACTTTCTTACTTAAGGATTTCATAATTTTTTTTCTTTTTTATATTGGACTTTTAAGTTAGATTGGAGTTAAACTCGATCAATTTATAAAAAAAATAATGAACTAGGTGGACGGGTTGTTTGGATCACTAGTTTAATAACCGGGTTTATCGGGTTAGACCGAGCCAACCTAAGTTTTTAGTGAACAAGTTCTAGGGTTGAACTAGCCCGTTTTTTTGCCTAAATGCCAGTCTGACCAGGTTTCAAAATAATGGTTTCAATATAATTACATTAAATTATTAATTAGCCAATAATCACACAATAAGAATTAAGAAAAATATAAAAAGAAATTATTAAAAATTTATATCTATTTCAATATATTTTATTTATTTTAATTCTTATACTGAGCACATAAAATATGTATTAACTTATTATGCTTAAATTTTATGCAAATATTTTGGAATATATTAAAACAAATAAGGGGAGTAAAGGATTGCCCCTATAGGTGTTTTCTTAATATAATTGTAATGCTATGAGCACAACTGACAAAGCTACTTAATATGGTAAATTGCAAAGATATTAATTTGTTAGGCTTTTTTTTGTCCAAATGTTTAAGCTAACTTTTACAAACCTTGTCATCTTGATCCAATACTATACTCGTCCATATTTTAGGTTTTAGAAGAACTTTATAATCTCATAGCTCGCTTTTATCCCATAGATTGCTATGGATTTTTCGTTATAATTACTTATGTATATTAAGTTAATTAGTAATTAGAAAACAATATACAATTTCCTACAACAAATTAATTAGTTACACTTAAGGCTCATTTTGACCATATAATAGTAACAGTATAGAATAAAATAAGATAAGTTAACATGACAATATATGATAAGATAAAAAAAAGATAAGATATAATATTATTTGATGTTCAATATATAATTTTATAAGAAAATGATAGTATAAAATTATACTATTAAGTGTTTGTTATCATATATATATATATATATATATATATATATATATATATATATATATATATATATATATATATATATATATATATATAATTATACTAACATAGATAGTATTAGAAAATGTTTATTTGAATAAAATTACCTTTAGATTGTTTTGAATCTTATAATTATATATTTCTAAAAATGACAGCGAATAACGATAGTTAATGATAAAGGATAATGATGGGCTGTGATCAATGATGGTAGGTTATAATAGTTAACAGTGGTAAGTGATGATAATAGTAATCAACTGTAATAAGTGACAACAAGTAGTGGTCAATAACAATATGTGATGGCAATGATGGTTAATAGTGGTGAATATTGACAAACGATAGTCAAGGGTAGTATGTGGCTGTCATGACCTTAATCTAAATGTGATTGATGTGAAACCTATTATCTAATTTTCACTAACCTAATCTAATTTACTTGTCACTATCATAGTTAATCAACTAGTAAATAAAGTTCAAGATTTCATCTAACTATAATCTATATACATGATAAGGCTTTAAGTCTGTTATCACTTTAATATACCTGGTACTACTAAACCATACTAAAGAGCATGCAAGCAAGCCTAGTTTCAAGGAAGTGGTAATAGAGACTAAATCTATGTATCTGTAGGGTAAAACATAAAGGAGTGAATCTAAGCATAATAAATAGATAATTAAACATAAATAAATAAATTAATAGCATATTATTACTAGTTAGACTATCCTCTTGTAAAATCTAACATAGTGAAACATTCCTAAATGCCAACTCATATATCAAGTTATTAAGAAGGGCTCATTCACAACCATATTATCACATTCATTCCTAAAGAGCCTCAAGAGGCTCAATCATGACCATTTTATCAAGATTTAATTACATAAAGATAAGCAATAATAAGTTAATTCCAAACTAATATCATAAGGCATAATAGTTAATTATAAAAACATATACATCCACTTTATGACTTTGGATTACAGTTACATCCTCATAAATTTTTCATTCTTATGCTTCTTGAGTTAACCTTATACTTTTTATAAACTTGTTACCATGAATTTATCATTTGGTATTTACATAATCCCTTTTATCACATTTCTCCTTTCATGACTTAGATCATATTTATTATAATAACTAATTAATACCATGTTTTAATGTATGGTCACATAATATATTTCATCACTTATTCAACATTATAAGTCAATTCATATCATAGTTTATATCACATTTCACAAACCACTTATTTCTTAGATCACACATAAAGTCATAATTAATGTAATTCTATAACTAATATAACAAGATAGTTGTAGAATATATCATATTACGCAATATCTAAATTCTCATTGTTGTAATAACCAAATTACATATGTAGATATCATAAACTATCCCATCTTGATGTTTAGGAACCATACATTCCACATTGAATTATTATAGATCATCATAACACAATTTAGACTGGGTGAAGTACATTATATGATTATTTCAATTTTGACCCTTAAGGAATGTTTTATAAATAATTCAAAATTTTCAAATCTATTACTTATGTAACTTACCTTGAATAAAAATAAACTTAAATAGCTTCTTATGGGTTAGTTATTTGCATAAAATGACTAAGATATGAAAGGGTTAGACTCTTTGAAAGTTAAACTCACAAATTCCATTTTTTGAAATTTTGAATTCTTGACCTTTGTTTATTATTTTAGTGATTTATCAAAATATATATAATATTTTTATATAAAAGTTCTATTAGAAAGTAGACTCAATTACTTTTCTAACAATATATAATTTACTAAAAATAGGTGTAAAACAAAAGATTTATAAGTTTGAGAAATGTTAGGAGGAAAAGTTTCATAACTCTAGAAACATCTTCTCATAGCAAAGTACTTCTTGAATAGCATTTTTTAGTAGAAAAATTCAAGCCTAAAAAGTTCTCCATAAAGAGCTTTGCATGTGAGCGAAGTTTTTTCCTTTAACAAGTCTTTTCACTGTTTATTTGAAATTTAAACTTCCTTATGCATCTAATAATTAACCAAGCATCATGAACTCATGATTGCAAGTTATCTTCACACTATTAAAGCCATATCCATCATCAGATCTTATTTACATCACCAAACATATCAAAATCAAGCATTTATAGTTAGAAGATTATAAAACTTAACTTTGTATTTTAACTCATTTTCTTTTAATTTAACCATAATAAATAAAGTATCCACTCATTCAGTATAGAGGAGGTGTTAGTATATATGCCCTAAAATCAATTATATTGATGATTGTAATTTTGAATTATATTATTTTAATGGTAATTTCAATTATTATATTTATATATATTGTTTGCATAATATATTTAATTATGATAATAAACTTAGAATAATTGTATTCTTAAATGTCCCTAGTCATATATCATTGTGGATTAGGTTGCTTTGATATGTTAAGACTAGCATGTGTGATGACTTATATATGATATTAAGTTTACACATGAGTACACGTTAGAGAACTTGTATACTGGACCGACCCATCCTAAGAACACTACATGGATCATTATATAAGTGTTATGAGTGATTCTTAGTGATCATTATTAATATGGTCCTTTAACATGAAATCATCAAGGTTCCTTACATATAAGTTTTATATTTTGATACTATTCTATGTCACTCATGGTTGAGTGAATGCAAGGGTAGTTATTGGATATGTCACATATCATGCGGAGGGATTATATGATCAAGATGGAATTTATCTCTCCTATATAACAGGAATAACATCTATGGGCCCCTTGATTAAGTAAAGCTGAGGAAATGCATGGCCATGCTTAAATGAATTGACATAGGATGTCAATTATATTTGCTTCAGTCAACTTACTTAAGGATCAAGAAACTTCAAGATTGGGCTATACGGGAATGACACAGTCCATGTCTCGTGCTCAATCTAGATGTTTATGACAAAAGAACATAGATGACGATCACGTGTAAAGGTTTAGTCAAATTATCGATTTTCTCATTACTTGGGTAACAATGATGTATTGCTAGACACCGCTCATTATTTATGATCATAATTAATGATCATTACCAACGTAATGAGAGCCTGTAGGGTCGCACACTTAGAGCCTAGTGGATTTGGAATCAATGGACTAAATTATTTGGGCTTAATATTTGAGAATTTCATGTTATAATTATAAGGCCCGATAATAAGCCCATAATTATACATGGAACAAAGCCTAAATAGTTAGAATTTTCTATTTACCTATTTAAATAGACTTGTTAGCTAATAATAGAGATTATTATTCACACATCCCATATATAGAAAAGCCTTAGCACCTCTCATTGACCAAAACCCTTGAAAAGCCGTAGCTAGCACTACGAGGCAAAAAAGAATAATTCCAATCGGTGTTCATGTGGACATTCATCGGTAATTTGCAGGTTCATGTGGATACCTTGAAATCTTTGATAAAAAAAAGGAAGCTAAAGAGGTGATCAACGATTGAGTTTTAGAGTCATTATTAAGGTATTGAATGAATTCTTGTTCTGATTTAACATTTTGCATGGATCTGTTGGCTGGGATTGGTTTATTCCACTGCGTTTGTATGGCTCCTGATCCCAACAGGAGGATGTTAAGATATTAGTTTTGATGTCCCTTAATCTTAATTACACCAAAATCACAAGATTCATTATTAGGGTTTTATTTCCTCCCTTGAAATCCCAAATACTACCAATCTTTATTACTTTCAAAGAAGATGAAGGGTCAATCTAATAGGAATGATATACTTACCTAGATTAGATAAAGAATATGAGGAATATTGGGCTTCTTGGCCTTGATTTAAAGATGAAAAGATAAGGAAGAAAATATAAGAAAAAAGGAGGCGCGAGTTTAAGTGAATTTTATGAAAAATGAAGGGGGAAGGCTAATTTAGGGCTTAAAATTAAGAATAGTGACCAAGGGCAATTTTGAAAATGCTTTTTAGTTCTCCTTCATATTCATCTACTCACTTGTATTAACTTAAAACCATATAGGTTATTACTTTTTTAGACCTTCTTTATTTATTTTTTATAAAATTCCCATTCAGGAAATTACAAAAACAAATCTTATTTTACTTCATATTTAACTTATAATTAGTTATCAAAATTTTTCTTTACATATAGAAATCTTATTTCTAACAAAAATTACTAATTATTTTATTTATTCAATTAATAAAAATAATACTTTAAATTATTATAGTTTAGGAAAAGTGCAACATTGGTAGTTGATTATGGTTAACAACAGTGACATGGTAGTCAATTATGTTAAGTATCACTAATAGATATGAAAAATAAGGCTCGTAACTTTGGGCAATGCGAGTAGCTCGCGATGACGGGTCAATGCAGGCAACCTAACATAAAGCCCGCATTTAATGTGGGCAAGCTTATGCAGTCGCGGGCTTAACCGCAAGCTAAAAATTATTTTTTAAATTATTTTTTCTCATAATTAAACTTAATATATCTATAATTCAACTTAATTACTTCATAACAAACTCAACCTAAATTCTATACTTTAATCCAATTTTTCTTACCTAAATAATTCAATAAAAATTAAAATATTAAAATATAATTTATAAATTATAAAATAAAATAATTAATAAAAATATGTGAGCTACTTGTGGGCAAGCCCACACTGCATGCGTAGTGATGTGGGCAACTTAGCATAAAGTCTGTATTTAATGTGGGTTTATACAGGCAGCAAGCTCATATGGGTAAAAGCCCGTACAGGCTAGGTTTATATAAGCCTACCCGGCCCATTTTATATACATAACTAGCAATAATGGTCAATCATCAATTCATAACCTGTCATTTGCTAATAACTTCCCACTTTATTTCATAATGCCTTCATTTGAAATTAAAGATGAAAGAAAGAAAAAAAATTACTCTTATCCTATTAGCTCATATTATATTCAAAGGGAGATGATAAATATTATCTTATGTCAACATGATAAAATGACTTGATTGAATTAAATCATCCTACCGTATAAATACACCAAACACCTACTAAGGTTAACAAATATTTGTTTATACTATTGACTTTCTTTTATACTTTATTCTAAATGAGATTTTAGTTAAAATAAAATCCTTTTTTATGTTGTATTTTGTGGGAACTAGAAACATTTTGTGAGATTCAAATTTAAAAATCCAATTAATTTTCCAATACCTAAAAAAATAAGAAAATATTATGTTTAGTTAAATTTATTAAATTTCATTTTCTAGTTATTTCTCATTTGAGAAAAATAGGGATATGCAAGTGTGGGTAAATATGGTTTGGTTCGACTTTTAGCTCGAATCTAGTTTAAAATATATAGGATTTGGATTAGGAAGTTAGGTTCAAGGATCAAGTTTAGGCAAAATTTTATGCCTTGCTTTATAAATGAGTCCAAATTTGGCTCAAATTTATATTTATATATTAGATATTTTAATATATTATATATTTAATATATATTATGTGACACAAATCTCAATTATAAAAAATTAATATATGTATATAATAATTTTTAATGATATTTTTTATTATATATGTTAAATATAATATATGCATAAATATATATATATATATTATTTATTTATAGAATTTAATTATAACATATATCAAAATCTAAAACTAGGCCCAAACCATATCAAATTTAGGCATCCCTAAGCCAAACTTATATAAAAAAAATTTGAAAAAAAATTCAAATTCAACTAATTTTAAATTAAATAAAAACGCATTAATAGTTAACCTCATTTAATGATGTGGTACTTATTGTTGCATGTTTTACTCCGTTTGATTAGGAGTAGTTATATTGCATAACTTTTTTTAATTAATCATCATATATAAATATTTTTATTATTTTATATTTAATTATTAATTAAATATTATTTAAAAGGAAAAAATGAAAAAAGACAAAGATAAAGAATTATAAAAAGAAGTTTATGAACTCCATAAGAAAGGAAAATATGGAGATGCATGGTGCATCTACCTTTGCCTAACATCTACAACTCATAAGTCCACGATTCCTTCGTTACCTTCCTTTTCCTCTAATTTCTTGTCAAATTTCTTATAAACTCTAAATGCAAAGATAAGACTAATCCTCACTCGTAAACTCTTCTTATGGTTTTCACTCTAAGCTCTTTTCTCACGTACTTTGTTAATTATTGTCAAACCTAGAATTATTCAGTTTGTTTTTTCTCTACCTCTTTCTTTCTAAAACAATAAATTTCTTCCCTGTCTTTCTCTTTCCTACACAAACAAACATAAAGTTAACTTTATGTGTTTTTACTTCTCTATAAGGTGAATATTTTCCTTACTTTGTTGTTTTCTCAGAACAAGGATTTTGTATATTTTTATTTTGATCCTTAATTGATTTTTGTTAAGGTAATGTCATAAAAGTTAACCCTTTTAGGCAAATGTGTTTATTTCTGATTTATGAGTGCTTAGAAGCAAATGAAATTCTCATAGTGCTTTTTCCTTTGTCACACTGTTTTAATGATGTTATTGATAGGAATCCTAGCATGGATTTAGTTATCCTTATTTACTATATAAATTGTTAGTTATTTTCTATTTATGATTGTTTCAACTTACGTCGTCTTTTCAAGGTTTGAAGTACATTTAAACTCCTTTTATCCTTTTATTTGATGATGTTATAGTAAATTGCTTGAGAAGCTTCCATTCAGAGTCTAAAAGGTATTAGTTAGATGTTTCCTTAAAAAGTGTTTGCTTCTAAATTCAGTAGATATGGCATCACCTTATGACAATACTCATTTAGAGGCAACAAAAACAAAGCAAATAATCACTGAGTTCTTTGCTAAAAGTTTTCACATCATACTCAAATCAAGGGCATTTTATATTTTATCGTGAAATTACAATGACAATTAAGCTATGCTGTCTCCATTTTCATCCTCCTTATCCTCATTGAGTGTGATGCCAAGGGATAAATGGTTCAATTTAGCACTCCAACAATGCCTTACAATAGTAAAGAATATTGATTGCTAGCATTAGAATAATCTTGAGCCAATAGTGGTTAATGTGATTTTGATGTAGAGGCCCATGGATTAGGACCTTACGAGTTTTTCTCTTAGAAGGGTTCTTCTAAGGTGTTTTTTTCAATTAAATAAAGATATTGATTTTGCTGTAATTCTAATCAAGATGATTTGGGAGTTGATTCCAATGGTGAAAAAGATTGTAGAGAAATAGGTACTACATTATGAGAATTGAAAGACCAATCCAAGAGATTCTAATTCTAGTGGTAGAAGGTTAAGCAACATCGCTTTGCATACATTGTATAAGAAATTAACATTACTTTTAAGGTCTTTGTATACCACAATTAGGCTTTCACCTCCTTATAAAATTTTCCAGGACCTTAATTAATTTGAACAAATTCACTTCTTTACATTTACTTACTAGGTATCTTCTTTTATTGAGCCTTTTACTCATAAAGAAAAGGTAGAAATGCAAAAGTTTGGGTTCATTCTTTTAGATACTTCCTCTGGTAGGCTATTTCTTTCAATAATGCATCATCCTTTAGTCTTAAATGTGAGCTTTGAATTGTCAACTCTTATTTCCCCTTAATTTATACTAGATTATGTCGAGAGTACATTAGTAGATCCGTTGAGGATCTTTCTATCATTTTCCATGATAGGATTGCCATTACATGGCTCTTCATTATCATTGTCATTCCTTAGGTGACATAATGATCTTTATAGAGCCTTGCCTCTAATTACTTCTTCACTTTCACTTATATATTGGGAATCATACATTTTAGTTTTTAATGCAAATTCAAGTCGTGTTCTACTTGCAGTTATGCCTCCCCATCCATCTGATATCTCTTTAGTTCAAAAGAAAAATACAAGTTTTGATGCATATTATTCCTCACTAATCCCAGCCTTATCTCCATCTCCATCACTTCATATATACAACCTTAGAAAATCATTATCAAGAGCATTTTTATGATCTAAAAGTGCTCCAATTAGTATACCTGTTGTTAGTGTATTAGTTCCCCTACATAGTCTAGTAGGCATAATTTGCCTTCTTCTCTTCCTTTAAAAGGCATAAGGTGTAGTTCTAAGATGGATGGAACTATGAATATGACATAAACAATTGCAACAGCTGATAAGGTATGCCATTTGCTAGCTTTTGCAAATGTCTTATTTAATTCAAACATTTTTTTAGTTAAAATTATCTTTTGATTTATGTAATTGCTTTCTCTTGAAAAAGATAAGCTTAAAAGATATGCTAGCCCACGAATTTTAATTTCTAAGAGCTCTAGTAAGTCTTATATGGATGATTTTAATGATTTAATTTTACTTACCCTTTTGATAAAGATGATGATGATATGATAAATGTTATTGGTAGGTACTTTGTAATGGAAATTCATAAGATATATACTTTTAACTTTCTTATCTCCATATGTTATTTTTTTCCTTCACCAAGTAATTAATGTTTCCTTTTAGTAATGTTTGAGGTCCTAAAGAAAATTACATAGTTGATAGAATATGTCTATTTATTTGAATATTTGACATAGTTATCAGTATTTTATTTTGTACTTTATTTTTCAAAGGTGATGAGCTTGATCAGAAGCACTGTTATTCTAAATTACAGCTTTCCTTTTGTTAAGGTAGGTGTTAGGAACTTAGTTTCAAGGTGGGTTGAGTTAGATATTATCTACAAGTAATATATTATTTAACTTGGAAGATTAAAATAGTTTACTTCATACTTTTTTCTCCTTAATGCCTCTGAAGTTGACATCCATATATTGAATGCAAAACACCACTGCTTTTTTATATGTGTAATTATGATGGTTTACCTATTTTTAAAAGAAACCTAGCATATGCTTTCTTTTACCTGAAGAATTTATGTTGTTAAACCTACTTCTTGAAATTTTAAAAATGTCAATAGATTATGTTAATGAGAAAATGATATTGAAATGTCTTAGATGCAATATTCTTTTCCCCACATATCATCTTCCCGTATTTTGACCTCCAAAAGCTATAATAATAAGATCCTTTATGTAAAAGGCTATAGGATAATTCCAATCTTTACATCTTTGTCATATATGCAAGTTGTTTAAACCTATAGACTTCTTTCATTTTAGGAAGTCCTAAGATGCTTTTATTGGTGCACTTATACATATATTGAAGAAAGCAACACCTCTACATCAAAACTTCACTTCAAAAAACTTGTCATGTGGGGTAAAGCTTAAAACATATTGCTAAAACTCTCAAAAGCCTAATCAATGCCAAATAGTGCTAACATGAGTGAGTGGAATATCTTCTTTAGGGCTTGTAACTAGGAAAATAACAATCGACACATTGGAAGAGTTTTAGAATTACAAAAAGATGAAAAACTTGTTGCTTATATGAAGCAGCAAATCCCACATATAGCACACTTTTGCTTATGCAATATGACCTTCTAGTAGAAGTTCTGCAGTTGATATATATGCACTTGTATAGCTTTTTACACTCAAAAAATACGTTCTATTGGCTAAAATAAAATGCGGTCATCATTTTGTAAATATATGTGAGTAAATATGATTATAATGTCTGATTATTTAAGTTTTAATCCAAATGATAGGGCTTGAGCTATCCAAAATGGTGCAAAAATACATCAAACTATTTATTGTCTCTTACTATATATAGTAAAGCAAAAAACATCTTTTAGTGTATGTATTGCCCTTGCAATTGCTTTTTTAAAAAGGTTTTTTAACTATTCAAGTGTCATAAAAATTGCTATAAGGGAAGAGAGTCAATTTACTTAAAACTTTATCATGCCTGTGACTATGTAATAGAATAGTAATTAAATTGAATGCTATATTGCAATTTTGCATTATGATAGAAAAAGTGAAATAATCCCATCTATGTGTATATTGTATTTGTTAAATATAAAATGTAGGGAATATAATGAAAAATAACATTTTTTATTTAACAAAATTTATGTTATCCTTTTTACTTTTTTAACATGATGGTGACTAACCCAAAAGAGGTATTCAATTTGAGGATTAAAATATTAAATAATTTTTTGTTAACTCTTTAGAATTTAAATTTTTGGCCATTAATAGGTATAGTTCATGTTAAGCTAAATTCATTATTCCTTTTTTATCATATATCCTATTTTAGGCTTTATTTTTGTTTATGTTAATCTAGAGATATACAGTAACACATAAACATATCCAAATCAAAGCAAAATGCATCAAAAATCCTGAAACTTAGCTCTAACCATTGCTTTGTAATTTACACGATAGAAAATGCTGTTAATTGCCACCGGGTGCTTCTAGGTTCTCTGTTATGCTTATATAATGATGTATGTATGTTTTGAATAATTTTTTATGCATAAACAATCCCAAGAACCCGTGGATTTATATATTGCACAATGAAGACTTCTCCTATAAAAAAAGTCATGTAGTTTGGGTAGCTGTTGAGCAAAAAATAGCTCTCCTAATTTACAGACCATTTCTAATAGATTTGAACATTGGTTTGTTACCAATGTTCAAAAAGAAACAATTATATTCTCCCACTTAATTTATAAAAACTAAATATATTCCAAAACTCAATGAATAAATCATAATGGTAGGTCCTCTATATGTGAGTATTACCTCCTATATATCAAGATGTATTTTGCTTTCTCAACCTACCATAACTGAATGAATAAATTTTATACTTATTCTGAGTCTTCCTAATGTTATTTCTCTCTAAACATAAATGTATATATTAAAATGAGAAAAATAACTTAAACTAGATAAGAGCTTTATTACAAACATATTATATATATATATATATATATATATATATATATATATATATATAACTCGATATGGTACCAAGTCTCATCCTAAAAGCATGATCCTTAAACATTAATGGTGGCATGCTTTTTGTTAAAAGATTTGCTATCATCAACTCAGTGTTTATATGTTCAATGATGACTTTATTTTCCTTGACATGTTCCCAAATAGCTAAGTACTTAATGTTAATATGTTTACTTTGACTTCCACTTTTATTATTATTAGCTAAAAAAACTGCAACTAAGTTATCACAATAAATCCTCAATGGCTTAAAAATTAAATCCACAATTCTAAACTTAGAAATAAAACTTTTTAGACATACACCATGCAAAGTTTCCTCAAAATAAGATACAAACTCAACTTTTCTAGTAGAAGTAGCAATCAAGGTTTGCTTCACACTACTCTAAGATATGGTTCCACTAAAAAATATAAAAATATACCTAAATGTTGATTTTTGCAAATTAATGCATATGAAAATTTTTGAGTTTGAATTCAAGTTTAAGTAGCTAACTTCTTTAATATTCTCAGTCCATTTATATATCAATATATAATGCTTGATACCTTTAAGATACCTTATCACTTTTTTTGTAACTCTCCAATGATCCATTCCTGAATTACTTTGATATCTCCCTAATATTCCAACTATGAATGTAATGTCAGGTCTTCTACAAGCTTGAGCATATATAAAGCTTCTAACAGTTGAAGCATATAGAATGTTTTGCATTTGTTCCTTTTCTAAATCATTCTTTAGGCATTAATTCAAATTAAACCTGTCACCCTTTACAATAAGTGCTACACTGAGTGAACAATCTTTCATCCAAAATCTCTCTAAGATTTTATTGATATAGGTTTCTTGTTATAGACCTAAAATATATTAAGTTCTATCCCTATGGATCTTAATACCAATTACATAAGATGGCTCACTTATATCCTTTATGTTAAAATTCCTAGAGAGAAATTATTTCACCTTATATAGCAATCCCTTATCATTGGCTACAAGTAATATATGATCCACATATAGTATAAGGAAATATATTTTACTTCCATTGACCTTTCAATATATACAATGATCCATGATATTTTCAATAAATCTAAATGAGAAGATAACATCATGAAACTTAAGATACCATTGGCGGGAGGCTTATTTTAATCCATATATGGATTTCTTAAGCTTGCATATCAAGTGCTCACTAACACTAGAGGAAAATATTTCAAGTTATTTCATATATACCATTTCTTCTAGATCTCTATTGAGGAATGCCGTTTTCATATTCATCTGATGTAGCTCCAGGTCAAATTAGGCAATTGATGCCATTATCACATGGAGGGAATCTTTCTTAGATATAGGAGAAAATGCCTCTATGTAATCAATTCCTTTCATTTGAGTGAATCCCTTAGCCATAAGTCTTGTCTTATATCTCTTTGTGTTATCTAATAAGTCATTTTTTATCTTATAGACCCATTTATATCCAATGGCCTTAGCATCATTAGGCAACTGAACAAGATCCGAGACTGCGTTAGATGCCATAGAATATATTTCTTCTTTCATGGCATTGTACCATATTTCAAATTCTTTACAACTGATGGCTTGTGAAAATGTCTCAGGATTATTTTTAGCTTCTATATTGTAGTTAAACTTTTACAAATATATATCATAGTCACTAAGAATTGCTAGCCTCCTTTCGTTAGTTAATTTTCTCAATGTTAGATCAGCATGTTTTTAAGAAACATGTTCCTTAATTGGTTGCTCAATAATTTCTAGTATTTGTTTAACAATTGAATTAACTTAGTCATGGTCAACAGGTTGTGGATCCTCAATAATTAGTTATTCAATACCCATTAAGGGCATGGATTACAATTAATCTTTTACTTAATGTAGAAGCTTATGAACTAAAATAATCACTTTTAATATCTAAATGCTGAGCTTGATCACTCTTATTAATCAAGTCATTCTTAAAAAATTATGTTTCTTGATTCCACAATTCTTGTACTATGAGACAGACAATAAAACTTATATCCTTTAAACCTTTCAACATACCTAATGAAGTATTCACTTATAGTCTTTAAGTCTAACTTCTTCTCTTGTAGATTGTAAACCATAACCTCGATGGGCATTCCTAAACACGTATATGTCTTAAACTCAATTTTCAACCTTTGAATAACTCAAATAGCTTTTTTTCAATAGCCCTAGTTAGAACCCAATTAAGAATATACACAGTTATTTTAAGGGCTTCAGTTCATAAGGACTTTAGAAGCTTAAAGCTGCTAAGCATGCTCCACACCATGTCCAACAATGTTTGATTTTTTCTTTTAGCTACATCATTTTAGTTTGGAGACCCAGGCATAGTGTATTAGGCAACAATCACTTACTCCTGAAGAAATCTAGCAAATAGACTTGATGCTTGTCCATCTTTAATGTATCTACCATAATACTCATCACATTTATCTAATATTACTATCTTAATTTGTTTATCACATTATTTATCTACTTTTGCTTTAAAAACTTTAAATGCATTAAGTACCTCATTCTTATTATCCAATAGATAGAGATACATATATCATGAGTAATTATCAATAAAGGTGATGAAGTATTTCGAACTAATAGAGTCCAAATTTAGACTATAAATATCTATATGTATGATTTCTAAAATAACAGTACTTCTCTTGGCACTTTTCTTAGTCTTATTGGTCTACTTTCCTTTAATGCAACCTATACAGATATCGAAATTAATAAAATCAAGTGTACTAAGTACTCCATTTTTTACTAACTTTTTTACCCTCTCTATTGAGATATGTGTTAGGTTTCAGATTAACATACGCAGCGAAATTTTAAAATTTTAATCCAAATCCTACCTAGGATCCATGCAAAAGTGCATAAATTAGTATTAGGGTTTTATCTTATTTGTGCTCATATTCTTTTTGGATAAATCCTTGATAGACCGAGATAAATTAAACATCAGTCAGAAGGTACAACATATCTACGGTATCCACACGGAGTGAACAACGACTTTTCCCCTCCACAAAACTGCTAGGATTTGTCTCTCCCACTAGCATTAGGATTGTATATTTTCTAAGTGATTTAGGGTTTGATGAAAGCTTATGTGCGTTTTTGCAAGTATTGCCTTCAAGTCCTTTTTATAAAATTAAAGTATATCACAATTCTAGTCCTATTAGGATAATACTTCAAAAGAATCTTAATCACACTTAATAACTATCACCTTATCCTTATCATAGAGAGAGTAAGGAGAGATAAGACTTATCTATTAATTATCTAATATTAGATAATAACATTATCTCAGAATATAATTATCTAATATTAAATTGACATATAATTATCTTATATTAAATAATAATATTATCTCATAATATAATTATTTAATATCCAATAACGTAATTATTTGATATTACTTTAATATCAAATAATATCACATAATATTATATATATTACGTGAAAAAATATATTATTATCTTAATAATATATATGCATGAAAATAAGTCCAATTAATTAAATTTTAATCTAATTAAAGTTCAATTAATTATTGTATCATTCCTACTTCTTTTGTATGATCTTGTAAGTTTTTACTACGTTGGTAATGGCCTACTTGTGGATCATAAATAGCGAGCAGCATCTAGCAATATATCACTACTACCTAAGTAATAAAAATTATATGTGACTCAATATCCATTTAATATGTAAATAACACATTGCAATATAATCCCTTTTGTAATGATATCCAAATCAAACTAGAGGTATGGAATACGTCATCCTCATTTATGTTCAATTTATATTTCTTGATATTGAGTATACTAACTTAAGCAAATGATCAATATCTCATATTGATCTATTTGAGCATGGCCATGCATTTCTTAATCTCACTCAATCAAAGGGCCTAAGAATATCAATCCTATTATGTAGTAGGAACAAAATTTCCATCTACATTACTCATATCTCTCTGCATGATTCATGACACACCTAATTAAAGGTGATACATGACGACATCAAAATATGTGACTCCTCATGTAGGATGACTTTAGGTCAAAGAACTACATACATAGTGGTCACATGAGAATAACTAATGACACATGATAATCCATGTAGTTTTCTTATTGTGGGCCAATCCAATACATTTGTTTATTAACAATGTACTCATGTATTGACTTAATATCACATATCCATGATTCATAATCATCAGTTATTATACATGCTAGTCTCGATGTATTATTACTATCCCTTTCGTAATAATACTTAATTAGTGACATTTTAGGAATAGTAATACTATTTCAAGGATAATTATTATATTAAGTTATAAATTGTACAGAGTGATAGAATATGAAATAAAATATAATAATTTAAATTACCTAAAATAAAACATAATACACTGTGCATTTATTACAATCATCTCTATGATTAGCTCTTAGGACACACACCAACAATATGACCAAGTTTGCGATGCCATAACTTAGAGAAATCTTTATTAGTAACACATCTCTTAATGTTTATGTTACTAGAAACATGCATTAAATCATTAGATATATTGTTTTGTAATTGAACTAAAAAAAGACCATAAAAAATTGTACCATTGCCAACAAAATTAGATTTATAAGGTAACTTAAACATATTATTTGAAAATTTGAAAGAATATCCAAAAGGTACAAGTTTCGAAATAGAAATTAATTTTCTAGAGAAATTTGGTACATAAAAGGTCCTTTCCAAGATTAAACTAATGATAATATCTAAAACTAATTTACAAGTTTCTATAACTTCAACTAGTGAGCCCCTCCTTGTAGCCTGAATAGATGTACTATTCATTGCCCACTAGCTTCTTTTAATCTAGAAAGGCCTGTAAGGTATTAAAGATATGGATTGTAGAACCAAAATCAATCCACCATATGTTATTATTAACATTTATCATATTAGATTCATAACAGAAGTGTGAGATTGAGATATCTTTCTTTTCAAGACAACCCTTGAATTTTATGTAGTCTTTTTTCATGCATCCTTTTTTTTTGCAAAAGAAATACTTAAACTCTTTCTTTATGTTAGCTTGAATAGGTGTATTGCATTTTCCCTTTAGTTTGGCTTGTTTGTTGTTCTTTCCTTGTGTTGCCATATGTGCATTTTCTTTCATTTCTACTATAAGCCTTCCCTTTTCTTATACACACATAAATAGAAGTTCATTAATTATCCATTTCTCTTTATGTGTGTTGTAAGAAATCTTGAAAGACCCATATTGAGGCAGCAGAAAATTCAAGATGTAATGCACAAGGAAGGACTTAGACATCTCAACTTCAAGTGTTTTCAATTGAGCCACTATATGCCTCACCTACATGATGTGTTCTCGCCACCCATTATACCAGTAAACTTCATGTATGATAACCTCATGATTAAGGTACTTACTAAAGCCTTGTTTGAGATTTCAAATTGTTCATCAATAACCTTAAGCGAACTTTGAACATTTTGATACTCTCCAATAACCCACAAACACTAGCAAATATTTTGGTTTTGATATACATCATATTGAGGCAATTTGATCGCTCCCAACTTTCATAAAGTGCTATTGCAGATGCATTACTAATGTCTATGGGTTTAGGAGGTTCATCTTTTCTAATAGCATCATCAACATCCATCCACCCTAATTAGAGGAGAATCTTCTCTTTCTATATCTTGTAATTATCACCCATATATTCGGGAACTTGAAAATTGGAGATATTCAAAGGTTGAAAAATTATATAAAATTTACAAAGTATGTCAATAATATGAGGTAATTAAATATTCCATATGTCATGTCTTATCAATGCAAAATATATCTATCAAATCATGGTTTTAGTTACAAATAGAATTACCTGTAAGCTTGGTTTTATTTAATTAAGCTCATGTATAAAAATTGGTGAAACTAGCAAATTATATCCCTTATCTCAATTTCTATAAGTAAATTAAGGCAAAGGAAAAATTTACTATCTTACCCTAATTAATCATATCAAATATGATTAATTACAATTTGATGCCATTTTATTTTCATATGATCATAACACCTAATGTATAATTTTAGAATAGTTAAAGGTACTTTAGTTAAACTCTGATTAAACTAAATGATACTAATCATAGGACATCTTAGTTTTAATTTAATGCTTGTATATAAGCAAATATTAATTTATAAATAATATTCTCATAATGAGAATTAAACAATTAATCAATTAACTAAACTAAATGTTATTAATTAATAAGAATTCTCTTAATTAATTTAATCCAAATGTGTCAAAATGATGCCTAAATAATATTCATTAAAACAAAGTAAACGACATGTTGTTTTACTGAAAAATCAAGATGACGTGTAGCTTACATCATCCCCTACTTCCAACAAAGTTAACTGACTCGGTTTTAACATATTTTAGACTAAAAATGGCAAATACACGACTTATTCACAGTTTGAAAACAAGCAAGGCAGAGGTTCTCATACTGCTCTGAACTAAATGTTAATCTAGAGATATGTAATAACATATAAACATATCCAAATTAAAGCAAAATGTACCAAATGAAAATCTAGAGATATGCAGTAACACATAAACATATTCAAATCAAAGTAGAAAGTATCAGAAATGCAAAAACTTACCTCTAACCATCACTTTACAATTTGCATGATAGAAAATACTTTTAACCGTCACTAGGTTCTTCCAAGTTCTTTGTTATGCTAAAATGATGATGCATGTTATACATAATCAAACTTAGGGACCCGTGGATTTATATATTGCATGATGAAAACTTCTCCATCAAGAAGGCCGTGCAGTTTGGATAGTTGTTGAGCAGAAAACAGCTCTTCTGATCTCACGGATCATTTCCAATAAACTTGAACATTGGTTTGTTACCAACGTTCAAGAAGAAACGATTACATGTCAAACATACATGCTGAGGCGTGAGGGCAAACAACCAATGAATCACAGAGATGCATTCAAGGCTAGGTCCGACAGACATCAAGAAGACACTAACAGTTATCTCACCCCCTAAACAACAAAGCAGAGCCTGGACGAATACCAGCAAAATAAACAAGACGAAAACCATTACTGCCCGTTTTGCATTTGTTGTCAAAAAATGTTCTTGGGCAATTCTGGGCCGAGACGCGTCTTCATAGTGCGATGACCGGGGCCGGACCTAATATACTGAAAAGCCCAACAAGTTGCAATGCTCATTAGCCATTGATCGAAAAGAAAGAGCTGGAAATACCGTGGCCATCAAACAGGAAGCATTCATTTGATGCCTTTCATTAAATGATAAAATAAGAAAATATATATGAAAATGAAATCAATTTCGCATTCAAAAGTCATTGTTATGTACAATAACAGAGTTTGGCTGAGCCTTCCTTTGCACTTATCCAATTCCTTCTGATATTTCGGAGTTGATAGCTGATAGTTAATTGGAGTATAATTCATGGAACCCCATGTTATTTATTTATTAATAATAATTCATTGGTTATTCATTTTTTTTTTTACTGCATTTGAATAATATTATATGTTTAAGAGAATATCCCCGTGAGATTTGAAAGACAAAATTTGCAGATAAGCACGAAAATTCTTATCTTTATGCTTCCCAATCATGAGTGTGGTAAAATGTCCTTCTCTAAGTCACACACACATATATGTAATTAAAGTTAAGAATTTAAGATGCCAAGATGTTAGGAAGGTGCGTCTTAGGAAAAACTAATGGCTTAGAATAATTAATAATAATATAGCAACTCTTTCATTGGCTGATGAATAAAGTGGCCAACAACAAACATCTAATTACTTGTGCTAATTTGTTTTAGCAGGCAATTAAGGACATGAATGACATCACCTGATCCTGTACATCTTAATATAGGATTGATGGCAAAATCATTGATGTATCATTGACCTTGATCTACTTTTAACGTCTAAAAAATGCCTAAGAAAACAAAAACAAAAGGGATCTCCTTATTAAAGCAACTAATTAAATTAACTTTTGGTTGTATGTAACATTCATATGGGTCCTGTACCTTTAATAATTATCTAATATGACCTGAATTAATCTAAAAAGCCAAGAACAACGAATTGGCTTCATGGTTTAGAACACAGGATCAGACAAACAACCACCACCTCGTAGGATTTCCACTAAACCACTCTAATCAATTGGGGACCTCTTAAAAGCTTAATAAATTAAAAAAAAAAAAATTCTTATATACTCTAATTACACTTTTAATTAAAGAAGGACAATAGTCAATTTTTACGATTATCAATGCCTTGAAAACGGAAAAATCAGTTTTTAAATAAACATAAACACCACAAAACTAACAAGTGGACAATAAAGTTGATAAATATCCTTTATTTATTTAATATGACTAAAGATATTTGATAAAATTTAAGCATATAAGAATTTCTCTTAATAAAATGCACACTGAGCTTAAAGGGCTAATGACCAAATTGACAGAGAGGAATATCAATATGTCGCCAACACCATGTCAGCATGCTTAAATCACGTTTGGCAAGTGTAATATATGATTATACCAGGAGGAAGAAGCTTGTAATTTTGAAGCCTCACAAGAGCAGAGAATATTCCCTGACCAAGGTAACATGTAATACACTTCATTTGCTTAGGGTGAGGGTTTTGTCCTGTTATCGATCACCAATGTTGAAGTTGACAAATAATTTTTTCATTCAGAGTCATATATTCATAAGACTGATGCTAATTCCACAATTAAAGACTAACATCACTCATATACTTCAGCCTCCCAATTGCTAACCAGAACCAAAACTGTCATACCTTTGAATTTCACCTTAAATTTTTAGCGGCCGTGTTCAAATTCTTATTCTTTAATTATTGATTTCAGTCACTTTGCTGATGCATAAGCATGGTAAGCGAAGTATCTCTCGTCTTAACCCAACAAACAAACTGAAAAAGACAAGCTGATAATATTTAAAGTATTATTAGCGGACAAAGAATATACCAGACATCTTCAGTCTCACAATTTTGAAACCAAACTCAACATATTGATTACCTCCATCATCTTTTGTTGCCTTTAGGCTGCCCAATCCTATAATATGAACTCAGCCAGTTGTTGTGTAGAACTTTAATTGCCAAACTCTGACCAGGGCTCGTCATCCACATGTCCTGCAGTTATCAGATTCTCTTACCAAGCATAAATCATATATATTAAAGGTCTCCGACCAGTGAAACAGTACCATATTTCCCAACACGACTCTATCTCTGTAAGCAAATCCTAGCCGCATCTGCTGGTTCAGTTTCCCTAATCTAATAAAATAGCAAAAGCTGAGGCCTCTTTCAGCAGCTTGCATGTGTGACAGCTGTCATGGCCGTCACCAAAATAACAAGCTTCCTTGTACTTCACAGGATGAGATGCCCTCCCAAAAGAAAAACAAATCCAGTTTGGTAAAAATTTGTTGTCTGCACTTATCTCACTTGCTTTTGGGTTATTGGTTAATAACTCATTAAACAACTCATACGCATTAGCGTCTATAATGCAACACATGTCACTTTCTAAATGCTTTTGATAAGAATTTAATAATAAAAAATATATATTTTAAATTATAGTGTCCTTTCTTTATGTTTTTACATTTTAACTGAATGCACAATGTTTAAATTTGGAGGAAATAAATAAAGGGTTGTATACATTATCTTAAAACTAAGGGAAGAAAGTATTTGTAATTTATAATTAAAAAATAAGAGATGTCTTTGTAGTTTTATTAAATTTCGAAGGAGAACAATGTAATTAACTTCTTCCATGTTCATTTTCCTATACTCCATAGAGGATAGAATTCAATATATGTTTACTTTCAAATATCGTCTCCCCCTTACCACTAAAGCAGTTTCTGAATAGCACAAATTTGTTGACGTCTTATGCATATCTACGTTCAATACATGATTGCACATACAGTTTCCCCTATTTACATATTTAATGCCTCCTAGTTTTAGAATTAGGTACTGTCTGCAGACGGTATATATAAAAGTAGTTAGCTAAAACTCCCTGTCCAGAAACTTCATTGTGAACGTTCTAGCATTGTCAGCCATGAATGAAATGGAATGTGAGCTTGTTACCTCGTCCCACGTTTATCAACTCCGGGAATGTCATCTAGAAACTGCATTTTCCTTCCAAGTAGAAGATATCTTGTCCCCAGATACAATCCAAGATTATCAAATGCTCGACCAAGGGTTTCTGGAAGGATTGCACCAGCCGGACTCAGATCTCATAGACTTTGATGCTTCGATTCATATTGATGCAATGGCTTCAAAGATTGGAGTCACTGAGCAGTGCCATGATCATGAAGGTGATTTAAGAAGCCAAGAAAATGAGCATCTTTTGATTGAAGAAAATTCATATTTGAAAGGGATTCAAGCTGAGCTGATGGAAGAGACCGGCTTACCTGATCTCCTGCTGACAGGAGCTGAAGCTGTTGAATCGCAAAACTGGTCTTTTGCTTCCAGCATAATTGATCAGCTTTACCACGTCTTGGCTGTAGAAAATAGAGACACTGTATTGAACAGGTTGGCTTTCTTCTTCACTAAAGGTCTGTATTACAAAAGCATCAATAATACTCTTGAGGTGCAATATCACCCTGTTACAGGACACACAAAAAACACCTGGTCCGCCTTTCAGATACTCCAGGAACTCTCTCCCTATGCAAAATTTGCACATTTCACTGCCAATCAAGCAATATTGGAAGCCACAGAAGGGGATCGAGAGGTTCACGTCATTGATTTGGACATCATGGAGGGCATGCAATGGCCATCATTGATGGTTGACCTCGCAATGAGGAGGGAAACTATCCTTAGAGTGACAGCCATCACAGTGGACCAGAAAAGTGCACAAATAGCTCAACAGACAGGAAGAAGACTGAAAGAATTCGCTGCTTCTATCAATTTTCCTTTCATGTTCGATCAGATAATGATAGTCAAGGCAGAAGATTTTCAAAGAATTGAAGCAGATAATCATACAATTATAGTGAATTGTATGATACACCAATGGATGCCCAACAGAAGTTTCTCATTGGTCAAAACTTTCCTAGATGGTATAAGCAGATTATCACCTAAGCTTGTTGTTTTGGTCGAAGAAGAACTGTTCAATATTTCAAAAGTGACGTCCCTTTCTTTTGTGGAGTTCTTCTGCGAGGCTTTACACCATTACACAGCACTTTCTGATTCACTTGCAAGTAGTTTTTGGGGTGGATACAATATGAAGTTGAATTTGATAGAAAAAGAAATTCTGGGAATTAGGATTATAGATAGTGTGAGCCAGTTTCCCTGTGGAAATATGAAGAGGAATTTGTGGGAAGAAGGATTTTATTTCTTGAATGGGTTTAAGCGAGTTTCCGTGAGTAGTTGCAATATTTCCCAAGCCAACTTCTTGGTGACCCTGTTTGGCGGAGGTTACGGGGTGCAATACGAGAACCGTCGGTTGACTTTGTGTTGGAAGTCAAGGCCTTTGACAGCGGCTTCAGTCTGGGCATCAACAACATATCTCACTCACAAGGTCAAATAGATTACAGTACTTGTTCTTGTTTTGGCCCTTCAATTACATATCTTTTTACTTTTATGTCTCTTCCGATCCGATATAAGAATGGGATCACCAATTGTCTAAGTTTTAGCATTAAGACGCATTCACCGTTCTCTCTTCAGCATCGACTTTTCATTCCAGTGTGCCCTTGTTTCTCTGGATCTATTAGTAAGAATGAAAACTACTGTTGTCCACCTTCTCAGTTGCATTTTTATTGAATTTTTATATATGCCGATGATCTAATCAGAGTTTAACATAAATTTTAATTATTATCAATTAATTGTTATTAGTTATTTATTATGAGTTATTTTCCGATTTAACTTAAATTTTTTTGCAATTATAAGTGCTTATTAAGTAAATATTTTTATATCATAAATAATTGTGCTAGAATGTTAAAAATCTTTATATACATTGTCCTTTAATCTTTGATGAAATAATAGTTCCTTTTTCTTCCATGATTCCCCCCTTAGAATTTGAAAATTTTCACATTAAATTATTAATGTATTTTATTATTGCCATATGTTTTAATTTCCTAATACTTATCTATTTAGAAAGGGTTTTCAAAAATTGGTATCAGTGAGGTTTGGTCTCACATAACAATAATAATTGAAGATAGCAGGAGTCTAGTTTAATTTCGCATGAAAATTGAGCACCGTGAATGGTAATGTTGTGGAATTGGTTTTACAGCATATAAGAATTAAAGGTGTAGGGTGATACATGATGTGAAGATAGTTGGTTCAATCCTACATTAGTTAAAGAGAATGAAGGGTGATATTTTGAAGGTAACTAGTTGATTTTGCATGAGAGTTCTATAAGGATGATGAATGACGATATGATAAAGAAGTGGAAGGTAAATGGTTTTAGTTTAGTAAAATAGCGAGTTCCAAGAGATGATAGAAATGATAATTTAAAGAGAATATGTTAATTCGTGAAAGCTTTTACTAGTTTAGTATTCTTTTGAATGATGTAAGTTCTTTGTAAAAAAGAAGCTCATAAATAAGTTTTGGCGAAACTTGTAATATTTGATTGAGATAGAATGATTTGACAAAAAGATGGTTGTCACATTTGGCACTAAGTTAACATGAAAATGGTGACATTTATATTAAGGTAATAATTATTAAATCTCACTTAAATTCTAATTGTTATTAATTAGTGTTAGTTTTTTAGAATTATTTTTCTATTTAAATTAGATTTTTGTATTAAACTAAGCTTGTAAGTACTTATTAAGTAAAATTTTAGGTAATAAATATTTTTGTTGGAGAAGTGATTGACACGTGAGAGAAATAATATTGTCAGTATCTATTATGAGTCATGCAAAACCTTACAAGAATTTAGAAAAGATTCAAGATAATAATTAAAAAGTTATAAGATTATAATTGAGAAACCTTCACATAAATTATTCTATAGTACTAGATTATATAATGGATCTTTCTTATGTACACTTTTTTTTCCTAGAATTTGAGGTCTTTTTGTGTTAAATTGTTGGTATGCTTATTTTGTGTTTCAATTCTCTGATGCTTATTTGTTAGTGAGGGTATTATTCCCAATGTACATGATATCCTTACAGAATACATGCCATTCACACATTGATGCAACAAACTTTACTAATACAATAAGAAAGAAAGATGTATTTCTTTCTTGTTTTTCCTGAGAAATCCAAATCCAGATGGCTGATCTATCTATTTCACTTAGTTGAGTAATATTGCATGCAATAGTAATATCCCATAAAGCCATGACCTATATTTAGAGTATTCTCTTATTAACTGTATAATTATATCCCACGTTGATGTGTTGCCTTCCATCCGGGCGAGAAGAAGAAGAAAATGCATGGTAATGTGTAAAGTACGTAGAGAGTGAACTTGACAAATGAAAAACATACATGTACCGCTTGAAAAGCAATTACTTCCCGATGACTGCAAATCTAAGGAACTTGACCTTAATTAAGAGAGGTTGAACTCTCACCGGTCACTAATTAATTTGTCTGGATAAAATAAACTTACTTCGAAAGCTCACATCGTAGTGCACAGCCTTAAAGGATACATCCTTGTCCCTCCATTACATATTATAACGTAGATGAAGATGAAGAAGACCAACCTGTTATGTGTTCGAGGTTTGTTCTCATTGAAGGTTGAGCTGCGTCCAAAGAGGTGGTGTTACGGATAGAGGAGAACTCTCTGGTGACAAGACCGGTCAAACTCTTGTGAAGGTAGTTCGGTAGAAGACAAATCAGAGACCGGCAAATTTGAGGATGGGACTTGGAGAAAATGAAACTTGCTTTTTTTAATATCGAGGCGAAGTAATTTATAAGCCATAAATATAAATATTTCTCGCCAAAAATATAGTAAAAGTTAGAAAAATAAATAAATAAATAAATTTCATGGTATGCTTGAAGAATGCTTGACTGACGGAAAACGATGAATACTTGATCAATGGGCAATTTTCTGAATTGGATTAAGATGAGACTGATTAAACAGTTTGTCACCAAAGGCAAGAGTTTGGTTTTAACGGCGTCGAGTGGACGAGCAGGCAGGGAATGACACGTGTATGCAAAATAAGAGCCAAGAGACGTCATAGAACGTTCCGGTTTCCGCACAAAAATGGCAGAATTGCAACGGGCTATTTCTGTGTTGTCCGTCGTTAGAATATCAATTATTTTTTTTGGCCTGACATTAGAATATCAATTCACAAATGGAACCAGAGGCAGGGTCTACGATCAAATTGGTTAGGGCAGGAGACTACATTCTGAAGTCGAAAATCGGAGAGGGTTCTTCCTCTACAGTGTGGAGAGCCAAACACAGATTGAGTGGTGAAGAAGTGGCAATAAAGGAGGTGTACCTTGCCAGACTCAATCGGCGACTAAAGACGAGCTTGGACTGCGAGATCGATTTCTTGTCCTCTGTCAATCACCCTCATATCATTCGACTCCTCCATGTCTTCCAGGTTCATTTTTCACGCTTCAATTTGCTCATAACATGTTTCCAATTTTAGGGCACGTTCCTTTTTTTACTTTTTAGTGTACTGCGATTCCTGCCAGCAGATTTGTATGTTTCATATGTTTAACTTTGATATTATGTATCCAACAAAGGCGGGAAAAAAAAAATCCGTGCTTTTTGCGTTTGGCGCAATCGCGTTTTGTTCTGAAATTAGAGGGAAAAGGATGGATTTTTTTTTAATTTAAAGAAAAAAAAAGTGGGGCGTGTGAATGTTTTATAGCTGGATACTTTAGGAGCTGCATATTACCAGTGATGTGGAGATGCAAATTGCAATTATGATGCAATGGGACGCCCCAGTATGTCATGTAGTAAATGGATAAGGTGATATAGTGATATGACTTCACTAATTCCTGTAGAATTTGTCAACGTGATTTTCGCCCAGTTTGGTCCATGAACTAGCTTTCTCCTTAACTTCACGATATTCCTATTTATGGTATGCATTCGGACCCGACCGTGGAAGCAATAGTATCACCTCTGTAAAAAACCTGAGGATTCGTTATTTACAGGTGTTGATTTTATGAGCAAAATGAATGGCAAGCACAATTGCTGCAGTTTCTGATTTATTTCCTCGATGTTAATTTAAACTTGTTTTTGTAGCTAGGCTGATGAATGTATATACATAGTCCTGGAGTTATGCTCTGGAGGAAATCTTGCTTCCTATATACGACACCATGGGAATGTCAAAGAACAAACTGCCAGAAGATTTATGCAGCAGCTTGGTAGCATCTTGTTTCATAAGTTTACATTGAACTTCTCTTCCGTGATGGGCTGTGTGTTGAACTAATGCACTGACTTTTGTGATGCAGCCTCGGGTTTAAAATTGTTACACTTGCACCACATCATTCACAGAGACTTGAAACCAGAGGTACGGTATGTCCTTGTTTAGCATTATGCGCACTAAAAAATGGATCTTAACAAGGCTTACATCACCTCAGTGCATACCCTTTGGATAGTATCCATAAAATGACAAATTTTGTATAATCACATTTTAGTCTATGGGCAGTACAGAGAACTATCAGTTCCTTTCTAGTTTGTTTTGGAACCAGCTTCAGATTTTAGTGTGATGCTAAATGTTAGGGAATAGTCAAAGGTCATAAATTCATTGTGAAGGTCTGCTTTGTTATAAAGCAAATTGTGGTTGTTCATGTAACACTGGCCAACTAAAACTATTATTTTTAAACATTGACCTTATGCCCCCGCTTAGAGTTTGCCAATTAGTTACCTTGTGACAGGTACTTAACAAGCTAGAAAAATTGCAATTTCTGGTGAGCGGGCCTTTTATTTTAGTTGTTCTTGCTACCTTGTATGCTTGAGATTAATTTTTGCCTATTATATTGGTTGGTTGAACTGACATTAAAACAATTTTGATTTTTCTTTGAAGGCCAAAACTTCGGGGGGGAAAATTGCTGCCATCTTAATAGCATGATCTAGTTATTCTGGAAACCATGCTCTTGCTGATAATTGTTTATAGTAAATGTGTATCTGAAATCCAGCATTTTCTTCAAATTTGTTTGCATTGATGGCATTGTTGGGCAGAACATTTTGCTATCTGGCCATGATGATGATGCGGTGTTAAAGATAGCTGATTTTGGTCTCTCAAGGTATCTATTTGATTTTGGTGGGCGTGGGTGTGTGTTTGGATTTTTTTTTTTTTGTTGGGGGGGGGGGGGAGTGGGGACACGGAATTAAACCCAATTTGTTCTTTTCATTTTTCCAATTTGTACTCTGGCTAATTTAATTTAATTTCATATGATGTGGAGAACTGTACACCCGGGTGAGTATGCAGAGACAGTTTGTGGGTCCCCATTATACATGGCTCCAGAAGTACTTCAATTCCAGAGTTATGATGACAAGGTATAAGCTTCCATCGGTTTGATGATCAATTATAGCCTATAGGTTGGCAGACTGAAATTAATATAATTGTTACAGGCTGACATGTGGAGTCTTGGTGCTATTCTTTTTGAGCTTTTAAATGGCTACCCACCATTTGATGGTCAGAATAATGTGCAGGTAACACCATAACCACAAACCATTATTTTCAATACGTGCCCTTCTGTTTGCTGTTAACACTAATCTTCCTATTTCAGCTGTTGAAGAACATCAGGTCCTCTACTCGACTTCCATTTTCTCAGCTGATCATGTCAGGATTGGGACCTGATTGTATTGATATTTGCTCAAGATTGCTATGCTCAAATCCAGGTTACAATTGCCTTTGCTGCATTTTTTCTTTATCCACGCAATTTCATTTGTAAATCTACTTATTTCTGAAGTATTTGCGCACAATTACAGTGGACCGTCTATCATTTGAGGAATTTTATTGGCATAGATTCTTAAGAAAAGTGACGGGTGGCTGATGGCATTTTTGGGAGTTCACTTGTGTACCACTTTTCTATAGTAGGCAAACTATTCCCAAAATCCTAGTTTTCTACTCTTTTCTAACCTTTACTCCTGCTATTTTTGAAATTCCACTTCAAATTCTAATTCGATGGATTTCACGTTTGCTTGAATCATCGTCCGCTTACTGAACTCAACATGATCTTTGCAGGGCAGGAATTTTGAAGGACCAATATGTCCTGGCATAACTTGCAAGACGGCTATATGCTAGGAAGTTGTTGCTATGATAAACTAGGTCCATACAAGAAATTTTCATGTTGATGAGGAAAAGAAAGTCAATATCACTGTATCCTTGTTAGAGTTAGGCCTAGGTTTTGTTTGAAAATTAGTTGATAATTGTAATGATTAATTGATTTAATTAATTATTAATTAACGGCTAATTGTGTTAATTGATTTGACCAACTAATTGTATTTACTATTTGAATAAAAATATTTAATAAAATTAATTATATATAAAATGATAAATTAGGATATGATATGAGTATATTTTATGAATTATTTGAGTATTCTTTTATTTTAATATTTTAAATTTTATGTTTTATAAATTATTTGATTATTATTTTATTAAATAATGGTATGAGTATATTTTATAAATTATTTATAATTAAAATCCTTGATATTTGAGTCTTTTATAAAATTGAGGGGCTTTGTGTATATTTTAAAATTAAAAGGGTCTATATAATTTCAATTAAATTTAATAGGGATATGTATATTTTTCTTTATATTTAAAATGCATCAAATACAATAATTTTAAACAATAAAGGGATTAAAATTGTAATTAAATTTAAAAATGTTTAATAAAGAGTGAAACATTTAAAAAACTATTTCAAAAGTGAGGCTGGCTGGAAAAAGATGGCCGGTCCAGAGCAATTTCCTAGAGACTACTTCAGTACATTATTGGGGGATAATTCCATCCCTTTATATATTTATAACCAGCAATTGAAAGAAAATGTTGCAACTTGTAGTGTTTTAAATATCAGCTCTTTGGGATTCAAAAACTGTCAGCTGTTTATGAAATAGTTAAATCAGCTGATTCTGTAAGTTAAGTAGTCAAGTTTAATCTAACCAACTAAAACTCATTTGATAAATTGTTTATTAAACATCTCTTTAGTTTGGTTCCTTGTATGCATTGGCAATTGAAGATCAAAGATCTTGTTTGTTCCATGGGGGAAAAAAATCTGTTTTTACTGTGTTGCAGGTTTTTGCTGGTCGTGAGCGGATGGGTGTTCATCTATCAAGCAAAGATTTCGATTATTTCTTTCTATGAAACATTGCGGTTTAAAGTCATCTTTCGCAGTTCATTCAACTGAAATTGTTAAAACTGATTCCTGGTAATTCCTGTCTAGCTATGAATAATTTTCTTTTATCAAGCAACGGCTGAATGTTAAGCACACTATAATAAGAGCACAATTTGATGTTAAAGATACCACTTAATTATAATTTATTTGTCTCGTTGAAAAGTATTATTTATATGTATATGCGTAAAGAATTGACATATAATTTATAATTTGTGTTTAAAAAAATAATATTTAAAATTATACTAATAGAGAAAAAGTAATTTTTTTTTAAAATGGAAAGAATTATTTTTTAAAACATTTTATATTTAATATTAAATAAATCAAATATTTTTATTTTAATATTTCATAATTATATTTTATAAAAAAAAAAATTTTGTACAAACGTAATTTAAATCTCATCTATATTCAACCTTAAAGAAAAAGAAACGAATGGGAGTTAAAATACATTGTCCATCCTGTAAAAAAGGTTTGGCATACGTAGTGTTCTGTGGATGGAAAAAATCTATTTTTATATGGTATATATTTATATTGGGTACAATTAGAGGAAAGGAAGGGAAGACAGGAAGGAATGGAGACTAACAGTTTGTTTGGATCATTAGAAAATTAGAGAGGAGAAATTTTGAAGAGAAAAGGGGAAGGAAGTTACTGTTTTCACCCGTTTGATTGTGGAAGCATTTAGAGGAGAAGAAAAAAAACTATTTGGAAAAGGAAGTGGGTCCTATAAAAAAAAATTCTCCTTAGATATGAGGGGAAATAGGAAGAAAACGGATACAAATCAAGGTTTTAGTAGAACAAAGGGATCATATTCTCCGGCCATCACTGCTCTGGTAAGTTCTCTTTCTCTCCCAACTATGTGATTGCATGGGTGTTGTTATGCATAGTAGAGAAGTGCTGCACACCTAAATGCTGCCGACTGTTGGTTGGAGACGGTGGTTGCCTCCAATTGTCAGTGCTGACAGAAGCAGGAGATTGGCTATCCTTTCGTCTTCGACCAGCCCGCCAACCCGCTAGATCCCAATATATATTTTTTAGCCAACAATAGAGAGAAAGAACAGTGCATTGAATATGTGTTCCAAAAAACATAAATTTGCAAGATAAATACATAGCATTATGTATGGGTGCAGGTTGGTGCATCAATGGGTGCGGAATAGTGCATCTCATTTTTCAATCCATCATATCGGAACTAGGTTTGGGACACGTTTTTCGAGATGTTTAGAATTATCCAAGGAGAAAAATACCATATAAATATATAATAAATTACATGAATTATTTTCAAACCAGTAAAAATTTTACAATTTAAGAATATTTGAAATAGAAAATAGATTTTAATGTAATAAATTTAATAAATTTATTGCTTTATTTTTGTGAGCAATTCATGTAAGATATATATATCCTATTAATTTTATTTACATTCAAATAAAATTTAATATTTTATTTTATTTTTTTCTGTATTTTCTCCTATAATCAAATACAATTAATTTCTCCTTCATTTTCTTTTCTCTCCTAATTTCTCCTACAACCAAACAAACTTAAGGAAAACAATTTCTTTCCTCTTTTTTCTCTCTCTCATTTTCTTTCTTCTTTAATTTCTTCTCTAGCCAAATAAAGCTTAAGGAAAATGTTCTCTTTGTTTTGTTGGAAGTCTGTTTTTCCATTCTTTTAATGGATTTTATCTCGCCACTCTTCAGATTAACAATTAACAAAATAAGAAATGGTACTGTAATTTTGCATATTATTTTTTTATAAATTATATTTTACTCCTATATAATTTTACTCTTACTTAGTTCACTTGCTTGCAATTAATTGCATGCGCAAAGATGTCTCCTTTGCCCCTAATGTTTAAATTTTTTATAAAATTAAACTTAGTTTAAGATTCATTTTCAAAAATAATTGATCTGAAACAATCTTAACCCTTTTCCCAAAATAATTATGTAATTTGTGCTGGAAATTGTTCTTTCTAATTTGAAATCCAATCTCAGAAGTAAAACCTTAAACCCCTCTAATGAAGCTATTTGGCATTCCGTTTGTCCAAGCAATGTCAGATTCTTGTGCTTGGATTTTAGATGGAAAATAATTCAAATAGATAAAGTGTTAGTAGTTAAAAGTATATGCAAGTAAATTTTAATACTTAAAATCATGAATTAATTAAATGAGAAATAATGAAATCACATGCAAGTAAAGTGTAATTTATCCTATTTTTATGCTATATATTTTTCTTATGTAATATTGAATAAATAAAATATTTAAATATTTTTATATTAATATTTTATAATTATAAATTATGAATACAAATAAATATGATTATTTCCAAGAGAATGTTTCTCGTCAAAACAAATCGGCGATTTTTGGTACCCTCCAAATGAAAAGATATCCTGAGGTCTCTCCGTCTCTTTCTCTTTAATCTCTTCCGAAACAAATATGGTTATTAATTCAAATTATATAAGATATTTTAAATATTTTTTGATCAAATATATATTTTGATTAAATTTAATTAATTGAAAGATTATTATATTTATTTTAAAATTTAATTTTTTATTAATTTTATTTTAGTGGTTTGAACTCAACCAATGCTCATTTTTTTAATATAAAATACTTTAAATATCTTATATTATTAGGTTTGAATTCTATAGACGTCTTTTTCTCATTATTTTACAATATAAAATTTAAATTTGAGTTTAAGTGTTAATTTTTTTACATAAATTTCATTGACCTTCCTTGGAATTGAGGCAAAAATCATTCGTCTCTTCTTTATTTTTACAAATTTCACTAATCTTCCTCAAAAACTCATTGGAGTTGACTTCTTTTTTCATTATATCAAATTTGTCCTTGGCACTTAGAATCTTCATAAAAGTATTATTTAAATTAATAAAATTATTTAAAATTGATAATTATTTAAGAAAGATTTATAAGATAATGTTTTGACATGTATTTTGAAAATATTTTAAATTTGCTTAAATATTTTATTAAAAATAATTTTATAACTTTTAATATATTTTGCATGATAATTCTTCAAAATGATTTGTAAGATGATATTTTGACATATATTTTAAAAATATTTTAAATTTATGTAAATATTTAATTAAATAAAATTTTATAACTCTTTATATACTTTGTGTGTTACATATGCTAAAAAAAATTATTGATAAAAATTGCATTACATAAATTTTTTATTTTTTTAATGAAAGAGTTACTTATTATCTTATAGTCAAGAAACTATAAAAATTTCATAAATTTTATATTTACATTTCAAATATTTTAATTTATTTTATTAGAGTAAACATAATAATTAGTCTCTTATTTATAAAGATAGTAGTTATTATATATCTTAAATTTTATAATTAGTATTATTAGTTTTTTATTTTTACTTTTATTATAATTATTTATATCTCCATTTATTTATAATGTTAAAATAAATAAAAAATATTGAAATGCATTACTCAATCTTACGTTGACATTGTAAAATATATGTTTACTTTTGAATTGTATTCCTTTTTTATCATTTATTTTAGTGTTATGAATTAATTTAAGAATGAACACTTATAACCAAAATAAAAATAACGGATAAACATGCTAGTTATGAAATTTATGTAATAATTATTACTTTTATAAATAAAAGATTCAATGTTATGCATATTTTATTAAATTATATGATTAACATTCACAATAAAATTTATATTTTCAGTATTTTAACTTATTTCATAAATACAATCATAAACTTTAATAAATACATAAAGTTTCAATAATATTTAATAATATATAAATTTAGTTATAAAATAGACTTTGTATTTAATTAATAGAAAAATAATTGATGTATTACAATATTCAAAATAATAAAATAACAAGTAATTTATGTATTGTTTAAAACAGTTACAAAAAATAATTTAATGGGTCAAAATATTAAAAGAATAAATTTTAATGTTATTTATGTTAATCATATAATTTAAAAATATAAACTATTGAAAAATAGACTTAAATTTTATAAAAATATTTATATTTTCTTGATTATAAGATATATTTTTCATTAAAAAAATTATAATGTATTTTTAATCAATAAATAGTTTTTTGTATATGTAATATATAAAAGTATATAAAAAGTTACAAAATTACATTTAATAAAATATTTATCTAAATTAAAATATTTTCAAAATATGTAAAAATATTATCTTACAAATCATTCCTAAATATTTATTAGTTTTAATTTATTTTATTAATTTAGACAATACTTTTGTAAAGCTTGTAATTATCATATTATATAAAAAGATTAAAAGTATGTCAACTCTCCCAAGTCTCTAAAAGAGTTAGTGAAATATTTAAAATTAAAGAGGATGCCAGTGATTTATGGTCAAACTTCCTATTAGTGAAATTTATTTCAGGTGGATCCGATAGTGTTATAAGTGAAAGTAGAGGCACTAGTGTCTAATGATGTGGCTCAATATAGGGCATCTAGATTGAAGGAAAACTATACAAGCCATTGGTTTTCTTTTACTATGCTAGATATTATAAATATTACACGTAGATTTATACTATTTAGAGTTTAGCCTTAAACTGCATTTAACATAATACCATGTGGGTCCAAAATGGTGTCTCTATAGTAAAGATTATGGAGGCATATGGCAAATCCCGTTCAAATATAGCCACTGTCCGATGAGTCAGCTTTATGGGTCTTATATAGTTAGGTTAGGTGGGAAGTCATTTGGTGTTGTGGTGCAATGAAGGGTTGGGCCTTTTAAGTCATGTATTGTTGTGAGCTTCCACTGGTTTGATATCTACCCTAGCAACAATTATTTTCCCTATTTTTTATTTCAACATTTGGACATTATGAAATAAATAGGTCTGTTTCATGCAAAAAGAATGTAATTTGATTTTTGAAACTTGGATGTACTTGAAGGAAGTTTGCTAATGCAAAAATTATAGCAATCTTACCATTAACTGTTAAAAGAACTAGACCAATAAACTATCCCATTCAAAACAATAATAATATAACATATATAAACAAGACAAGTAAGACTATGAAGACCATTATCTAAAAATATGGAGCACTTTGCATATTTGACGAAGACCTCAGCGGGTCAAGCAAAAAATTTCTATGCAATATTTATTAGTCAATTACTAAGAATTTACACTTTCTAGGACTAATATGCCCCTCATTTGAATCACTTGAGTAGGGCAATCTTCCAAGGATTTGAAATAAGAGCCAAAGTAGAGGTTGCATATGCTCAATGGTTGGGAATAAAAATAACAACACTAGACCGCTAGGAAGAAGGAAGGGTATATATTGTGTTTATAGGACACCAGCTAGAGTGTAAAACAGCTAACCTAAGTGTTAACTTAAGATATACCATTTTAACTTAGCCATTTACTAAGCACAAAATGGAAGATGAGCTACAGAGTTAGCTTTTGATCAATGACAGTGATGGAATGCAAGTAGCCATATCTTGATTGAGTATGGTGATATTTCTACAAGAATAGGCAATAGTAACTTGATATCGATGGATAGGTCCTATCATGCAAGGTTACAGGAGGGGAGCTTATCATCTAGTGCAAGGTTGGTTAAAGGATCTAGATTTGCACAAGAAGATTAGCAAAGGGATCATTTGCATTTACATATAGCTTCAATGAGACTCTACTGGAGGAAAGTAGGGAAGATGAGTCTCTAGGGGGTTTTCTAGTTAGACTTAGTGCTACATCACTAGCCTTTAGTCTAGATGGAGAGATAAGAAGAAAATATGGCCATTGAGACTTGTCGTCATTACCAAACATGGCTTGTTAGGCCTTTAGATGTTGCATTTCATCTTGTGGGGTCAGCTCATAGGCTTTAGCGTTTAGGTTACTTCTATTACAATCCAAGTTTTTTGCATAATTGATTAGAACATGTTGTTAAATTATGTTTTTTAATGGTAGTGTGATTTATATTGACAAAACAATAACTTTAGGTCTTATGCAATGCTTAATGTCATCTTAAAACCAATATCCCAAACTAGTCATCATCGTTTTAAAGAATGCATGTACAAGTGGCAAATCTCGACCATGCATTTAATCCCTCCAAATTTGTAGCACCTTATTTGCACCAGAGATGAAGTGATCTAATGGTAATTAAGTTTGATAAGCAAATGAAATGAAGGTACTAATATAGAGATAATGTATGATGATTAAAAAATAGTGTTAAAGTTAATAAATTATGACCTAATATTTTGATTCAATCAAAAGAGCTAATAAAAATTTAGCCTTATGAATATTAAATCTCTATGATCAATAATTAATTTAGTTGAAGAATTAAAATGCCTTTGATTCGCTACAATCCAAGATGCATAACTACATTATTAGATGTTTTGTACTAAATGATCATTTAATTTAAAGTTACCCTTTCTTTTTTCTAGGCCAATGAAATTAAGTTTTTTTTTTTCACTTATAGTTTATCTTTTCAACCTAAATAGTGAAACATAAGGGTCATTTTTTCTTTAACAAAAAAATCTATGTACACTAATTTAGGAAAAATATAATATATTTTACTCTAATGCCTTAAGACTAAAGATAGCTAATGGATGAATTAGGATGAATATGGATTGAATTAAAAGTAAATGGATCATTAATCTATCTATTTATCTGTTAAATTATTATTTTCTATTTTATTATTTTTATTAACATTATTTCTCATCATTATTTTATATTTATTGATATTATTTCGAAACAAACTTATGTCATTAAAATTTTTATTCTTTATTTTCATTTCCTTTTTAAAATTATAATTTTTTATCTCATTTTCTTAACATTAATTTCTTAAAATTATTTTAACATTAAATTTAGTTAATTAAATATTTTAATATTAAAATACATTAAATAAAACTTATTTAATTTAAAATAGACATTATAATAAAATTAAAAAATTATAAATTATAAATTATATGGATTCTTTCACAATAATAAATTGCACTTTTCAAATTGCATATATATCAATAATCTAATTTTAATTTACAAAGTATCACCTAAAAAATAAAAATTAATATTATTCGTATGTTGATATTTGTAAAGTATAACTAAGGATCTAATGTATAATTATATGGTACCTTACATGCAATATGTAACATTGTAAGATTTTTTTTATTTAAAAATTAAAAAAGTAATTTTGGGATTATTTTAAAGTTTTAACAATAAAAATAGTAAATTATATGAATTTTAATACAAATAATTAGACTTGATTTTACTTTTTTATAAAAGAAATTAATATCTTTACATATATAAAAATATTATAATATTTCATTTCAAATAATTAATTTTAAAAATATTTAAATTATATTAAATTTTTGAATATATTTTATTATAATATTTTATTTGTTTTACAATACTTATTTGTATAATGTACAAGTCTACTTCTTATAAATATAAATGGATAAATAGTTATCTATGAATTGATCCAATATAACTCTCATTTCAAGGAATTAATAATGACCCAACTTATATTTATCCTAAAATTAAAATGAATGGATATGAATAAATTAAAATAAAAATGAATATATGTCAGGGTTGCTAGGTCTACTTAGTACATATAACCATTGACAGAGGCATGTATGAATTAGGGTCTCCATGAAGGCCACTATCATCATTAAATGTATAACTATATCTTTGTGTAGAACTTATTATCTTGCAAAATTTCATCTAAAAATAAAGAATAATCCATTATAAAACTACTTCTTAAAAAACATAGTAAAAAAGCATTTAACTAGATGAGTATCATTTTCATATATGATTATTACATTACTTAACTATATTCATGGGTTTAATATATTGTAATTATATAATTTTATATCATAATCTAAACAAATGTTAAAATTTGATAATGTACTAATAAATCATAATTTAGGGTTCAACCAAAAAACTTGAAAGAATTAATTTTTTATTTCAAAATATTTTGAATTTTGAATTAATTATTTGTATGTGGACAAATTGTACATCGTTATAACACTTTTACATAAGTAGATAATATTATTATAATTAAGACACTTGTAGGAAATGATATTTTAAATCTATTATCACTTTGGTTAACTAAAAATAATTTAGTCTTCAATAAATATATATTTACTTTTATATTGTAAATAGATTTTTCAAACATTTTAATTTCAATAGTATCTGTTCATACTGTTAGTTTACCTTATTAATAAGTACAACAGTTCTCCAATAAAATTTAAATTGAATTAATCTTCAAATTGTTAACTGTAAGGTTTTATCAATATTAATATTCTTATTAGTTAACATTTTAAACATATTGAATATAGAACTATCTTTAGGTTTTAGTATTTTCTTGGCACGTAAAATAAGTAAATTTTTATTGCAGTAGCTTTATAATTTTAATTAATTACTTGTACATGGCCACATCGATAATCATTATAATGATCATACATAAAAAGCAACAATATATTTATTAGTAACAATGATGACTATTATAAAATCGTAGACAAATTTTAAAATATATAGAGTTGATAAAGTTGAGTATTTGATTTGTTGGACCTTACTATCATTTATATTTCATTATTGATTTGTGTATGTTACATTAAATTTTTTATAAAATATAAACTTTTAACAAAGGTGTACGAAACTTTTTTAAAAGAGAAATTAGTTTAAAAAATACATGGTATTATCAAATATATCACATTGTTTGAGGTTTAGGATTTGCATTTTGTCATTGAACTTTAAATGGTCAAAGAATTGATTGTAGAGCTTAAGGCCTATTACATAATCATAGATACAATGATAGCAATGGTTTGGATTTTTTTTCCCTATTATCAAGTGGTATAGTTGATGGGTTGGAAGAATTATAACAATTGTTTTCCATCAAGACTCATGGCAAATTATGTTAAAATGAACTGAACACTTGGCCCATAAGGCAGCAATGGTAGATACGTATTACATTAGTGTGCTTTCCTTGCTACATCAAGTCCTATAATGCATTATTATCTTTACTGTTATAATAATAATGACTCTATAGGTAGTCGATGAGATTGTTGGTAGGTTTTATACAAATGATTTAGTTATAAAGGTACATGAATGATTTGTCTTAACTTTATCTATTATATTAAGGGTTTATACGTTATAAATTGTAATTTTTGTTACTTGTGGGATTGGGTTCAATTACGAAATTCGAAATCCATGCATATAATAGGTCATATTGAAGTTCAACACCATGAAAAGTCATCTATAAATATTTAAATTATGGTTAACCTTGGTGACTAACAAAATATATTGAGCAAGCTCCTCTTAGGATTTATAGTTTAAAAAATGACACAATAATGAGCTCTTTTCTCTAAACCCAGCTAGTTATTTCTTTGGGAAGGTTGTAACCTATGGAGAGCCCTTTTCTTTAATCTGAAATAGGCATGCATCACCTAGAGATTGTAAAAAAAATAATTTCAGATTTTGTCCCATAGGACACAAAATTGGTATAAATTTTTGCCTTGCGAGGCACATTTTTTACTCGAAGCAATTACACGAAGTAAGACAATATACCCTATGATGCCTCGACTTGTCTTGAAATAATATATTATTTCTTTATTCTTTATATTATACTTAAAAATATATATTATTATAAATTTATTTTACTAATTTTATAATTAAAAATATTTATATTAATTATTTTTCTTTAATTAACATTTATCTTAATTATTTTTTAAAACTTAGGATTAGTTGGATAAATTATATATGATTTTAAATTAATGTTATTATATTATGTTGGATATTAAATATTAATTATGCGTATATTTAAAATTTATAATTTTTTTAATTTAAAAAAATTAAATTTCTTATGAATCATCGATGCCCACAGATCATAGCGATGAGGCATCAATTTGTCCTACAATTGAGGGCGAAGTTGGGATGGGGCAAATCACCGTAGTTGTAAGGTAAGGTAGTATAGTACTAATTTATCATTGCCTCGCTCCATTGCTATTCCTAACATTGCTAAAATATTAACTTATTATGGATGACAAATTGATCCAACACTTTTTCAAATGTTATTAATTGATCGAATCATCTTAGATTTATTGGCGATGATATTTAACTCCTACGTTCAATTAAATTTCAACATCTTCTCTGAAAAAACCTATTTCATGTAGATGATAAGACATTTGAAAGAAATATACTAACAAAATGAAAATGAATGGAGGAAAGAAAACATGAGTTGAAAAGTTGGTGGAATCATAAGGTTTTGAAAATAAAAGCAAAAACTCACCAGAACCTTAACAACAAATTTATGGTACTAGCATATGTATTGGATAATGGAAGGATTTATAGATTTTCCTAAAGCTCAATTTGCTTACACCTTTACTTGAATGTACTAGTAACAAGCTACTTAATTCAAATATTTCTAATTTATGTGCATTGCAACAAAGGCAGATTTAGTAGGCTAACCAAATGGTCATTAGCGATTATACCTAGCCACCCATGTAAGCACCTTCCCTCAGAGTCTGCTCATCATTGTATGATGATATGCAACATAAGTGCTCTTTTGATCCTTTTTTTTTACTACATTACCATGATCTTATACATCTAATAAGTAATAAAGATATGATACCATAGTTTCAAGTACAACTATATTTAATTTAGCAAGTAGATTTTACTTTTCAGCCAATAGCTTGTGGGTTATTATAGGAGTAAATAATAATAGCTTGCCTTATAGTGTAAGGTTTATAGGCCCACAACTGACATCCAAGTTTACATTGAGCACAACTAAGTGGGAAAGAATTTGGAGTGTGGGCTCAAGAAATACAAGTATGTCCCTTTAACCATGGCTACTAAGAGTTTGGGTAGAGCTGGTAACTTTGGCCAATGTTAGGAGAGCAATTTGTCAAGCCGTGCACTTTAATGAATTAAGACTTGTAAAGTGAGTGCTCATTAAGTAACAGGTGAAAAATGATCTAGCCTATTTAGTCTCTAGTTCGTGTAGGCTAGTGTGAAAACAGACTAAAATAGCTTGCAATTATTTTCCTTCTTTTCTTTTTAATAATTTAGGGATGTAACTTAGTAGCCAACTAAGTTTGAACTAAGAAATTCAAGAAAAATTAATCCCCATTATAAATATAATTAATAAATTATGTGAAAAATGAAATCATATCATCAAATATATAAATGAATAGATTTTGAAGATAGACTTATAATTCTTCAAACATTCTAAGGGTATACAACATTGATAATTACAGTTGAATTTCTAAGCTCTATGTCATGAATAAGTATCTTTAAACCTTCTTAACTTTTCATTCTTTACATAGCTAAATACAATTGAGCATGAATAAATATAGGTTTAGGGACTAACTCATTGTAAGAATTGTCTCCTACTCTTGCTAATCAACATGATATATGATACAATGATTAAAAATTATCTTCTTTGAAATTTAAAATGGCAGTTCGATTTAGATGGACTCAAAACCTTTTAAGGAATGAACTCATTAGAACTAACATTAATCACAATTAAAACTTCAACATTTATATCATGATTTACTTCTGTCATTATTAGTTGCATCACATGGCAAAGACTAACAAATGGATTTATGTTTCTTATAAATATAATTAGAGAACTGATCTTTGCATGAGATTATGATTAGTCAATGCAGAAACTATAAACCAATGAAAACCTCTATAGTTAACAAATTAATCTAGTATGACTAGTTGAAGCTTGTCTTAGATATTAAGTATGAATTTAGGTATTTACTTTTATCACTAGAAGATATTTTTGTATATCTATATCAACCTCTCCATCATTTAATTCTTCGAACACCCCTTTGCCAATATTTAATATCCATTGAAAGAAAACTTCTAATCTTTTTACTTGAATTAGGAATGACAAATTTGATTGCAATTGCATATTTCAAGTTAAGGTCTAAACACGATGATAATTGTAAAAGCAATTACATATATGATGTACTACATATTTTGGTTCGAAAAAGGCAATTGTTGAGTATTATAGTGTAGAATAATTTCCTTAGATATTAACTTGATACCCATTTTGATGTTTATTTGATAGCAGTTATTTCTCTATCAACATCAATTACTTGTAAAGTATAGCAAGCTTGTTCGATTTTTTGTTTACTACTTCCCTAATGGAATCATCATTAGAAATAATTAGATGTTATTGATAAATAAGATAAAACTTCAACTTTTTCAGGACATGTTATTTACGATGAATATCATAAACCAATGGTATCGAACATGTTGCATAAGTAACTGAATATCTACAACCATAATTATACTTGATCTCATTAACATTATTAGATAATTGACCTTGATGGTCCTTTAGATATAAGGTCATAGTTATACGACCATGCCCCTTGTGGACATATTCCTTTGTTTAAATGTAGCATTAATTTCACCATTCTAATGAGCATCCTTAACCTTTGATATCATGTTAACTTTAGCATTTGTTTGGTTACTTTGGATATAACCAAGTCCTTTTGATCCCATCATAGTGTATATGTCAAGATTTACTTATTATAAAAGACACCAACAATTCATTAAAGTTAAAAACTTACTAAACTAGTTTGGTAATTTGAAAGCAATAAAGTGATACATCAACAAGTAAGATTTAGTACCATCATCTTTAAGAAAACATTAATAGTAGGAAATATCAATTTCATATCCATCATTTTCATAGGGAAAGATGTAAGGATATTGTAACAACAAATAAAAAGGATGCACTTCATTAGTATGTTGAACTGCGCTAATGTGTTATTCTATTATTGCATTCTGCTTTCAACAATTAATAATTCCAACAATAAGATCGACTTCTTCATAGGTAGTGGGAGTGTTGTAACAATGTTTATTATTTTGTTTATTATTGATCAAAATTGAAAATAGTTTTCAATCATTAAAATCAAGGTGCCTAATAAGGTGCCCTTAAGGGTTTAGTACTTGAGGTAGTGTGGTAAAATATAGGCCACTGGATGAGATTACAAAAATCTTGAGATTACAAAAATCTTAACAATGACTTAGTAATCTTACCAGTGGTCTATATTTTGTCACATTATCCCGGGTATCAAACCTCTAAAGGCACCATAAAATTCACCTAAAATTAAATATCATAAGAGTTTTGATTATATTTTTTTAATTAATTAGTTTAGTAGATTTATCATATAATTCCTTTATTCTTCATAATTTTCCTTTCTTTTATTCACTTGTACAAGAAATTTTGAATTGTAATAAATATTAATAATGGAGAGATTATGGCATATAAGGCAAGTCAATAATACAACCTTTTAGTTCATACAATTTGTAATTTATAAATCAAGCATCCTATAAAATACTAGTAATAGTCATAATAATATTAAATAATCATGAAATAACTATAATATTAAAGCTAATAAAATATTTAATAATATTAATAGATTAATAATATTGGTCCAATAGTATTTGTAAATACCAATATAGCAATAGATTAATAATAATTATATATTAATAATGTCAACGATGGAAAAAATATAAATAATAACAACAATAATATAATCATTAGTAGTAATTATGGAATAATAAATGTAACAAGTATGAATAAATAATAATTAAGGTAATAATTGAATAATATTAATAAAGTATTAAAAATTATTATTAAATTATTACAAAAAATATTATTTTTAAGTAACAAATTTGGTTGTTGGTTATTACATCATTTTCTTCTATTATTTTTTAGTTAAAAGGTTAATATTTATAATTTCAAAATTAGGGCATGTGCTCTGCGTGAGCTTCAAACTAGTTTGATGGAAACCTAATTAGAACTGAGGCCCATGGATGAGATGGCCACACTAATTTGTAATGTTAGACAACATATCCTTCAATTGTTGGGACAGAGTAGGGTCACTATGCAAAGTAATGTCAATTTCAAGTTATAAAATAATAATGCTTAAGATTTGTTAGAACAGGTTGATTCAAAAGTTTGCTTTCTGCTCCTTTTTTGTTAAGTTTGTATTGGCCTTCTATCTATGTAATTCAAGAACTCATGAAAAGTGGACTCTAAAAATTGGACTAACCCTTTATAACTTATACTTTTGAGGATATAATATCAATATCATTTTCAACTAGGTTATAAGGAAGTCTTTTATTTTTTTGGAAGGAATTGAGTTCAAAGAAGCATGTGGTAGGTTGCAGTGGCATAGCTTAAAATTTCAATGTACAAAATATTAAAAAAAACTTAGTACTTATAATTACCATTAAACGATCATAAGGGCATGCTTGTTGTTGAATTATTTTTGGTTCAACTCCCTTTACTTAACAGAAGGCCTTTATGAGTTAACATTCATCTCAACATATATTTAACCCTTCTAATTAGGATGCACCACATGTCAATGTATGTCAATGTACAAATGCATGCAAGCCCCTTAGATAGGAAGACTTGTCTATTATCTTTTAGATAGAGACTTGTATAGGAAACCTCGTCTATTATCTTCTAGTAAACAAATACCCTGATCCAACCACCAGACCTTTACCCTAAGATCAATATTAGAAGTTAATGCTGCCAATGGGATAAAAGTTAAAATAGATGAAAGGGATGTAGACCTATTAATGCCTAACCGAACCTTGGGAACTAAGGTAAATGCCATGAAGTCAATCACAATTGCAAAGATGCATGTAGTTATAAACCTTTCCTCTAAGTAATCCTCTATTTTAGAAAGTAAAGGTACAGTACATTCATGATAACCATTACACATTGACTCTACATTTTTACCATTTGATCAACCTCTACTAAAAGGGTTATTGTTATTTATAGTGTTAGTTTCCATATTTATATGTGGTATCTTATTGAATAACCTTAGTTTTTTCATTTATGCTCTGAGATTGGTGCTCAGTTAGCATGATGCCTATCTTTTATTTGTAAAGTTATATCATTTCTTGTTGTATGACATGGATATTAGTAAAAAACTTTAGTCTTAGGATTAATTAACAAGTGCTTAAGGAGCCCTCTTTGGCATGTGGAATGGATGGCAATAAAGTGAGAAGATAATAGCCTAAACCTTAGTAGCTTAGACTTCTATACCTGTTAACATAATAGTCTGAGTTAACTTTAAGTAGTGAATTAAAAAGTAAGGTTTAGGATTTGAAGTTTGATTGTTAAAGACTACCATAAAGCCATTAATTTGAAAATGAGTAGTATAATAAATTATGTTAAGCAATAGATAACTATATTAGAAAATCGTTTGGGACAATAATTGGAGAAAATGCAAAAGACATTATTAGTGAGCTCATCACTAAGCGTTTGGTCATTGAGGTTAGCTTTTTATTCCTCACCAAGCTAACTAACTTCAATGAGCAAAGCTACCAAATAGGCCTCCCATGTTACATCCTTACTGTGGCTTACGTTGGCATGACATAATGCCTTATGTCCAAGTGGGCCTTTTAAGGGTTACTCCCAAAGTTAATCCATGCTAATTTTACATAGTGCATGCAATCTATATAGTAGATTATACTAGACCTTATTATTATATGACTAACTTAACTGAATTAATAAGTTACATATAATAAATCTTAATGTTAGTTATTTTACCCCTCAGGCATTATCCTTTTTTTGGATTCTTTGGTTCATTACAAGCCTTGTTTTATTTTTTTGCCTATATATATTGTATTCTCTAGTGTGGTATTTTAATTCTACTTAACTTTTATTATAAAGCAAATTGACCATCATTGCTTCACTTTTTGTATACTTTATGAAAAATTCATCATTTCAATGAAGTATGTCAAATAAAGAACCAAATTTGATCTAGTTAATCTATATTCTACTTCTTGAACTTTTGATGGGCTATAAATAATGTAAAAATTGATATTTCTAAATATTATATCTTTAAAGAATTTTTTAGAAGAATATACCTATAAATACTCTATGGCATTTAATATGACAAATTGCATTAGTAAGTTAGTATCAATTACATGAAATTATGTTAATTAAAATAATTTCATTCAATTATGAATTAGAAATGACAGTATAGAATATAAATCATGCTGAAATAAATTGATTAAATGTTAATACAATGACAATAGCTTTTAATTTAATAAATTTAATTTATTACTAATATTATAGGTTTTTCTTATTCTTTACAACCTAAAAATATAAATTAAATATGCTAACGTCTGTAGCTACATTTTTGTCACAAGTGGGCTCCAATTGAGTGGAGATAGCCTATGCTTTTGCCTTATATGCAAAATGAATTGGCCTAATGATCCAATACAATTAAACATTAGGGTTTAGGGATATAGACACATGCAACCCAATTTGGAAGGAATGCAAAAGGATTGCATAAACATATTGAAGGTCAAGTTATATCCTCAGGGTCAGAGCCTAAACAGGTGACTCCCAAAGTAATGCCTTGAATATTGTTAAGTTGTATTGAAGAACGACTTGCATTTGTTAGTGTCCAAAGAAATCGTAATCGATAAACATTGCAAGCCTAAACAAAATCAAGGTTTACCTCCATTTAGCTTTGGTAAAAAAATTTGTCCTACTTCAAATCTTAGTTAAAGCTCAGAGGTCAAAGTTATGATTAAATATTATCAACTATGTTCATAAACATTACTATTTTTCCAGAGATATAATCAAATATATGCACATAATCTTTATTATTCCTAATATGACTTTATTAGCCAACAAAGGTTTAAGGTTGGCTTGGACACACTTAAGGGTAATGGAAAGTATACATCCACCTTATCTAATCACTTTAAAATAATAAAGTGAAAGAAGTCATAATTGACATTTCACATTTAGTGGAACCCTCCTTTTTAAGGTGTCTCACTGGGACTAATAAGTAAAATGAGTCCCAATAGGGCTTTTGGATATTTTATTTGAAGAAGACCATTTTTTGCCATGCTTTTAACTCATTTCCAGGCAAGCCTACTTACTTTTGGTTTGCACAATTATGACATTTGATGTTTGCACTTAAGAAATCATATAATGTGGACAAAACCACACGTGTGCATTCACATGGAAAAAACAGTGAGTTTTATTATAAACTACTTACATCACAATTGGTGGGGTTAATTGACCCCACTAATTACCTTAATTTGATAAAAAATTTGTTGTAGCCTCAACTTTAATATTTGTTTTGCCTATATATTATAGCAATGATAACATTGTGTGAAGGAGTATAATCCCCAATTTTTTTCTTTTGTGTGTAATTATGTTCGTAATTTCAACATTGCAGAGATTAGATGCTTATTACTATAATATTTAGTTTAATGTTAATATAATATTTTTACCATAGGGTTTCTTGTCATTAATCTTGTTAAATACATCTTTTTTAAAATTAAGTCATTATCTTTTGGACTAATTAAAAGTTGATAATGTAGGACATTAGTTAGTGATGGTATCTTACCACTTCAGGGGGTTTGAGGGTGAAGGCAGAAAAAGGTTACTAGTATATACATGTGATTGAGACTAATCATGTGTGAAGAAGGTCAAAGAAAATATATATCTATGACCAACATATATTTAACCTAGTTATGATTTCCATTAGGATCCACATGTTGGTTGGTAAGATGAAGTTATGCTTTAGTATGATGCAAAATTTCAATTACAATAAGGCTGCCATCCACCTATATGTAACCTAATAACAGTGTTGATATTGCAGATGGATGTTCTAGCAATTTTCATGAAGCCTATACTATTGCTCAATTAATATCAGGGCTTATCCATGGTATGCAATTAACAAACTAATTAACATGACCTTTAATATTTACACATCATTCAATTTAAATTGAATGTGAAATTACAAACTATAGACATGCAATTTTTTGGAACCTGTCTTATATGCCTCGTAATTCTTAATTTCTTACAAGAACTAGGATGGCTCTCTAGTACCTTTATGAAATTATATAGAGCAATGATAACTCTAGGATAAGCATGGCTTGCACATGCTGATGATTAGGAATTTTCAATGGTGCTTGAAATAAGGCTAAGGAAGATGTGGTTTGAAGTTGGATAATTATAATTTTTAGCTCGGCACAAAGCCACTCTAAGCTCCATGATATGGTTTCAGTTCACCTAATCAAATGTCTTTAAATACAATATTAGACTATTAGAATACAAGGGCGTGAGGTATGTGGTGTACATAATCCTAATCCTCGTGCCTTTTTAGAAAACATTGATATTAATGTAGAGTAAAATATCAAAACTTAAAAAGTTAAGATTCAGGTAGTGACCACTACTATAATAGTAATTATCAATTCCTCATCCGAGGAAAATGTTAAGGTGTTAGATTTAATTGATATTAAGTTTAGCAGTGGAATGAAAACTGAACACCTTAAGATGAAGGGTATGTTGGTGGAAGACGACAATCAAGTAGACCACCTTGTCACATGTTGACATAAATAAAGACTAGATCATAATTATTTTTTAGGTAATATTTTGATTGTTTAATGACTTATTTAAATGATAATCATGTGAAATAGGTAAGCGTAGTAGTGGAAAGATAAAATTTGGGGGTACAGGATAAAAACATATTGCATCAATTATTATAAAGATGTAAGTGTACACCAAGACATTAAAGCACTTAATGGTGAGTTCATGTGTTTTTGTTACCTAGTTTGTTATGCCTATGATGATGAATATCATTTTATTAACTAATAAGGATGCCATCCTAACACATTTGTAATACATTTTTTTATAAATTTGGATACTAGTTCATTGCTGGCCGAAGGTAAATTTGAAAACTACTAAATGTCAAAATAAGACTATTGGGGGTAAAATCCATCAAGTGGAAGAGTGAAAAAGGCCATTCATTCAGTTGTAGTTAGTGGAAGTTTATAGAGGAAAATAGGTTACACGAAAGGAACTCGTATGAGTTTAGCATATGGAGAGATGATAAGCTAGTCCTCACAGAAATGACGAGAAGGTAAGTATTACATGCAAATGAGTGAGTAGAGTCCACCTTTTTTTAAGTGCACATCCACTATTGGCATATAATAGCTGACTTCATTTATGTATGTATTTTGATGAATGTTGCATGCTTTAACCAAACTTATGGTGCAAACTATCATTTACTTACAACTATTGTTGAATGCATCATAGTAAAAATTAATTTTTAGTTATGGTTATTAAAATTTTGAAATTTTTATCTTAATATCTTTTCATACTTGATCAAACATTAAATGTATATTTGGTGAACATTTTTTTAATTTGAAAGATAAAATTAGTCATCAATGTATATTAAGGATTTATGTCATTTTTTATTAGCTTAAGTAATACATTAAAATGGGTAAAAAACTTACATTACAATGGACCTATGAATGATTCTACAATGCCCCATTATACATATATGAATGTTTCTCTTCTATAATACTCATGAATTTCACACTTTACAATAAATAATAATAGATAACATATACAAAGTCAAGTAAGATAAAATATATATCAGGCTTGCTGAAATCATTATTGCTTAACTCAATTCAACCTTGAAACCTTTTGCAGTTGGTACTATAATTTTTTACATTAAATATGAGTGGCTTGCTTAATTTAACTTAATATCCATTATATTTTAAGTCCTTAACATATAAAATAATATGAATGGCAACAAAGCATGTATTATTCCTTGGGGTTTCAAATGCATATTTGCACTGTCTAATAATGGACAATTCATTTGTTGATATTAAAGAGTATATGACAGCCAGAATATGCACCATCACATAAATTTACATTGTTAAATATCGCTAATCCCACCAATTTCTATCAAATGTATTCTAATTGGACCTTGACAAACAAGTTAAAAGGAGTTCAAAAATTGTTCAAACAATACATTCAAATATTTTACACCTTGAATTGTAGAGCCTAATTCACTTGTGCTATAATTTTACCTATAAAAATGTGTAATTTGATGCTCATAAAAAAGGCACACATAAAAATTAGATAACCACAACACCATATAAGTATAAGAATGCAATTATATGCTTATGTAAGGAGGCCAACTAGCAAACAAACTATACCTGCACCAAAAAATTTGTTACATTAGTTATGTGATTTAATGTATAAATAAACTAATTAATATGTAGCATCCTCCACTATAATGGTTACATAGGGAATGTTGTAAGAGTTACAATAATACATGCACAATGAGGACAAATATCTTTATTGGGTAAAACCAAGTGGTGAAAAAATTAAAAGACTATGTCAATGATATGAGCACAACTAATAGAGGGTATTAATTGCTTAGGATTACAATAATTTATGCCATGAAAACAAACACATAAATATAGCAGGGATGGTAATGAGATAGGGTAATAACAAATTAGTGGTATATTACCCACTCCACTCTGCAGTTACAATAATCTGCCCTATCTTTGTCCTATCCCCAATAGTGAGACAAATTAATACTTTGTTCTTGTGATTTGCAGGAAATTTGAAAAAAAATTAAAAAATTATCATTTATAAATTTTAAATATACATATAATTAATATTTAATATTTAATATAATATATTTATTTAAAATTACACATAATTTATTTAATTAATCTTAAATTTAAAATAAAATAATTAAAATAAATATTTTTAATTATAAAATTACTAAAATAAGTTTATAGTAATATATATTTTTTAAATATAATATAAAAATAAAAAATAATTTATTATTTTAGGGCATTGTGAGATAAGGCTTAATATTGTTGCCTTGCCTTATGTAATTATTTCAAGTTAAAAACTTATCTTTCACTTTGCTCTATGAAGTAAAAATTCATATTAAATTCATTCTTCGTAAGGTAAGCTTAGAGATTCATTTTTTTGTCATCCCTAAAATATAGAAGATGACTTATAATCTAAAAGCATCCTCAAACCTAGAATAAGTTGAACTAGTCATCATTAAATTCATTAAAACCAACCTACGATTATTGTATCGCATAATTCCATCCTAATAAACAATAGGCAATTATTAGTTTGCCTTATATAGTTACTCCAGGTTAAAAACTTGTCTTACACCTTGTCTTATGCGGCTAAAATTCATATTAAATCCGCCTTCTACAAGGTAAACCCCGAAAATCTTTTTTTTTCCGTCCTTAAAATATAGAAGATGACTTATAGTCTAAAAGTGTTCTCTAAACTCAAAACAAGTTAAATTAGTCATCATCGAATTCATTGAAACTAACTTAAGATTCCTATATCTACACGACTCTATCCTAATAAATAATAGGCCATTATTTGATATAGGAACAATTGCCAGTCATTGATAATTACAAACATATATAGTTAATCATTTCTAGCATCGTGATGGTGCATAATGCAATGAAATATAGCCATATTATATTCCTACATGTTGATGAGTTAGTATTCATAATTGTTATGTTAATAACAACAAAAATGAATTAATGTATGCTAATACAAAAAAATGGTATAATGTTTGACAAATATTTATAATTTTCACATCAATATTGACCATTTTAGGCTTGTAGACATCATTTGTGTTATTTGAGATCAAACCCTAAACAATGTATACTTTTAGGTTAGAGACATGGCATGTGTATAATCATGATGAAGGTTAAAAATAAATTGATGTGTGTACCAAACTTCACATTTATGTGATTACCTCCCCCCGTCTATGTGTTATATAACCTCAAGTATCAAGATTTTTTGATTTGGATGAGTTAGTACTAACTTTATTGATGGAAAAGTCTACACTAGGTGCAGATCTTGCCATGTAACGGTGGATATTATGGCATTACTATTGACATCATCTGCATTTTTTCTTCCTTTCAATTTTCTTAGAAAATGTTGGACATCCTTTAGTTTATATTATTGATAGACTTTGCATAAAGCTTAAACCATTGCTATGTGCACTTAGGATAATGGATGGTTATTCATGCCTTAGTCGTATCCTTTCTGAATAGTTCAATATCACTTCACGTGTCTCGTTAAATGACTTAGAATCTTTAGATCCTAAGTAACAAACATAGTTAGTCATGCTAACCAAGGACCTATATTGGAGTCTGAATTTTTTTTGGGAATTGCCCAAATTGCTTCTTACATCATTGTTGAAATTTTTTTTTCGCATGCTTTGCCCACCTTTTATAAACCAATGACTTAGCCAAGTTCTGCGTATGCCCATGTTTCATCATATAAATTATATAGCCACATGGAATCCTATGCAACTCCACATTGTATCATAAGTATCTAAGTAATTTTACAATTCAATTTCTTCTTTTTATATGGTTTACAGTATGTGAACAATTAATAAATGATAGTGTTGTGCATCAAATCCCATCCATCAACAATGAGTGCTACTAATAAGGTGAATTATTCCTTAAATTTTTTAAAAAATTACCTTGTGTATAAGTTAGCAACATCTCTTTTAATTGAAGTAAAGGTAAATATTTGTATTAGAATAGCACTTAAAGATTAAAAGTTAGCTTTTAACTCATCATTTTGGTATTGGGCTAGTGCTCGCTCAAAATGATGGGAAAACTCCACCAAATTGCACCTAACTTGTACATACTACTTTATGAATGAATTATTACCCTTGCGAATTGAAGTAATCCGAACACCAACAAAGAATTCGATCCTTAAGAAGGTAGAGCCTTACATTTACATTTTTCTACCTATTTGTTACCTTATAACTCATGTTTCTCCACTAGATTTTCCTATTTAACCTCTTACTCTTCCATAAGAATATTTCGATGCAGACATTTTCCTAAGTTAGTAGCAAACTTTTATTGGCTAACATTTGTTTACATATTTCTTTATAGGTGCCATGCACACAAATGGTAGGTTAAACCCGAAAAAAACCATCCTAATGGGCTTTTCCATTAACTTGTCTCCATTTGTTACAATAACATTTAGTTTGTTATCACCTATGCATTCCAAAAGTGCCTCTAGGACCCATTTATAAGTTCCAATTGTATCATTGGCCAATAAGCCATAACCAAAGACATATGTTTGCTTATGGTGATTCAAATTGAAAAATGCAACAAGTGGCTTGTCATATTTGTTCTTTTTATACATCATATTGAATCCTACAACATTGTTAAAGCATTCATAGTCCATTTGATTGTGACCATTTTTTTGGAATAAATTATCTAATTATTTATCTGATTATGTTATATACTTCACATATATTATGGCATTATTATTTGATTTTCCTTGTAAGTAATTAAAGGTAACAAATGCATCACCATTGGCAATGAGAGATTGCTTTTGCTTGTAAATATGATTATAAAGATCCTTTTGCAAAAATCAACCCCTGCGTAGTCCCTACTCAGCCATACATAAAACCTATTATATGGCTTGTTCACACCTTACATGTATAAAGACTATCCATTTGGGCAATATTAGCATCTATGATTGTACAATGTGATAGGAGCAAATGGACAAAGTTAGATGGAGTCATTTCATGGTTGTACACAATGTTAACCTTCATTAGCTGCCACATAACACCTTTCTTGTCCAATTTCATTCTAAACATAGCATTGCAATTTATGCTAGTTTCTAGTCTTGATTCCCTCTATTTATTAACCTTATTTAGGAGTTTTTTTATCCCTTCTCCCTTGACTTGCATAGGCACACTGATGCCATAATAAATCTTGATTCTTGTCAAACTCATGTTTATCTTTCCTAACACTAAATTCCATACATTTTGTATATTTTATGTATTACTTAAATGTCTTTTATTTATACCTAAATTCAAGCTGTAAAATATCATTGTTTGTGAAGCCAACAATGACATTTTGGTCATCTTCAATTTAGGTTCTGCTTTGAATGTTAGCCTTATCAAACCACTTTAAGCCATTAGCTTAGCTTGACGTCTCATCCCTTGCATATTATATATCTAACCTATTACTGCTCAACAAATCTAGGATAAATGCTTGCATATTATTGCCCATTATCAATATATCAGAACCTTATGATTTATTAATAACTCGCACTTAACATATCTATTTTGCAAAATGTAGTATAATTACTTTCAAACGAGAACTACAGTGTGGGCAAAGAAAAAGATCCATACAAATGAATAATTCAATAATATTTTAAAATATAAAAATCTTTACTGGGCTTTTGTTAAATATTTATATATAATTATTTAAGCTATTTTTAATAAAATTATATCTTATTATATATATTCTATTATTAATATTTTGTAAAAAATGCATTTTGTAGTTGTTGTATTTAGATTCTAATACATTTAATCATTTATGATTTTAATTTAGAAGGAGTTAAAGTATTTTCAAGCAATATTTCTTACCAAATAAGGCAACTTTCATATACAAATAGGAATTTATTGCATATTTAAATGTCAATAAGAAATAATGGCATCAATAAAAATAATGTCAATGACAAGGATTGATTTCTACTTAAGTTTTCTAAATGGTTTCTTCTATATTCATTGAGTCATTGTTTAAATTAATTCACTATTACCAAGCAATATGCAATGGTAATAATGTTAGAGACATAATGCTAATTGTAAACTCAATTAAAAAATGACCCCTAATGACATCAAAATAAATTCAATATAACTCAACAAATACCCAATACAGAGGATGCTTTGCAAAAAAATTTCATCTTTTCATAATCAATTCTTTGTTAAGGGACCCAATGCCATATATGCAACCTGATTTTGATGTTACGAAGTTTATACAACATAATTATAGAAGCTTGATTCAATAATAATAGTTAAGGTAGTTGAATCAAATACTTATTTTTATGAAGCAAACCATATAACTCAATTATGAAAGTTTACCTTAGGTCTATGTCCAGTTAACATTTAGCTTCATCAATCAGAACTCGACAACATTTGTATGTTTCTCTTAAATAGCATTTTCAATTTTACAAAAGTATTGGATTTTCTTCATCAAATACAATTTTTCAATGTCTCTTGTTTGTCTTCTGCCTATTATTGAACTTCAGGGAGATAATATTACATAATATTGTTTTTGGATTTTGTTCCAAGAACTTTAATCATAGCAAATCCAACATATACAAATAACATCGAAACCTTAACTACCATTAAAGAAGATAGAAGGAGATGCAACTCACCATTTAGTGTTACCTTTTACCTCGATTTCAAAGTATTATCATGTAAGTTACTTAATCGATTAGCATCATTGCCTGCAAACTACATTCGGAGGTTACAATAGTGTTTGCAATGCTTATTCGGACTCCACCTCAACATAACTCAAGCCCGTGTTCCTAACTATTAATTTTTATGGAAGCTTATGAAGCCTTACACTTCACAGTCAGTATACATTATTCTGCATGATAGTTGGTAGCTCCCTAGAGGGTTCTATTATAATGGGGCGGTTTATTGATTTATTAGAAGTTAATGAACCTATTTTTTAATTTCACCAAATGCCTTATCTTGCCATTATTTCCACATGTCTTGGCCTCATTTGCCGATTTGGTCTGAACACCAAAATTTTAAAAAAATTTAACTACACCATATGAAAACCCTTATTTTATTATTTTTTATTTCAAGATATTCTTATCTATATCCTAGAACTAAAAGAAGTTTTTTAGACATCCTAATTTTTTTTTATTTTTACCAAGTGTCAATATCTAATAAAAAATTTTCTCGCCAAAATGCTTTTATACTTTCCTCTTCCAATTATGTCCTTGCTACAATTTCTATTTGCATTATTATTTTGTTGTCCTTTTATGAATTTAATTATTAATTATTAATGATAATATAAATTAATATTAATAATAATTACTATTATTATTAATAATAGAACATTCTAATATATAAATTATTACTATTTTTTTAGGACACGTGTTGATTAGAAGAAATTTTTTTTTGCCCGACGCTATCCTCTTTTTTTACTTTTTAGATATAATAATATAATAATAATATTATAGAATACAATCGTAATATAATAACGTAATAATATAATAACAATGATATTATAAAAATAATAATATAATAATAAAAATAATGTAATAATAATCTATATCTTAACTATTAATCTTTATTATTACAGAATCTTTAAATTTAATATAATATAATTTTTAAGATAAAATATATTAAATAATAAATAATTTAAAATTTTAATTTAATAAGTTAATTTATGATGCTATATTCTTTATTATTGTTAATATAATATAATATAATATAATATGATATAATCATATCATAAAAATATTATAAAAAATAATAATTTAATAATATAATATAATAATAACATAATGATATAATATAATAACAATGATATTATAATAATAATAATAATCTAAATTGTTACTATTACATAAACTTTAGATTTAATATAATATAATTTTTATAATAAAATATTTTAAATAATAATTAATTTAAATTTTTTATTTAATAAGTTAATTTACTATATTATATATTATATTATTTTTTATTATTTATTAGTATAATATAATATAATAATAACCTATATCTTCACTATTGATCTTTACTATTATAGAATCTTTAAATTTAATATGCAATACTTTTTTATAATAAGTATTTTAAATAATAAATAATTTAAAATTTTTATTTAATAATTGAATTTATTATATTTTATATTTTATTATTCACTCTTAATATTATATGTTTTATATTTAAATTTTTATAAGTATTTTAAATAAATTAACATTTTAGTATATAAATATTATTTTTTTAAATATAGAACTTGAATATTAAAATCAAATTTATTTATTTAAATTTTTTAACAATTTATTAATATCAATTTGTAGGTATTATATATCAATTTAAATATATATGAATTAAAATTTTTCCTATACTTTGTACTTCATGTACTATTTCTCATACTTTTTTTTACTTGTATTATTTACAACTATAAATTTATTATATTTTAATTCTATTTTTCAAATATAAAACCTGAAGACTAAAATTAAATTTGTTTATTTAAATTTTGTTAATATTTTCTTGATATTAAATTTTAGGTACTATACATTAAATTAAATATATATTAATTGATATTTTATAAAAATTTTATCATAGTACAAATTTTTTACGATAAAAATATTTTAAATATGATAAAATTATATTAATAAATTAATATATTTTAATATATATTTTATTTTTATCATTTATTAAATTAAACATTATTTTTCTCCTTTTTATTTACTTTATTTATATTTTTCCACTTTTTATGCCTACTTTGTATTATTTATAATTAAGATATTAATATCATTGAGTAATATAAATATATTATTGTATATTTTATTTTTAAGTTTTATAAGTATTTTAAATAAATTAAAATTTTACTTCAAAAATTATTAATTAAATCAGTTAATTGTATGTTATATTTTTTAATAAAAAATTTGAATATTAATTTTTAATTAATACATATTAGTGGGGAGGATTTGGAAAGGCTTTATATTTCATGTATTATTTTTTTCATTTTATATATTGCATATTTTTTTAAAATTTTTTTGCTTTGCAATGCATCCATCACTTCTTTTATTTTAATTTATTTTGTTACATATTTTTGCTTGTTTTATATTCACTTATATTCTTTACAGTTTATATATTAAAATCACTAAATAGTATAAATACAATATGTCATATTTTATTTTTATTGTAAAATATTTTAAATAAGTTAAGGTTATAAAAAGTATTAACTAAATTAATTATTTACACATCCTATTTTTGATAAAAACATTTGAAAATAAATTTTATTTATTTAAATATTATCAATATTTTCTTCATATTAAATTTTAAATACTATATTTCAAATTAAATATACATCAATAAAATTTTATTTATGCTTTATACTTCAAATATTGTTTCTCTTTCTTTTATCTATTGTATAATAGAATATATTTAACTTGAAATAATTTGTACAAATTTTTTTTAAAGATAGAACAATATCTAATGATATTAACTTTATGTGAATGTTATTTTAAATGTTACTTATAAATATTATTATTATAAAAATATTTTAAATAAGTTAAAAATTTAATATAAAATATATAAATTGAACTCAATTACATTCTCTATTTCTAATAAAAATATAAAAAATTAAAATTATTTTTTTAATATTTTAATATTTTAATATTTTCTTCCTTTATATGTTGTCCCTTTACATATGTTTGAAATTTTTTTTAAATATGATTTGTAAATACTTTTAGTAGAAAAATATTTTTAATAAGCTAAAATTATTTTATTATTTTATTTTTATCAAGGAAATATTTGAATTCATCAATATAAAAGTGGTAAAAAATTATAAAATAAATGAATAAGAAAATTTATCAAAATATTTTATATAATTTATTACTTTTAAATTTAAATTTTTTTGATATAAATTTTAAAAAATATATGAAAAATAATATTAGTTTAATTGATTAAGTAATGTTATGTATGTCTAAATTAATTTTAATTTATCATGATTTGAAAATTATTTATATTATTTATAAGTATGAAGATGTTATGTTAAGAAAAAATTAAATATAATTAAAATTTTTGGCAAGAAATAAAAAAAAAATAAAAATTTTCTTGTAACATAATTTATATCTATACTTAAGAAAGAAAGGTTCTTTTGGCTCTTTTTTGGTTGGGACGCATGTTAGGCTATGAGAAAAAAGTTTTTCTATCAACATTGTCTAGGTTTTTTTATATTTTATATTTTTATTTGTATTATTATATATAATTTAAATATTATTAAATATTAAAAATTCAATAGAATATGTATTTCAAATAAATATTTTAAATAATTTAAGTATCATATTCTAATTTAAAAATACATTAATTAAAATTTTGTCAAAGATTTTTAGTTTACATATTATTTTTTTTCTCATTTCACCAATTCTATTATATATATTTCTTCTTTTTTCATATTCACTCCTACTATTTGAGATTCAAATATAATATATTGAATTGAATAATATAGATATAATACAATTTACTTTCTTTTTATCATAAAATTTTTTAATAAGTCATTCATTTTATATAATTGAATTAATTTACTATATATTTTATTTTTAACTCTTATTATTTTATTGCACATAGATTATTTCTCTTTTTTAAATTTGTTTTGTTTTATCTTTTTTTATATTCACTCATATTATTTATAATTTAAATATTGAGATTGTTAAATAGTATAAATATAACATGATATATTTTATTTTTATTATAAAATATTTAAAAAAATTATGTGAAAAGAGAGTAATATCAACAATTTATTATTTTTTTAAAATTTAGTTGATATTGAGTTAAAAATATTTACTTGATACTAAAATTATATTTTCAAATAACAATTACACTTTTTATTAAAAATATTTTTATGCATTATTAAATATTTAATTCTCAATAAAATTATTAAAATATTTATTTATTTTTTATTCTCTTTCTCATTCTTATTTCTTTTTTTATCTTTTCTATTATATATTTATATAATTAAATTACTTATAATAAAATTTAAAATAATAAAAAATAACTTATTTATTTTTAAATTTTAATTTTATATATTAAGTAATATATTTTAATGTATAAATAAATTATTATATTCATTAAAAATTATTATTTTTTTATTAAATACTAAACCCGTGTATAGTGCAGGCTTAAAAACTAGTAAATAATTAAATTACCCTTTTTTATTGGAAAATAGTGCTCTGGCGGGATTCCGAAAATTGTTTTCAAAATTGCGCGGGAGTTAAATGTTGCCCGGATCCTCAATCCAACTAAATTGTATTTGCAGAACGCCTAATTCACCATCCAGACGGTCCAGTTCACTGTATTTCTCTAAATCCGAAGATGACGGCACAAAATGAACAGTTGAAAGCGGCCAAGGCAGCATACCGGAATGCGAAGGAGGAGGGGAATCGGCGGGAGGAGGCACGATGGGCCAACGTGATCGGGGATATCTTTAAGAACAGAGGAGAGTACGTTGAAGCCCTCAAGTGGCTTCGATTAGATTATGACATTACAATGAAGTTTTTGCCTGAGAAGCATATGTTCCCCACTTGTCAATCTCTCGGTGAGATCTATCTTCGCCTTGAACAATTTTCCGAAGCCCTAACTTATCAGGTACAATTTTTTCATTCTTCCCTTCTTATGACGCAGTTTTAAGTGTGATATGGATGCCGGTTTACATTTTGGGTAATGAATTTCTCGATTTCTTTTTCCATTATAGAAAAAACATTTAGAGCTTGCAAAGGATGCTGATGACCTTGTGGAGCAGCAAAGAGCCAGCACCCAACTGGGTCGTACTTACCATGAATTATTTTCAAGATCAGATCACGACCATAACTCAATACGGAATGCAAAAAAGTATTTTAACTCTGCTATGAAGTTGGCACAAACCCTCAAGGAAAAACCACAAAACAATAAGGGTTCCTTTGTCAAGGAATATATTGATGCACACAACAATATAGGAATGCTTGAAATGGAACTCGATAATTTGGAAGAGGCTGAGAAAATCTTAAATGAAGGATTAGAAATTTGCGATGAAGAAGAGGTGAGTCAATATGACGATGCTCGCAGCAGGCTCCATCATAACCTTGGCAATGTTTATACGGAACTGAGAGACTGGAAAAAGGCGGAATACAATATTAAAAGGGACATTCTGATTTGTAAAAAAATCGGACATTGTCAAGGGGAAGCCAAGGGCTACATTAATCTGGGTGAGCTGCATTACAGGACTCAAAAGTATGAGGAAGGACTTGATTTTTACAAAAAGGCACTTGCTTTGGCAAATTCTCTGGAAGATGAGGATGCTTTGGTTAGACAAATCAATCAAAATATCGGTATCGTAAAGGAAGCTATCAAAGTAATGGATGAAATGAAGAAAGAAGAACAAAACCTCAAAAAGCTTAGAAGAGATATGGCCACAGCAGCAGGCACTTCACATGAGCGGAAATGTTTGCTGCAAATATATGCATCTCTTGACAGCCTCCTTGAGAAATCAGGCATAATCTTAGCGTGGGATAAGGTATCAATTTTGTGCCTGTCTCTATGCATGATGTCATATGTTTTTTCTCTTCTCAATCCGTATTATTAGCATGCATTACTTTAAGACTGATGATGTTTACCTCCATATGAAGTAGCTTCCTATTTGTATCAAGTGGCCAATATAGAAGCCTTTTCAAGCTATTTTTATAGACAGTAATAACTCTTAGGTCTTCTTACTGATTAAGGTTTTGTTTAGCATCGTGAATTTGCAAAGATGAAGAAGAAAATCGCAAGCGAACTTTGTGACAAGGAAAGACTGGGTGATTCTTGTCTTGCTGTTGGAGAATCATACCAGAAGCTCAGAGAATTCAAGAGAGCAATCAAATGGTACAAAAAGAGTTTAGAGATGTACAAAATAATTGGTAATTTAGAGGTAAATTGTTTTTGCCTGACCTTTAGCTATTAAATTTGTAAATTCTCTTTTTGCTTTTCTTTTCCTAGTCTTTCTATACCTGATATGCAAATGGCACAGATCTGAACTAAAACCTTATCTATAGATAGTTATTTGATATAATTGTATTATTGTACTATATGGTATCATTCCAGAGTTTATGGGTGTGACAGTTAATAACTAATATATATATATATATATATATATATATATATATATATATATATAGTGCCATTCTGTCCATGATGTGCTTTGTAGATATCTTATGCTGTGTTGGTAATGATATAGGGCCAAGCACTGGTAAAAATTGATATTGGTAATCTTTTGGATTCTGTTCGTGAGTGGCAAGGAGCTCTAGATGCATTTGAAGAGAGCTACAGGTAATGATATCCACATTTTAAAACTATCAGGTTGATTATATGGATTAAAAATTTTGATTCCTGTTCATGATGGATTCTCCAAGGAGGGATGAGTTTTAGTTCCACATAGTAGCTGCGAAGGCCCAGCAGAAACGTACATCTGAGCTCTTTGTATTTCTTTCATATCTATGTTCAATGAATGTAGAATCCAGTCTTTTTCATTCAAACTTGGGGGTTATTTAACTTCTCAAAACTTGGAAGTTAATGCTCTGGTAAAATATGTGATATTAGATACATTCTGTTTTGGAAGTCACAACATGGATTATATATACTGGTAAGTAGGTGAATGAAACAAGTCTTAATATTCAAAATTTAAGTGAATAACAAAGCACAAGGTAATGTCACAAGTTGCTAACCGGCTTCAGGGGAGTGTTAGTGCGTAATAGATTATAATGCACGTACTTCAGCTTGGCTGCTTACCAAAATACATCCTTGTTCACTTTGTTTTGATGCTTATGCTGATCCATGTTGATGTGACTACACTATGTTGCAGGATTGCTGTTAAAGCTAACCTTCCTTCTGTCCAGCTTTCTGCCCTGGAGAATATGCATTATAGCAACATGATAAGATTTGATGATGAGAATGAGACCAGGTAACTGGTTTTTTGAAACCCGTGATCCTTTTATATACATGTACCATATACTTAAGTTACCCTCCCATACTGTAATGTTAAAACCTTTGAAGACTAAAAGCCGGGCAAATTGTATGTTATCTTCTTTTTGCTATGATGGGATCTTTTGCTGGACCCATGTAATTCCTGATGATCAAATGTGATCCTTTTAAGGAGGTTGAAAGTTCAAATTGACAATCTGAAGAAGTCAATAGAAAAAGAGCCAGAATCAAAAAATATGTCAGAGGATTGCTGCTCAGAGACTGACACTGGAGCGGGTGACAATCTGTCAAATAGCAGTTCTGACACTTTCTGCTCACCCAAGACAATGAGCAGATCAAACACTGTGACTGCTGGAGAAGAGTTGAATGATGACATACCTCTAATGTCAGTCTATCAGTCAAAAAATGGTTTGTCCAAAAAGATAAAGGGTCATGTGGGAATTCCAACCCATTCTACCAGGCAACCAGAGCACTCACCTAGGAGTTTGCCAACACCAACTGGCAACAATCAAACGGTTGTTGGTCGTAAACGTGTACGTGTTATCATTTCTGATGATGATGAAGACAACACTAATGTTGAGATGGATTGCTGGAATAGAAATGTTCATGATTACCCCATAGAGGATGTCAATACCACCAATACAAGTGAGTTTGATTGTCAATTGTCACTTGGAGTTCTTAGTACAAAAATTGAGTCCTGACTGATGCTTGCTTGATTGCAGTAAAGGGCAAAAAAAGTGTGGCCAATGATGCTGATGCAATTCAGGTAAAGAAATCTCAAATGTTTTTCTGAAGAGTTTGCTGTGGTTGCGCTTGAGTATAAACTTATGAGTCAGAATAGATGCTTAACCTTTATGGGTTGGTTGGCAGGTTGTCTCAGAGAATGGATCCAAATATGCAACTAATATAAAACAAAGCAGTAGTTCTTTCGGACACCAGAGTCCTTATAGAGCCACTAAAACTAGTAAACATTCCAGATCTTTCAGCAATGATATAATTGCTGAACCCGAAATTGATAGCGGCTCTAAATGTGAAACCCCTATGTCTGGCAAGCTATTGCAACACAGTATTGTTCATCCCATTTCACATAATTCCGAATATGATGTGAGTTCTTTTGTTATGACTTGAGATAGAATCTGTTTAGTATATGCTTTTATCATATTGGTGCATTTTGTTGCTAACTGATGTTTGAGTTTGATAGTTGACACTCCCTACATTCTCCAAAATGCAGCAATACATTACACTCAAGATTGACAATGACCTGATTCATGTGGAAGCAACCTCGTGTCTTTCTGGTGGTCAGTTGAATATTGACACTTTGAAGGCCGAAGTTGCATGCTTATACTATCTACAACTTCCAACAGAGAAAAGGCCAGAGGGTAGGCAGTTTCTAATCTAAAGTATTTTTTTCACATTAATATCAGTGTAAGAAGTGTCATCCAGCTTGAAAATTAAATCGGATAAATTAAGAAAACAAGTTGATCTGGTTGTGCTAGGCTGCTGGCTGTGCATTTAAACGGCGGAGGACATGCTTAATTGTGTCAACTCTTGTGCATCTATTAGATATATTTCATTGGCCTTCCAATTTTTATTGTTTTTCCTTTTGTTATTAGTATTACAAAATTATTTATTTCACTTTTCTGTATTAATACAAATTTATGAGTAGGTTTGTTGCCCATTATTCACCAAATAAAATGTGCTGGAAGAGATCTAGAATCCCTTGAAACTGTTGAAAATCTTCAAGAACATCTGCAAAGCGATGCAGTTGAAGCTTCCATTGATGGTATGTAGTATAACCTTCTACTAGTTGATTGTGGGACTCACATGCCCTTGTCTTTTTGCCATGTCCTGAAGTTGCATTTTTAATCATTAAGCATTTCATGCCAAATTCTGTGGGTTCTTGTTAAGAACTGTCTTAGACTTTCTGCTATAATTGCTTGCCACATTACATATATTATCCATATAAATAACTGAAGCTTGAAACTGGTTAAAATCATATGAAATGTTATGTTTATCTTAGGTTGAGTTCTATCAAGCTCATTGTGATCTAGTATTTAAATAATAGTCATTGGATAAATTAGATGTCATGCTTTCGTTCTGCACATTGGAGCTGTATAAACATCAATTCAACTTTTCAATGATCTATCTCCAAATGAAACTTACTATTAATTTTTATCTTTTACAGGATGGGTTCAAAAGCGACTAATAAAAATGTACATGGACTGCTGCAAGGAGTTGTCTGTAGTACCAAGTATGAAGGTACTCAAGAAACTTTACAATCTAGAGGTAAGAAAGAACTCAGTTATCTGTCTGGGATATTTGCTTAAAAAATGCATTTGCCTTTATGGAAGTTGCATCGGAATATTGGGAGTTTTTTCCCCCTTCCCTGTAATGAATAGTCGGCTTCTTATTTTTGTTAACCAGGTTTCAGACGATGAAATCATTGTGTCTGACTGTGACCTGCAAGATTTGTCAGTAACTCCATTGCTAGATGCCCTGCTTTCCCACAAAACATTTGCAATGCTAGACCTCTCTCATAATTTTTTAGGTATGTTGTGTTGGTTTATGTCCCTTTTACTGTAAATCCTTCCGAAATACCATAAATTGCAAGTTGCATGGTAACTGCTTCTTTTCTTGTTCTTCTTCAATGGAAGCTGTTCTTTTGGTTCTCAATTCTTGTCTGTGTTTCATTCAGTTGTGGGGAACTATATGCTTTGGTTGGTGACAAAAAGAACAATACAAAAATTCTTTTAAAAAAACAGAGAGAATTGAAATAATCACAATCAATTAAGTCGCTTAACACAGGATTGCTATAATTTAGGAAATGGGACAATGGAGAAACTTCAGAAAGTGTTCACAGCATCAGGCCAAACTTATGGCGGCTTGACTCTGGATTTGCATTGCAATCGATTTGGCCCAACTGCTTTGTTTCAGGTATGGTGCCACTGGCAGTTATTTTAACCTTTTCATCTTTGTCTCACTTCTTGCGCTCCTCCAGTTATAATATTAACTCCTTGTGGACGGAGGCCTTAACTTTTAGGGTGTAAAATAATAGTTGCACTTATCTTCTTTTATGAGGCTTAGGAGTCTTCCATAGAAAAATACATTTGAAAATTCGTATTTGTATATAATGGACATTTACAATTAATATTTGTGTTAAATTCGGATGAAAAGAATCTAAAATTGTCTGGTCTTCAATTTCTGAATTATCAGCACCCTTCACCTCCACCATTGATAATCAATTGCATATGAATGGTCTATCAATGGGTTCTTGCTGAGATCTCTGATAGTTTGTCTGCAATTGCATGACTAGGATGCCATTCCCAATTTTCTAATACAAGTCTTGCCTTTTCTCTATCAGATTTGTGAATGTCCAGTGCTATTTGCTCGACTGGAAGTGCTGAACATTTCTGGAAACCGTCTTACTGATGCATGTGGATCCTATTTATCAACTATCTTGGAGAAATGTGCTGGTAAGTTGCCCGAATTGTTGCTGTGTCAATTTTAATATGGTTTTCACTACTTCTCGATGGAAGCTTGCAGTGAATTATTTTCTTTTCTTTTCCCTTTTTTCTATTTGCTGTTCGCTTCACGTGCGCTATGGTAAATTTTATAAATTAATGCTAGCAAAAAATATACATGTAGTCTCTCTCAAACGGGCTTGGATGCACATTCTTGCTTCAGGGTCATGTTTCTACTATTTATAAGTGTTCTGTTTTGCAGCCCTCTGTACCTTAAATATAGAGCGCTGTCATATAACATCTAGAACTATTCAAAAGATTGCCGATGCATTGGATTATGGATCTGTACTTCAACAGCTTTGTATAGGTATGGTATTTGAAATTTCTTCTCCACTCCTTGATATAAGTATATATTGTGTTATAATTACAATGGGCTGGTTATCCTCTTCCCAGGACATAACAACATATCTGGAAATGCCATTGTTAATCTTCTGGTCAAACTTTCTTCTTTGAAAAGGTAGTCTCCATTAGATTAATGTGGTCGATACCGTCTATCTTTTATGCAGCCTTTTAAGTAAACTTTACGATTTGTTTGGGCATGCAGAAATGAGCCTGATCTAAAATATGCTCATTGTAGGTTTTCTGAGCTGAACCTGAGTGGTCTAAAACTAGGCAAACCAGTTATCGATACCCTTTGCCAGCTTGCAGGAACCTTAAATTTGTCAGGACTAATGCTTGGAAGCACAAGCATTGGAAATGTGAGTAATATTTATTCTCTTACCTTATATTCTTTTTGTTGGTACCACAAGGGGTCTGGTGTACCGTGCCTCCTTTGACTGGATAGAGATATTCTGCAGGAAGGAGCAACACAATTAGCAGAATCGTTGTTGAATAAGACTCAAGAGCTTGTAAAACTTGACCTATCATATTGTGGGCTAACATCTGATTATGTTTTGAACACTGGTCTTCCCTTATTCTGTTTCATTCATGAGCTCAGCTTGGAAGGAAATCCAATTATGCCACAGGTTTGTTACCTGTTACTGGATTTTTATTGCTAATATTTTTGTGATGCTTGTTTCTGTGGCTGGTTTGTTTCCATGTATCAAATATATTGTTTTATCATGCATCATGAAATCAAGGCGTTCTTATTATAAACCCTATAGATTGGCATTTCAACTAATGCAAAGTTTGACTGGTATGCTATGTTCTGATACCTCAAATGAATACAGAGCAGCAATATTCTATCTTCTCTTTTGAGAAACCCAAAGTACTGTCTCAAAGTTTTGGTACTTAAAAAGTGCCGACTTGAGCTTGGTGGAGTTCTTCAAATAATTGAGGCACTCGCAGGTAGTCATAAAATCATATCTGGTTGTCGTTCATTGTTTTGAAACTACTTATGCCTTACACTGTTTTTCTCTCAGAGAACAACTGCCTGGAAGAGCTCAATCTTGCTGATAATGCTGTTCAAAGTGAGGTTTCTGCTCTACAATATGACTTCCCAGTAAAAGGGTGCACACAAGACCTGAAGCTGAGACTGGATACTTGTGAGTCTCGTAAGGAGGGTTTACCGATGGAAGAGAATGACACTCAAGAGGGTCTTTGCACTCTTAACACTGAATACCGTCTACTCGAAGTAGCCGACAGTGAAGATATTCAAGTAAAAGTGGAAGCTGGTGCATCTGGAATTGATGACAGTTGTGCCAGTTCATGCCAAAGAAATTCTTCAACTCCTCAGTGCCAATTCATTCAACAGCTTTCGACTGCTATTGGTATGGCAATGCATATTCAATTACTTGACCTTAGTGATAATGGGTTTTCGGCACAAGCTGCAGAAACATTCTATAGTTCATGGTCAAGTTTACGAATGGCTTCAAGTCAAAAGCACATTACAGACCGGATTATTCATTTCTCAACGAAGGAAAATAAGTGCTGCAGAGTAAAAACATGCTGCAAGAAAGATTGATTCTCTTGGTGGCACATAGGTTTCCTAATGAAGAAAAATAATAGGTTCTCGGGCAAATGGCTGAGGGCTGTGATATCCAGACGTTTGCTTTATTTTCAAGTGCTGGAGCTTCATTTATCACGTAAATATGGTTATAAGGCATACTTTCACTTAATTTTCCTTGTATATAAGCCAGCAGTTGCAGATTGACCAGCTTGATGTGCTGAAATATGAATCGTTGATTTTGGAAGAAACATGCATATCGATGTTTGCTGTTGATTTTCTTCAAGGATTGTTAGTTATTTTTACAAACTCAACAAGCCCTGCACTATGTCTCAATACTTTTACATTTGCCTTTTCATATGATCTTTCGAACACATTGTGTTGAAATGTCTGCTTAAACCTTACAGGAGTGAAGAATTTAACTAAACTATAGAAAAAAAATTCAAATTGTATTCTCTGCAGAAACAATTTAAGCATATATTCCTCCAGTTGATAATCTGTTATCCTCGGAATACTCGTAGCGCACTGGATGTGGTAATGTTAATATGTTCTGATTAATATTGTTGATGCACCAATTAAGTTAAAACCAATAATTATTAGCATCATTCTGTAATTTCATGTATAGAATTTTAAATTTCAGATTCAATTTTAATTATTGAATGCTCGATCATATAAACATGGACTCGAATATATCATGTCTCTACTTTGCCCCTTCTTTTTTTTAATTGAAATCCTACTGTGAATTATTACTCGGTGAAAGTAGAATGTGACTTTTGAATGATGCTTGGTTCAACATTATTTAAGCACTCGAAATAATTTGTCATCAAGTATATTTCATTTATAAACTTTGGTTTCATCATAAGAGTGCGTGACCTACTCACTAATTACTGGAATGTATTTTTTCTTTGGATAATTTCATTATTTGATGTATAATATAGTGCTTATTTGTGGATCGTCATGAATCTGAATTGTGAATACTGAATATGATTGCCAATCTCATGATCTTGAGTCATTGAGCATCTTAATTATATAACCATACCATTGGCAATCATGCACCGTATCAATCATTTTCAGTTTTTCACGTTAGTTTCTGTACGTATCCATGATCTTCGATTGATACAGATATATCATTATTTGGATACAGTACATAAATGTAATACGATGAATCCTTAATGTCATATGTTACTGTGATTACTAGAGAAATGCTTTAACCGTGGGGCCAGGAATTCACTGAGCATGAATGTAATCAATGATGGTAATTATATAAACTTTTGGATCATATCAAAATGCATCGAGTGGAGGCCCTACAACAGTGCTGAGATTACATATAATTTATTCTGAGATATTTGCAAATCAGAGTTGGGTAAGGATATTACATCATCCCCTAATTATAAACTAATACTCAATTAAAGAGAGTTGAATGCTCATTATTCACCTTCTTTTGACGACAACCCTCGAAAAAGCATGCGTCTTAGGATTTCGAGACCATCATTTAAATCATTTTTAAACCATAATGCAAATATTTCAACTCTGTAATTGTAACTCTGTTTTAGGAGAAAGGAAGGAGAGTTATGCTATTCTCATTCTTAGAGGTATATTGATCTACAGAAGTAAATTTAGTTCATGTATGGTTGAACCAACCAATCAGTAAAGTGGTACCCTAATTGATTTAGTAATTGGTTTGATTTTAAAAATAAATCTTAATATTAAATAAACAACTTTAAACATTCTTCAAAAAGTTCACAAAAGAATTTATTTTTTAAGAAGTTTAACATTCCACGAAAATTTGTTTTATATATTAATCAAGCAACTCATCTCATGTAATGTATGAGACTCAATTTCTATACAAAGAAAGTGAGGATAAGACTGAAAATTGAATAATGAAAGCAATATTGTTTTATTTAAAGATGGGATTGAGTTGAGTTGAATTTTGACTTAATTGAATATGATTTGATAGAAAATTGTAAGTGCTTGAGTTTGGATCGAGCTTGAATCATAATAAAAAAATTAGCTCATATTTAGCTCAATTTGAAATATTATTATTACTGCTCAATTAGCTCAATAATCTACTTGATTATTTTGATAATAATAAAAATGTTATCAAATTATAAATATCTCATGCTCAATTTGAGCTTAATTAGTTAAGAAATTTATCATTTTAATTTAAAATATAATTTTTCATTAAATATATAAACTTGAAACATAAATTAATAGAAAATTAAATTAAATTCCTATGAACATATATAAACTAATTGAGAAAAAAGTCATAATTTCCTTATCATTAATACTTAATAAAAAAAACTGCTTACAAATTAATTAAGTAAAAATGAATTATGCTAGACTCAAATATGAATTAAATTTTTTGCTCAAACTTGATAAAAATAAGTGATAAATCAAATCAAATTGAGTCATTCATGAAGAATTTATCAAGTAGTTGGGTAGCTCAATTTAAGTACTACTATCTATAATTTATTTACGTAAAGTAAATCAATTGTTGTTATTATTAAAAAAATTAGTGAAAGAATAGATTAATTATAATATTATTAATAAGCAATATTTTATTAATTTAATAGGCGGGATTCATTTATTTATTTTTTGAAAAATACCTCCCTGCCACCGAGAAACTTCTGAATCCTCCGTTTATGATACATTTGTACTTTTGGCCTCGAAATGGGGAATTGAGCAGCGAAGTATAGGGTTATTGAAATACGTCATGGTCCCAAGACTAGCCCTTTAGCCAGCAATTTTTGGTGGAATGACGATTCATTAAAATACGGATCGAATTGCGGAGCTTATGATCTGGAGGGGTTAATTCACGGATGAATTAGGTTGGTTACATTTTATTTTATGTTTTAAATTTTTTATTTTTATATAAATTCAAAATTTTAATCCCTACAAAAATTATGCTCTCCTCTCTCGCTAATTATATAAGATTGTATGTATTATGAATTATTTATAAATAATATTTTTATTTTATAAATATCATATAAGTTATATTTTATATATATAATAATTTTTTAAAAAAATTATACATGAATTTTGAATATATCATTATTTATTTATGGATAGATATATAATTCTTTAAAATAATTTTGAATGTTTTTATTATTTTAAAAATTAATATTTTAAAATTTTAAAAATGAGGCCTAAGAACCGACCCGTTTATCTACCGACCCACGAGGATCGACCTAAAGGCTCGTGAGAGAGGCAATCTAACCCAACCTGGTCTTTCTGTTGGGTGCCTGCCCGCATGGAGCGGCTGGCTCTGGCTGTAGGAGCTGGTAGTCAATGGTCAACAAAATTAAATTCAAACTTTCAATGTACAAATTGAAAATTTAGAGAAGGGTCCCCAGTTTGACTTTGTAGGTAGAAGGCCAGAAAAATTGTAGAATCGGGTGTCATGTGCTTTCGGATCTCAAATTTAGAGAGCACGCATCAATAGCGAAGGGGCCATTACCCACATTTAATACAATAGAAGAACAACGAATAGTAATCGGAGCAAGTTTGATGCATTTTCTTAATTCAAAGATACAGAAACTTTATTCTTTGACTAATGCGCAGAGTGAGAGTGAGATTGAGGCCATTTTCAATTCAATAATAAAAAATATTTTTCTCTTTTTTGTTAAATTTATGAAGTCTGATTGAAAATAATATTTCCTTTTTTTAGAAAAATATTTTTATATTATAACAGCATGCATTACTTTTTAATCATAAAGTATATATAATATTCTTTTATTTATATACAAATAAGTGAAATTTTATTTAAAAAAAAAATCTTGTGACTAGTCAAAGAAATTGTTAATATAAGTTTTTATTCTCCTTTATTTGTTATCATTTTCATATCAAAGAAACCATAAATATTGAAGTTTAATAATAATAACAAAATTAATGCTGCTTTAGTATGTAATTTTTGGGGTTAGATAAATTAGTATGTGATTAGTTATCGTTGGCAATCATATGTTGAAAATTGAAATGAGAAGCCTAATGATGACAATACGGCAGCATATAATGCTCGATGCTAACAAATCCTGACCTTTCTGTTTTCCATCTGTATCTATCCCTCCTAACTCATAATGTCCATTCCAGTGGAATCCAATGGAACCTCTAATTATCACTAATATTCTAAATTTAGAAAATAGTATTATTCTGGGACGTAAAACAAATAAACCAGGAAATAAGAAGAACCAGCACTAAACTACGAAATAAGAAAGAAGAAGATAAATTATTCTATTGCTTTGTCATTTTATTTAATTTATAATATGATTTTTATAGTATAACAGTTTATAATTGAATCTTACTTATTTTTATTTCTATCTACTACCTCTTTTTTATTGTTTTTGAACAAAAATGATAGGAATGAAAGCTTTCGCCAATTCTATCAAGTAGGATGTTAGTGAAATGATAAAATTGTTAATAGAGATTCACTTAAAAATTATTGTTAAGTTCAATTGGACTGAAAGACAACATTTCAACTACCCCTCAATGCATCAAGAAATCTTCTCGAGGAGAGTTATCCATCAAGTAAGACTAACTAATGTTGTTTTATTGATACCTATTATTAATTATTGTTTTAGATTATGCTAGTAATTTGATGCATGCACATTCAAATAATAATATGTTAACAATTTATAATTTAAAGGTTATGTAGTTGTAAATTTTTTTAAAATAAGAAATAAAATTTAAATTTGACCTACTATTATAAGAGTGGAAATATGTTGGGTTGGATTAGACTTTAATTTAAATAAAATAGGTCTGTTTTATAAATTATTAACTTGAGTGTATCTTATTGGACTGTATAAGACTAGAATTTAAGTTTAGGCTAACTTATTTAAAATGTTTAATGGAGCTATACTAATTTAAAAAACTTATTTATATAACTAAATATTCAAATAAGTTAATAGGTAAAGACCTTTAATATAAAAAATAAATCAATAATTAAATTAGGTATATATTTATAATTGTAAATATTAAAATTATATGTATATATACTTTATAAATGTGTATATTATATATGATATTATATTAGATTATATATAAATATATTATTCATTAAATAGGCTAATCTGATATGGATTTATGAGCAAAAAAAATAATTTTAATTTATTTATTTAAATAAATTTATTTATCAATTTGACCTATTTTATTTAGATAGAAAATTTAGGTTATGTTAGGTTAGATTATGTCAGAAGTAGACTAGATCATACACTCTTGATAGGTAGTTCGATCTACTTTCACTCTCAACTATTATTGTAAATTAATTTATATTATCATTTATTCATGTATTGTTATGCTAATAAAATTTTTTTAAGCATTTTTATTATTAATAAAAATTATTTTTTTAATATCATATCATTTTCTTATTTATTGATAATTAAAAAAATAATACATTAACAATACATCAAATTTAATTTCAGTAGAATAATTCATAAAGTGTTGTAACTTTTACTACGCTAGTTATTACTCGAAGTATAAATCCAAATGTTATGCAACTATTTTATGAAAAATCGTTGAGCTGCGTTAACAAAATATTATACACATATAGGTGAGTTATTAGTAAATTTTTTTTTTAAAAAAAAGAAATAAAATATTCAATTAGAAATAAAATAAGATCAAGAATTCAATTTTAAAATTTTAAACTATAATAATTTTATTAAAAATTAAATGAAATTATAAATAGTAATAGAAGAATTTAAGAAAAACTACTATTCTGTGCTGCGCATGCTATTTTTACCATGATAATTTAAAAATGTGATACCCATTGCGACTATGTCACTGATACAAAGTAGTATATATAAATGTTGCATATTACTAGAGGATGACATGAAATAATTAAGAAGTTGGACGAGGGAATCCAAAATGGAACTGATCGAATCGTTTATATCTCCTTTTGTTCTCTCTCTTGTTAATAGGATGATTAAACAATTAGATACACACTTAAAAATTATAAATTGAAGTATGAATGCAGTAAAAAGAAAAACACTAAACCTTCAATAATTTAAAATTCCTTTTTTTATAATCAGAATATTTGGTGATGCAATTATTTTAGTAACGGAATTTTATATATTTAAATGTGGGCTATATCCTATTAAACTTTTTAAAATTTTTACCCCTATCGAAATATTGTACCTCCATTGATTTTCTGAGGGTCGAATTATTTACGTAGCCTCCGTGTGGGATGTTCTGCCATATTCCTGACAACCTTTTTTAAATTATTATTAATTAATAATACACGCAACCGGGCAGCTTGACACTGAATCTTGCTTACTTTCGTGCCAGGTTTGGAAGAAATTCTCTGTTCCTTCGAATGTGAGAAGTAGGTACATGACACCCGTATAACTTTTCAGCTGTCTGGATTTCTAATGGTGTAGACCTCACACATTTTTGTGTGTAATAAAAACTTGTTCGTATTAGAATTTCTCCTCAATCTACTTTTAATAATTTATTAACTCACTAATTCATATGATTAATTTTAATTACTAAATTTACGGAAAATAATCTTATTAAGTTAAACATAAAATACAGAATTTGCATATACGTTAAGAAATATAAAATATGACTCAAATGGTAAATTTTATTATTTTTTGACAGTCTATATTTTAGATTTAAATTCAAGTTTTAATGACATGTAATCATTGTAGATATTCAAAGAGGTCGATAACATAATCTATGCTGAATTCTTAAAGTGGGTCAAGTTCTTCACCTGTTAAACTTTGAATTTTCATGGAAAAAAAGGGATATACAGCACTTGAAAAAAACAAATACGGTACGACACATGCAGGGGCAATACTTTCTACATTACTGGTCCCGCATGAAGATAATATGACAATTTGATCACTACAAATCTCTACGAGGCTAGCTGTTTATTGCTGTATAACTGGTTCATGGTTCACAGTTCACACTCCAAAAAGCCAAAAAGAAAAAAGGGGGGGGGGAACAAAATTAGAGATGAAGTATCCATCTCCACCTTTTAGTAAAGGGAAAAAAAAAGAAAAAAAGAAAAAAATGCAGAAGCTCAGCTAATTAATTAACAGAACATACGCATTACATCATCCCATTAAACAAAAGAACATTGTCGTCAAACGTACAAACAATGAATTACCCATTTACATTAGTTATATAAATTTCCATGTTTTCAAGATTTAAAAAAAGCCCAAAAAGTTAACGTTCTTACTGAAATCTGGAGCTTTGTGTTCAGGGAGATCTACTCCGACTTCTTAAGCCAATGTCATTGTGTTTCCTTGAAGGAGTCGAATAAGGTATTGGCATCCTTTTGGGCAAGAACCCCATAAAGTCACCTTTACCACCTTCTTCTCCTGGTTTTGGCTTCACTTTGAACACGTTGTTCGTGTTTCTTGCAGAAACATGACAGTTTCCAAATATGAAGACAAACAACACCATCCACAGTACTAGGATTAGATGCCTCCTGCATAGACCCATCTCATCAACAACTACGCTGAACAAGATGTTGCGACTGAGACCGCGTCGGCTAGCAAGCTTTCGAGGAAATTGATGAACTCGGAAGAACAGCAAGAAGCATATATATACGATATGGGGAATTAAATGCAGATTTGAAAGCTCATGCGTTGTGTTTCTGAGTTATTTGGAGGAAGAGAAAGGGAGGGATAAAGGGATTGAGTCAAAAAGGGATCGGAAATGGGTTCTACAAGAAGTAGATGTAATGTTAGAAGCAGAAAGTTGAATAGCCTGAGAAAAGCTTTCTGGAAGAAATGGGTCTTTGTGGGTTACATAGATAGACGGATGATTATTATTATAACGAAAAGAAGAGGAATAAAAATAATTAAAAATGCAAAGGGGATGTACACAAAAGGTGGACGAAAAGCTGAAATGGAAATGAAAAAGGAGAGAAGGGGGGGCATGTGTTCTGGGGTTAGGTGAGAGAATGGTCCCACACCGTATTAATGGCCGACTAAGGAAGAAAGCAAGGGAGGGACTGTAGTTTTAGACCCACCACCTCCATTACTGGAATTGCTTGTCTCTGTGTCTTTAGACCCTTTGTCATAATTAAAGGAGACTGCATTCGCATTGTGCACCAACAGTTACCCAGCTTACGTGCATACTCACATTCACCTTTTTCCATCTTCTGCCTCCCTCTCTCTCTCTCTCTCCACTTTCCGTAGAACCTAGCTAGCTGCTGCTCTTTCCTCCTGTTTCTCTCTACTGTATAATATATCTATATATAGTGAGTGATTAGAAATTTTTTTTTCCATTTGTCCATTTATTAGTTCACCAGGGATCCGCACAATTAACCTATGCGTGTTTGATTTATCGAACCAATTCATGTTTGTCACCAATGAACTTCCTATAAAAGTCACACACTCGAGAACTTTGGAATTTCTTTCCAATTTTGACTAACGTTAATCATAATTATTTTTATTTACTTAGTCTTTACTAGAGCAAATTTGATGGATTTCCAAATTAGTAAACAAGTAAAAATATTTAAACTCAAATTTTATGGTGGTGTTCATGTTTGTTGTTTGTCTTTGTGGAGATATTTTTTCGAGAGACTAACATTCGGGGGAGGAAACAGAAAGAACAGAGGACATGAATGCAAGTGTGAGAGACAGAGAGAGGGAGTCATTTAGCTGATAAAATCATAAAAAGTAATCAGAAAAGTGAAGTTTCGAAGCAGGGGGTTGAGGATTAAATATCAGAGAGTTAGTGGAGATGGAGATGGCGATGGACCCATATTTGTTCTTCGTATCCCAATTCTAACCTAACTTATTATGCATGAGAGCTTCCGAAAACAACCCTAGCTAGGCCTTGATGGTGGACCACCTCAATTTGGTTTCCCTTGGTCCTCCATTAATTCTGCATAGTCGCATGTTACAAGTACTAGGAGGATGGTCTTACGGTGCTCAGTCCCACTCCCTCCTTTTGTCCTACAAACACCATACTTTGTGTTTCTTTCTTTCTCTTTTGTAGCAGAACAGCAAACCCTACGTTGATTTCATTTTGTCTGGGGAGAAGGGGATTTTTCAAATCTATGCATGGTTTCATCAAAGAGAGCTTATATAGCATGTCACCATTCAAACACCCATTACTGTATCACCACTTTCTTCCTTTCGCGTCCAAAGTGCAGGGAGCGCATAGAAACCGTAGAAAGGTCCCAATCGCTTCAATTAAAATTGATAACTAGCTAAAATATTATAGGAGGAAGTTACTTATCTTTAGTCAAATTCTTCTCTAATCTTTTTAGAGATATCTTAATTAATTGAATTGAGTTTAACTTATCTAATCCAATTATCATATTAATACTTTATTTATTTATTTTTATCTATAGCATTTTGAATAAATTTTTTTATCTTTTTTTATCTGTCATTTTAAAATTTTAATAAATTATTAAATATTTTATTTTAAAATTTATTTTTTTATTAATAAATATTTTATTATTTTATATTATTAATTAAATTATATTTAATTTTTTATTTTTAATTATCTTAAATTTTATGTATAAAGGATAATTTTATAAAATTTATTAAAAATAAATGAATAAAATTATTTTTTTAATATATATAAAATTAATTAATGGTAATATATAATTAAAAATAGAGAGATTGATTATAATGTATTAATTATATCAATGTATTATTAATTTAAATTATTAAATTTTATTTATTTTTATATACCGCTATATGCATCAAATTCTTTCTCATTCAACCGTGATTCCCAAGTGACAAATAGAACATCTCGAGTCTCGAGAGGGCCTGCCATCCATATTGAGAGCCTCACTTCTGACGCATGCATCAGCCAATCAAACTCTCTCACCGATTTGCCACTGTGCTAACAATGGGACCCCCGCCTCTGTCGATATTCCAAAGCTAACCTATGGAAGAATATTACAAGCTGTTGCCTCCCCTTTTTCGCTTTTATTTTGCAAGGGCCGCATTAGTTCTAAGTACTTGCCCCCCACGTCAATCAAGAAAGCGAACGTCGACAAACACAGCAAGCAATCTTTGTTCACAATGGCAAAATGAACAGAATGCCATTAATTTTTTATAAGCATTTTTTCAGGAGTTCATCATCTATAAATACAGAGTGGAGTCAAAATTTGATCACAAAAATGACCCAAACTATGGATAAGAATTGATCACATCACAAAAATGACCCAAAATTTGATCACATCACAAAAATGAAGATGTGGTACAGTAGAAGGCTTTGTAAAGAGAAAAGGTGCTAACTGTGGCTGTACGTAATCGTGTGTGGATAAGAATGCATGCTAGCAAACTTACTGTTAATAAATTAAGTAGGTATTTCCCATTTAATTAACAGGCTGCTTGTTTTGTCTAACCTTATTTTATTCCGATTAAATTAATCTATTGCCTTTCAAAATAATTTTGCTCCATTTATTTTATCAAAAAATATTTTTCATAAAATATAATTATAAAATATTAATATTAAAAAAATATTTTACTTGTTTAGTGTTAAATACGAAAAAATTTAAAAAATTAATTTTTCTTCTAAAAAATTTTATTTTTCTCTATTTTTAAATTTTTAAATATTATTTTCTTAATCATCAATATAAATAATATATTATTTTTTCATTAATATATATCTAAATAATATTTTTTATACAAAATATACTTTCTGACAAAATAAACAAAACCTTTATTTTCTTTCGCTAATTGACCAAAGTGTGTTAGGGGACAGGGGCCTTCGTAAAACGCCACCCTTTATTCGGCTTACATTTTGTTTAACATAAATAACTAATAAATTAATTGGTTATGTGTCAAAAATTTATAAATTATTGATGTAATGAATTAATTAATCATAATAGAAGTGTGTGATAAAATTAATTATTTATTTAGTAAAAAAATATAAAAGAATATAAAAATATATTAATATAAATAGATATATAAATTAAATAAATTTATATTTATTTTAATTTCAAATTATATTAAGGCAATCAAGATAGTTAAAATAAAAATATAATTTTATAAAAATTAATTAATTTATTTTCTTTCACATATTTATTTATATTAAATTAATAAGTAAAGAACAAATATTTATTTGTAAAATTAGAATATAAATTATTATTTAATTAAAAAGGGATAAATTTATAAAAAAAGCTATAAGATATAATAAGATTAACTTTTATTTTATTGTAATTGAAGGTGATAAGTTAGTTATTGTAACATAAGTGTTTGATAAAATTAATTGTTACAAAATAATATAAAATGCATGTTAATATAAATAGATATATAAATTAAATTAATTTATATTTATTTTAATATCAAATTATATTAATATAATAAAAATATAATTGTTTAAATTTTAATTCATTATATTTTATAATATTAGATATTATTTATTTATATTAAATTAATGAATATAGAATAGATACTGCATAATTATGATATAGATCATTATTTAATTAAAAAAGAGATAAATCTAAAAAATTAATAAGTTATTAGTTACAAAGAAATTATAAATTATTACACGAGACTTATTATAAATTAGAATTTATTTTTTAATAAATTATTATTTAATTTTTTACAGAAAGCATACAGGTCATTAATGTTGAATATTTTGCCTGAACATTATTATAGAAGTATTCTCTCACTGTATAATATTCAATTGAACTACATCATTTATTTAAAAAATGAGCCTATTACCATATTTTCACTAAAATGTTAATGATCTTAAAAATTTTCACTCCTTTATTAATTACAAATTGACATCCTTTGACATTGAACTCATTACTTATAGGATAAAGTAATAATTGGTACTATTTAGCCAATTGATGAGTTATAAGTTTGTAAATAATTAATATAAAAGAAACTAGTTATAGCAACAATTCCGTAATATTCATTTTTCACATTTCTCTTTAAATTTCATCATCAATTCGTTGTTGTTTATTTTTAATAAAAAAATGTGAGAGACGTTTATTGAAAAATGATAAGCATTTGATATTATTTGATTAAATAATAGTAAATATATAAAATATAGGAAAAAATTTAGATAAAATTTTATAAGAGTTGGTTATGAAATTTTCAATTATAATTTTATGTATGTATTATTTTTCTAATTCACAAATATTAATGATTACAATTCAACAAACATAATTATCAATAGTTACTCAATTAATATTAATTGATAACAAACAATAAATGTTAAAAAGTCACTTATTTTAAAAATAAGAGAAAAATACATTGACTCCCTCTTAAATTTTAGTGAAATTACACAAGCCTTTAAAACTAGTATAGATACTTTAAAATAATCTTATACTTAAACTTAAATTTAAATTTTTTACAATAAAATAATAAAAATGATGATTATATATTCAAGTCGAACAATATATGAAAATTTAGGTATTCTGTCATAAAAAATGATTTGGTTAAATCTAAATGGCTAAAAATTTGTGGTATTTACATTAAAATTTAAACCTTTTATCCATCATATTTTAACTATTTGAATTTAATCAAAATATATTTTTATGATAAAATCTTAAAATATATCATTTTATTATATATTATTTAATTTGAATTTACAATCATCTTTTCTTGTCATTTTATTGAAGCAAAATTTAAATTTAAGTATTGCATTATATTTTATATTTTAAGGAAAGTTTATATAGATTTTAAAATTAGAAAGAATGTCAACATAATTTCACCAAGACTCACGATAGATCAATGTATTTTTCTTAAAAATAATTATAATAAATTAATCATTCTACATGGTATCAATTTGAATTGGTACATATATAGGAACATCATGCACTATAGATATTCTTGTACATCATAAGCAAAACAAATGCACGACGAACATGGACATGAATATACATTCTGTGCATGAAGGAACGGAAGAAAATTTTAAATAAAAAATAAAATGTTTTGTTCAATTTTCCAGTTATATTATATTAATTTTTAAAGTTTACATAATTAACCTTTTATGATTATTAAATTAAATATTAATAAATAATTATATTTATTGAATTATAATTATTAGTGTTAAATTAATTAATACATAAATAAAATTTTAATTGAAAATTTATAATAAATATCTATAGAATTTCACTTAAATCTTTTTCCTAAATTATTTATATTCAAGGGTCAGTATCATTATAATTTGTATTGAATCAAAATGGTAAACTGAAAAACAATTGTGTTTTCCACATAATATAAATCACGAACGTACTCTGTGTGTGTCTATATATATCATTAAATAGTATCATTTTTATTAAAATTGAAAATGAAAGAGGATTAATTTTAATAGAAGGAATTAAACTAAAAAAAAATTAAATTTTGATCAAGAAGTGTAGGATGGGAAAAGCTGCAGTGTAGAACGGAATTGATGGATGCATGAACCATAATGCGATCTTATCATCAGAGTCGCTGCCAACCGCCAAATTTGGAATTCAACTTTCAAGTCATTGCCTACCAACTCTCTCATTGCAGGTCAGCTCTGCTCATCCCATCTCGTGGAGATTTCTCCATGAATAATGCAACTAATAAGGGATCGTTTGGTTCATATGAGAATTAAATTTTTATGGGAAATTAAATTTCACAGGAAGTTGATTTCCCATATGAACTTCTTGAAAAATTTCAAATTTTGTTTGGTTGACATGGAACAAGTTACATTTCCCAATAAATAAATTCTTATATTTTTGTTAGTTAAACTTTGTATTTCCTAAGAAATAACAATGAAATGATCATAATAACCTCCAAAATAATATATTAACAGATATTAATTGATTTCAATTTTTTTTATGTGAAAAATGAGAGTTCCAAGTGTTGTTACTGTTCTCCGAGGCGGGAAAATGAAAGGACACGACATCGAAGTGACAAAACGCAATGGCCTTAATACGAAACGACGCACGTAATGGGTATTTCGGGAGACACAAAAAGGACAAAATAGTAACAACACTTCGCATTTCTTCTCAAAGTGCAGTACCAGTGATCTCAAGACGCAGGAAAACACCATGCAAATCGTTGCCAAATACAGCAAGAAAAGACTCTAACGACCCTGAACATCCGGACAACATAATTTCTCGACATCGAAAGCTTAGAATAAGTTCAAACAGTAACTTCGCACAAATTGGTTGTCCACAGGTAAACGCATACCCTCTTTAGCATTGACTTTAGTACAGGCATTATACTTTAGTTAACTTGAATGAAAATGTTACAATTTCCTTGGATTTGTGTTCCTATGTAAGTTCAAGAGAAACCCTAGAAGTTAGTACAACCACAATATACCAAATATTTTGTTGCATATTACTGTCACTCCACATAATAGCTGTTTGTATGAGAAACAAAAAAATGACACTATGCATATTTCATTGTCTTTTTGATATTCTGTTAACATAAAAACAAACAGACATTAGAAAGTCATCTGATGCCCAAAAGTAAAGTACTTTTCTATCAGTATTGCTTTTAATCATGTTTGATTTGTAAGTTTATTACCACAATTTGGTGGGTGTTACTGTTTTCAGCGAAACAGTAACACCTCATTTCATTAGTTTTTGATAAGGTAAATACCTTAATTTTGTCAAGGTTTTTCGTTTAATCACGAATCATCTTGTCTATATTTTGTGTTTTTTGGGTTGACATCTCTGTTTGTGGACCAAACACAACCATGTCACCACGGTAGAGTTTCGTAAAACAGTTATATCTCGATTTTTAGCTCATGTTATTGTTTCTCGGTGAAACAGCAACACACCATTACCACGAGGTTGCATTGTCAATTATACTGCATTTTGTCTGCTCATGGTTATTTTCGCTCCTTGTCAACACAGTAGAGCTTTGTTAAACATGCATATCTTATTTTTTATTCATGTTACGATTTCTTGATGGAACAGTCACACATTATTTCTCATAGGTTACACGTTAATCATACCTCATTTTGTCAGCTTATGTTCCTTTTGCTCGTTATCAATGCAGTAGAGATTCATAAAATAGTCATTTCTCAAATCTTGATTCATGTTACTGTTTCTTGGTAAAATAATAACACATATCTACCACGATGTTGCGTTACTAGTCATACCTCATGTTGTCTACTTGTGCATGTTTTTATTCTTTTTCAATATAGTAGAGTGTTGTCAAACTTGCATATCACATTTTTTCTGGCTCATGTTACTATTTCTTGGTGAAACAATAACACATAATTCCTTGGAAGTTCCACTGTTAATTACACCTCATCTTTTCAACTTATGTTCCTATTACTCGTTATCAACGCAGTAGAGATTCGTAAGACAGTTATATATTGGTTCTTGGCTCATGTTACTGTTTCTCGGTGAAACAGTAACACATCTCTATCATGAGGTTGCATTGTTAGTCATACCTCATACTGTCTACTTGTGCATCTTTTTATTCTTTTTCAACATAGTAGAGTATTATCAAACTCACATATCTCATTTTTCTGGCTCATGTTACTGTTTCTTGGTGAAACAATAACACATAATTTCTTCGAAGCTCCGCTGTTAATCATGCCTAACCTTGTCAACTTATGTTCCTTGTGCTCGTTATCAACGCTATAGAGATTCGTAAAACAGTTATATCTTAAATCTTGGTTCATGTTACTGTTTCTTGGTGAAACAGTAATACATCTCTATCATGAGGTTGCATTATTAGTCCTACCTCATATTGTCTACTTATGCATGTTTTTGTTCTTTTTTAACGTAGTAAAGGGTTGTCAAACTGGCATATCTCATTTTTCTGGCTCATGTTACTATTTTTGGTGAAACAGCAACACATGGTTCATTGGAAGTTCCACTGTTAATCACACCTCATCTCCTCAACTTATGTTCCTATTACTCGTTATCAACGTAGTAGAGATTCGTAAGACAGTTATATATCGATTCTTGACTCATATTACTATTTTTTAGTGAAATAGAAACACACCACTACCATGATATTGTATTGTTATTCATACCTCATAGAGTAGGACTTATGCATATTTTTGCTCATTGTTCATATTTTTGTTCGTTGTTTGTTCAATAGAGTTTTGTTAAACATGTACATCTCATTTTTTATAGTGTGTTACTGTTTCATCAAGAAACAGTAACACACTAGAAAGAATTAGAAGTTATATTATTAATCATACCTTATTTTATCTATTTATGCTTGATTTAACGCTTGATTTGACATTTACTTGAACAGAAAGGCGCTAAAGCACTCACACAAGCAGATGATTTTGAAGAAAAAATTTAAAAATTCCAGCAATACAGGTCCAATCTTTTAGCGCGCATAAGACAGGTTAATCAGCTTCAATTTGATGATAGACACACAATGATACTGCGACACAACCCATTTTAGGTCCTAATAAATGCAATAATAACAAAGGAACTGAATCACAGCATGTTTCGGAAGAGCGATATTGAAATTCAATCCATAATTGCTATCTTCTCAAACAAGAATAATCATTTCAATATCGGGGGTGAACATCTCAGAATAACACCAATATCAGTGAAGCTGATCTTTGGAATAAGGATGGAAACCAGCCCATCCAGACAACATCTGGCAAAAGGTCACGGTCAGACTTCGACACAAGGTATTTCCGTGGCAAAGCACAGATGAGTAAACTAATAATATTTAACGCACTCGAAAGAGCAGTGCGAGGAACATCAGAAATTGACGTGCAGGATGTTTCCCGTCTAACGACATTGATGCTTCTAGTCACCCTCTTCGTACCAGACAGAGCCCACACATTGGGCTGGTCATATATCAAATACGTAGAGGAAGTAGATGCAATAGCACAATATGGGTGATCATAACACATTCATGACCAACTAATGAATTCTCTCAAAAAGGACAGCACCCCCAATGTAATCGGCTGTGTCATGCTATTGCTAGTAAGTTAAAGATGTCAAAACTCCTTTTTCTTTCGTGTCCTTATCCTTTACATTGTCTTCATTCATTTCCATTCATTTGAGTGAATGTTCTTGTCTCCTTTTTTTATGTTTGTCACAAGTTTTGGCTTATGTTACTGTTTTAGATCAAAAACAGTAACATGTCCCTGCTTTGTCTGTGAATGGTAATACAAAGTTTTATGGCATTTTGGTTGTTAATGTGATTTCAGTTAACAGTTATTTTTAAATTTTTCTTTCATGTTGATGACTGCGTACAAGAATAACTTGTTTACCTCTAGTTTTTCTTGCTCTTTTTATTACTTCGTCCTTGAATGCAGCCTCCAAAGGAAACTAACATGACAAAATGAACGAGTAACATGTTTAGTAGGTACTAAACTAACGTAACATGTCTAGTAGGTACCAAACTAACTCTTTACTATTTTTTAGGAAAGACTGCGAGATTTTCGTATACTTGCATATAGAGAATATATTCAGCAATAAAAAGTTTCAGGAATAATTTTCGCTGGAGGAAGTGAGACAATATAGAGCAAAATTAGTTACTAAATTCCTTGAGAATATCAGTCTTCCCAACTGAAGTTAATTATTATGCACATATATAACACTAAAGTTGATTATTATGCACATATGTAACACTAAATTCATGTAAAATCATTGTCATAGATATATTTAAAATTTAGTTGTATTAAAATTTAGTTGTATGTATAACTCAATTGTAAATGTTAATCTTCTGTATAGTTTAATCTTATATCCAGTTTATGTTAGCACTCAGACAACACGTTGCCATATGAATTACGAACATTTGTGTTGATGTTACTCTTTTTTTACGGATGTAGCAACATCCAGTTGTGCGGTACTATTCGTAAGATCTACCACCAATGTTAGTATGAACGAAGGACATTCTTTAAAGTAGTCCTTAGCGATAAACATGCACCTCTCACATGCACATGGGCCAGTTTCTTGAGTGTTACTATTTTTGTTCGAAATAGTAACATCCCGCAAATAGACATTTCTTGGTTCTTATCTGGAGAGGAACTTGTCAACTGACATAAATAACCACTCAGACCCAACTTCCAGCCACCTGAAACCTCCCGGGCTCAAAACTCAAAAACCTCGATGATGTTACTATTTTTGTCCAAAATAGTAACTATCCCTAAATAGGCATTTCTTGGTTCTTATCTGGAGAGGAACTTGTCAATTGACATAAGTAACCACCCAGATCCAACTTCCAGCCACTTGAAACCTCCCGGGCTCAAAACTCAATAGCCTCGATGATGTTATTGTTTTCGTCCAGAACAATAACATCCCATAAAAAGGAATTTCTTGGATCTTATCCGGAAAGAAACTTGTCAACTGACATAAATAACCACCCAGACCCAACTTCCATCCACCTATAACCTCCCGGGCTTAAAACTCAACAGCCTCGATAATGTTACTGTTTTCGTTCAAAATAGTAACATCCCCCAATAAGCATTTCTTGGATCTTATCCGGAGAGGAACTTGTCAAGTGACATAAATAACCACCCAGACCCGACTTCCAACCACCTGAAACCTCCCGGGCTCAAAACTCAGCAGCCTCGATGATGTTACTATTTTCGTCCAAAATAGTAACATCCCCCAAATAAGCATTTCTTGGATTTTATCCGAAGAGAAACGCGTCAAGTTACATAATTAACTAACAAGACCTACATTCCAGCCACTTGTAATCCCCCCGGGATCAATTCTCCATCAGCTTCAACAATGTTACTGTCTTTGATCAAAACAGTAACATCCCATAAAAAGGTATTTCTTAGATCTTATCCGGAGAGGAACTTGTCAACGTACATAAATAACTACCTAGACCCAACTTCCATCCACTTGTAACCCCTCGGGCTCAAAACTCAACAGCCTCGATGATATTACTGTTTTCTTCCAAAACAATAACATCCCCCAAATAGGTATTTCTTGGATCTTATCTGGAGAGGAACTTGTCAAGTGACATAAATAACCACCCAGACTCGACTTCCAGCCACCTATAACCTCCCGGGCTCAAAATTCAACAGCCTCAATGATGTTACTATTTTCATCCAAAATAGTAACATCCCATAAAAAGGCATTTCTTGGATCTTATCCGGAGAGGAACTTGTCAACTAACAAAAATAACCACCCAGACCCAACTTCCATCCACCTGTAACCCCTCGGGCATAAAACTCCAACAGCCTCGATGATATTACTGTTTTAGACCAATATAGTAACATGCAGGTTGTTAGCCTAGTTTCTCAGGCGATGTAATCAATGCACAACAAGCTCTACCCCAAAAGTGGAAATGCATCCGACTGAAGTTCATGAGCCACATTCTTGGGTGTTGTTGTTTTTGTCCAAAATAGTAACATCCCACAAAGAGGTAGTTGTTGGATCTTATCCAGAGAGAAACGTGTCAAGTTACATAATTAACTAACAAGACCTACATTCCAGCCACTTGCAATCCCCCCAGGATCAATTCTCCATCAGCCTCAATGATGTTACTGTTTCCGACCAAAACAGTAACATACAGATGGTTGGCCTGCTTTCTCAGGCGAAGTGGCCACTTAAAAGTGCACAGACCCCTAGCAATAAAAATGCTTCTCTCACACTATAACGGGTTGCATTCTTGGGTGTTACTGTTTTCGTCCAAAATAGTAACATCTAAGATAATGTGTAATCATGAGCGTTCGATGATGCACGAAATGAATTGAGTTATACTACAGGAGTCTCAATAGAATTGCCATGGGAAAAAATGAGAATGTATTGTTATATTCCACCAAAAGCTAAAGGAAATCCAGTTCAGTAGCTTATATACATTAACTGGAAGCCACATCAACTAATACATTATGGGCTTCGATGTCAGATAAATGTCCAAAAAATAGGTACATATACAAAAGTTCAACAACATAACATGAGTTCAGTGAGTGTGTTAGCTTTTAATGTCTACTAGTTTTCATAGAACTTCACTGATTTAGAAGTAACAAACCATGCACATAAACAGCTCTAAAATTTTCTAGAAGGTTAAAAAAGAAATCAACTTCTGAGGGGTTGAGAGCAATTTTCCTTGCCACATTCATAACTTGGGTAGGAGTTAACCCATTAATCTTCATAATTTCACTAGTCACTTTCATCCTTCTTCCTGCAGAATTAGATTCATGTTGGAAATAAGAAGCTAAGTGGCTTATGTGTTCACTTGAATCCTCCATCACATCATCCATTTGTGCAAATCTAGAAGAGAATTCTCTTAAAACTTCTAAATTTTCTGTCTTTGCCTTCTTTGATCTACGGTTTACTGGGGTGGTTGAGGAAGAAGTTCCCATCAGGGCACATAAAGGGACTAGGTAAGTGTCCTCCACTGAAAAGGCAAGAATATGTTCTTTTTGCTCTTCTTTTTCTCTATCCCCTACTTCGTCTTCTATCCTCTCTAATGTATTTTGTGGATTTAGCCTTGTCTCCAATGGCTCTATCATTCCCAAATATTTTGGTTAAATCATCAAAAAATTGAAATGACTTGTTTCTTAACCCCACGGCATTTTTGTAGCTCTAGCATAAAAGAAAGGAAAACATAATAAGAGAAGAAAGTAAAACTTTAAAAGCTGTCACCAATAAATAGAAATATACATAGACACACATATGTGCATAGAAGAAAAAGTATAATATAAAATATTACCTTCACCAATTCATCCCAGACTAGTTTTGAGCAAGTTACGAATTTCTTTTCATAATTCCATTCAAATTTGCTGGAAGCTGGACCAAGCATCTCCGCAATAGCATTATATTGATTCCTCAAATACTTAATGCAGACTCGATGTATGGTTTAGCTTTCATACCACACTTAAGAAGCTTTTGATCCATAAGTTGTTCACACCTGTTATAAGCACCATTCTTAAACTGGCCATTGTCCATTTTCCAACCACCTAGCTCCACAAGATCCATCATTGCACTAATTAGTGCACAATCCTCAACGCTTCTCCATCTTGTGCATCCTCTAGATGGGTTCACACCCTCACCACCTTGGTTAGCATTTCTTTGAGTTTTTGGTTGACTCATCTGTAAAGAAGGAAAGATAGAGAGAGAGGAAACATAGGAATTCGTAAGAGCGGCATTCTGCTCATGATTTAGCAATTTAGGATGATCATACTACTAGTTCAATATAAAGAGAAGTCATTAATCAGATCTTATTATAAATTCAGATAAAAATAATACAAGAATAAAATGTATATTGTCTATCAATCCATAAATGCAATACAAGTGAAACACGCTACATAGTTTTTGCTAAACCTTGTTCAATGATGTGGTGTCATGTAACCATGCATTATACATCTCATTGGCAAGATCATGTTTGAATCTACTCCATGCAGCACTAGATTCCATAATCCCAATATTAAGTTCATCATTGTCTTCTTCCTCACCATCCACAAGCAAAGGCTCCATGGGATCTACACTCATGTATATTCAAATAAAATTATGCATCTTAGAATACCCCATCTCATTTTTAACAATCCAAAATACCTCTCAATAACATTTCTTGCTTGAGAATGCTTCATATTAAAATATTCCTCAGTAGTTATTGGTTGAGCACCACTCTTCAACACACTTAGATAATATCTCTTACCTCTAAATGGTGTTAGAAAACCCTCAAAATTCATGTATCCAACATCACACAAATAATAATTATCTATAATTAACCAAGATAAGTGTTAAGTAGTTTCATCTCAAATAAACTCTTTAGTTCAGATTGAGCAATGTCAAGGTACCTATGTTGTTACCTAATGGAACTATCAAAGTATTTTTTCTAAAAAGTGCATCTCGAAGCACTATATTGTCATGTGGGGACCCCTCCCAACTAGGTAATATATAAATAAATTGCAAATCTCACGTGCATGTAACTAACACATTAGTAGTGAGTTCTCCTTTTCTATTCTTGAATCTAGCTTTACCTTTATCCCCAACATGAACCATAATATGACTTCCATCTAAAGCACCTAAGCAATTCTGCAGTATGTATATATATATAACTTGTTAATAGATACTGTATATATTTATAAATATTTACACATTCATCTAATCATCCTAAAAATTCTAACTTACTTTAAACTATTTCCACCTCTCATCTTGGCAATTCTCTGTCATTGGCTCAGGTTTCTTTAGTAGAATATCACGACATCTAAGGATAGCATGGAGAACTGAATTAAAGTGCCTAGATATTGTCTCACCACTTCTCCTAAAATACAGTTGAGTTCTTTGATTTTTTGTGTAATGAGAAAGTGTGAATAGAAATAAAGCAACCATCTCCTCTGAACTAGTATTCCTATTTCCTTGTAACTTACCAACATCTCTAAGCATATCACATAACTTAGAAAAATAGGCTCTATTCATCCTAAGGTTGTCCAAGCATGCTAAGTCACTTTCTTGAATCATTGGCTTGAGATTTAAAAGCCTAGCATAATATCTTTCTTTAGCACAACTGTCAAATATATAGGATATAGGCTTGGACAATCTAATGTCCAAAAAGGACAAAAGATACATAAATTCAGCAATAGCCTCTAAAATCATGAGTATCATCTGTGTGTATAACACAATATAGGTAGTAGCAATCTTCTTCTTTTTACTCAATGGTAAGCAAGCCATAACTATATGACATAGGCAAATTACATGCAAGAATGTTATAAGTTAGAAGAGCAATAAAAATATAGTCAGCCACTTTGAGTAATTTGAATTCAATAAACATCATTCATTTTTTTCAAGGTAGTCAACAGGTAAACAACAACGATATCATATCCAGAACTTCTTAGAAGCTCTGCTGTGGGGGGTGGATTAAACATCCTAATTTTCTAAATCATAAGCATACACCCTTTTTTGGCAAATTCTATCATTATTTTATTACTGTTCATATTCCGACGCTGTAACTCCTATTCTTTGACGAAAAGTCGGGAAGCATAAAAATTTTCAAATATGAATGCTATAGCTTACATAATAGAAAAAGAGGAAATATAATGAGCAAAGTCATCAAGGCTTACCAGAAATCGCTAGTACCGTTGCCATTGCCGGGAACTGCTGTTAGGGTTGAGAGGAGATGAGAGAAGCTCGAGAACTAGAAATTGCTAGCACCGTTGTTGAAAACTGCTACTAGGGTTGAGAGGAGACGGGAGATGCTCGAGAAATAATGGCATACACGAAGGAGTGAATCCTAATATTCAAATTATAAAGGTAAAATTGGTATTAACTAATTTTAACAAGGTCATTTTTATTTATAAATTAATTGAAAATGCAAGCAATAAAACTTACCCGGAGGGAGTGGGTAAGTGATCTGCTGCATTTTATGGGAAATATAAGTTCCAGGGAAGATCCATTTCCTCCCATTTGCGCAACCAAACAATTTTATGGTAGTTTATATCCTAGGAAGTCGAATTTCCAATGTTGTTGCTGCGAACCAAACAACATCTAATTTTTCGTTTGTTCTTTAAACAATTTGATCTATATATTTTATCTAGTTGGTGAACTAATTGTAAATGGTATATTTTTAGGGAGAGATTATAATATACCATAATTGCAATAATTTATTAATATACTATTAATTCTTATCATATATTGGTTAATAATCTTTTAAAGCATATCATAGTATATCAAAAATTAAATTTGGTAAATTGGGATTATTATATTAATAAAATATTAATTTTTTTTATATTTCTATCCATGTGTATATTAGTCTTAATTCTCTTTAAAAAATAAAAAAAATCCTAAAAGGAAAAACTCAATGGAAATAGTAAGTAATGACAACCGTAAGTTTTCAAAGAAGAATAAGCGACCCTAATAATATCTAAATAGGTGAAAAATAATTAATAATATTTGCTAATTTTCTTTTCTCAAATATATTTTCTTAGAAAAATAAACTTTGGGCCAAATAGTCGAATATGAAACTTGATCATTCTCAATTCTCATATAGCCCAATATATCTGCAGAAATTAAAGCCCACTTTCATATGAAGCTAAAATTTAATTATAATTGTTCGTGGCTTTTTAAAAGGTCCAGACTTTAATACTCTAGTGATTTACCAAGGCATGAAGCCCTGCTTGCATAGCACTTTTTGTTCTGTTAATTTCTTACTAACTCTACTACATTCCTCAATAGAAAATGATAGATTCAGCTTTTTCATTATCCAAAAATTATACTTTCACCCTTTGACCTTCAATTTAATAAAAATATAATTTAACCTTTCAATCTTTTGTTAATAATATATAAATAAATAATAATAATTTATATATAATAGTATTATATATTTTATAATATCAAATTAATTTTAATATTATATATATTATTATATTATATTTCATTATTTATATATAAAATTAAAAAAAATTAAATTAATTTATATAATATGATGAAACAACAACATGATATTCTTTAAAAGTTTAATTGTTGATTAGACTTAATTTATGCATTTATTTAGAATTTTTTATCGATGTTATTGTTTAGAAACGAAAGAGTAATATGTTGTTGTTTAACAATTTAATTATTAATGAGACTCGATTTATTAATTTATTTAAATTTTTTTGTTAATATTATGTTTGGATACGAAATAGTAACATGCTATTCTTTGACAGTTTAATTTTTAATGAGACTTGATTTATCTATTTATTTAAGATTTTTAATTAATATTATTATTTGGAGACCAAATAGTAACATACTTTTTTTTGATAATTTAATTGTAAATAAAATTTAATTTATCTATTTATTTGAGATTTTTAGTCAATATTACTGTTTGAAGATGAAATAGTAATATGTTATTTTTTGACAGTTTAATTGTTAATTAGACTTAATTTATTCATTTATTTAAGATTTTTTGTCAATGCCACTATTTGGAGATCAAATAGTAAGATGTTACTGTCTAGAGACAAAATAACAACATGCTATTCTTTGGTAGTTTAATTATTAATGAGACTTAATTTATCCATTTATTTAAGATTTTTTTATCAATATTGTTGTATGGAGACCAAACAATAACATGTTACTACTATTTGAAGATGAAATAGTAACATACTATTCTTTGGTAGTTTAATTTTTAATAAAACTTAATTTATTCATTTATTTAAAATTTTTAGTTGATGTTACTATTTGAAGACCAAACAAGAACATGCTTTTCTTTAGCAATTTAATTATTAATAAATTTTAATTTATCTATTTATTTAAGATTTTAAGTCAATATTACTGTTTGGAGACGAAATAGTAATATATTATTCTTTAATAATTTAATTATTAAATAGACTTAATTTATCCATTTATTTAGAATTTTTTATCGATACCATTGTTTGAAAATTAAACAGTAACATGTTACTATCTAGAAACAAAACAGTAACATTCTATTCTTTAATAATTTAATTATTAATGAGACTTAATTTATCCATTTATTTAAGATTTTTTTTTATCAAAGTTACTATTTAAAAATCAAACATTAATATGTCACTATTTAGAGATGAAATAGTAATATGCTATTTTTTAGCAGTTCAATTGATAATGAGATTTGATTTATTTATTTATATGAGATTTTTTATCGATATTACTGTTTGAAAACTAAATAGTAATATGTTATTGTTTGAAAATAAAATAGTAACATGCTATTATTTGATAATTTAATTGTTAATGAGACTTGATTTATCTATTTATTTTAACAGTTTAATTTTTATAACACTATTAGACACCAAAAGAATTGAGAAGTAAAATTTTAATGTGGGATTTGAATAAATTCAAATTAAAAAAATAAGATCAAAGTTAGTAAAATAATAAAAAATTAAGAAAAATTAAGAAATATAATTAAAATGAGATTTTTTTCACTAGTGAAAGTGGGCAAAATACCTTTGGCATTTTGCAAGTACGTAGATCTCAAAAAGTTACATGAAATCAACATATAATTTGCTCCAATCGAACAATCGAGTACAAAGTTATGGTCATTCAAAATTTTAAACTCAATTTATATATTTTCGATTAGATGGATGCCATTGAAATTAAATTTTATATTTTTTATTAAAAGATTATAGGAAGATGAATGAAAATAAGTAGTTTTATTATTGTTTTGTAGTTAAAAAATTAAAAAAATATATTACATTAAAATAGTATTCAAAAGTCAAGATCTCGTAAATAAAAATTTTTAAGGTAAAATACTCACAAATATTACGAAAAAGTAACCTTAGCTCCAATAAAAATAAATAAATTAAATCTATTTAATAATTAAATTATTAAAAAATAGCATGTTATTATTTTATCTCCAGAGAGTAACATGTCACTATTTAATATCCAAACAGTAACATCAATAAAAAATTCTAAATAAATAATTAAATTAAGTTTAATTAACAACTAAATTTTCAAAGAACATCATGTTACTATTTCATCTTCAATTAGTAACATGTTACTGTTTGATTTTTAAATAGTAACATCAATAAAAAAATTCTAAATAAATAGATAAATCAAGTTTCATTAACAACTACTGTTTAGTTTCCAAACAGTAATATAAACTAAAAATCTCAAATAAATGGATAAATCAAGTCTTATTAATAATTAAATTGTCAAAGGACAGCATATTACTATTTTGTCTTTAAACAGTAATATATTATTGTTTAGTTTTCAAACAGTAATATTGATAAAAAATTTCAAATAAATAAATAAATCAAGTTTCATTAATAATTAAACTGCCAAAGAATATTATGTTACTATTTTATCTCCAAACAGTAATATGTTACTATTTATTTTTTAAACAGTAATATTAATAAAAAATTTTAAATAAATGGATAAATCAAGTCTCATTAATAATTAAATTGTCAAAGAATAATATGTTGCTGTTTTATCTTTAAAGAGTAACATCAACTAAAAATCTCAAATAAATAGATAAATCAAGTTTCATTAATAATTAAATTATCAAAGAAAAACATGTTACTGTTTGATATCCAAACAGTAATATCATCTAAAAATTTTAAATAAATGGATAAATCAAGTCTAATTAATAAATAAACTACCAAAGAACAACATATTATTGTTTAATCTCCAGATAGCAATATTGATAAAAAAAATCTTAAATAAATGAATAAATTAAATCTAATTAATAACTAAACTTCTAAAGAATATCATGTTGCTATTTCATCATATTGTATAAATTAGTTTAAAGTTTTTTAGTTTTATATATAAATAATAAAATATAATATATTAATATATGTGATATTAAAATTAATTTGATATTATAAAATATATGATATTATTATATATAAATTATTATTATTTATTTATATATTATTAATAAAAAATTGAAAGGTTAAATTATATTTTTATTAAATTGAAGGTTAAATGGTGAAATTGTAATTTTTGGATATTGAAAAAGCTGAATCTATCCTTTTCTATTGAGGAATACAATAAAATTGATGAGAAATTAACGGAGCAGAAAGCGCCACACGAGCAGGGCTTCATGTCCTGGTAAATCACCAGGGTATTGAAGTTTATACCTTTTTAAAATATTACTTGCGTGGAATTCTAGCATAGTCTGAGTATTTGCCCTCTGTAGCGATTCTAAGGCTTTTACTTAAACATTTATTCATGACTAAGCCTAAATTGTACTGTATGAAAAATAATTTTCGATATTCAAGCAATTTAATTTATCTCGAATTTGATTATTAATTTGATTTACAGTATCGGATGGCACAGAATTTTCTTGTTTGTTGCCATGAAAACCCAAAGATAACATACTTTATAATTAACCACTAGGCATTTAAAACAAAATTTTCTTTATCACGAACTCTAAATTCGAGTGGAGCTTAAAATTTGCATTCCAAAAAGAAAATTTGTCCTTTTGATATCATGACATAGTAGATGTTGATTTGCTCATTTTTTTAATCAATTTTATTCGATATAAAAAAGATAGAAAATATGATCTTTTATTCTTAAATTCACATTCATAAATTTTTATCAAAATTCACAATTTTAATAAAAAAAAAGTTTTGTATTCTTTCTCTCTTTCTCAAATTTACATTTTGAAAAGTGAGGAAATCTAAATTCCATGAGACAAGCATATTCTGTTTCCCCTGAATTATGCTAATGGTAAAAGGAACACCACAACGATTCTACATAATTAAGCCTTTTTATTTTCGTTTGTGTGTAAAGTAAAACACACGTTCATAAATTCATGTATCACCTTTGAATAATGTTCAGAAATAATGTGGAATTATTAACCCATGTACACCTCAAAATGCAATGATTATAAAGGATTTTCTCTTCTGTTAGAAGAAAAGGTAAATTTTTACCTTTTAGATTATCAATTAAAATTGTAATTTGGAAGCAAATATACCATAATTATTCTGTTTTCTTTATTCTAATTAAATCGCATTTTCGTTTCAAAGTCCAAAAGCCTTCTGATGGAGACTGCTCCTTCAAGCAAGTAATTAAGAACACCAAAACATCTGGTCTTAGAATTCGAAATGATGACTACAAACAAAATTTGGAATACATTAACAATTTATGGACTACAACTAGGACAATTAAGTCCAACACGCCAACTACAATCTGAATTTTATTTGCTAACACTCAAACGTTTTGTGACTTGAAATATATTCTTTATATTTTGATTTTGAAGGCCCAAAAATCATAGGAACAACAATCTGAACTAACACTGTAAAATATTCAAAAGACTTGTAGTATTATTCAAACTATGGGGTTGGATCCACCATTTTTATACGTTAAACCCCTCTTTTTTTCCAAACCTAAGATGGAAACCAGCTGGGAACAATAACCACATGCCGACATGCACTCCAACAGTCAATGCGCTTGAGAGACCGTCTAAAGTCTAAACCCTCAACCGTCTGCTAGAAGTTATGGAAAATAAAGTGCTTCGCTGTAATCATTACACGTATTATTGCTCTCATCAATGAAAAGAGATTAATTATAATTTTTAACATTTTAAAAATCCAAAAGTATAATCTTCAAGTTCAATAATCAATTTTGATATAAAATTTTGGATTCAACGAGTGAAAAAATTGGGAGAACAATGACTTATGTAATTTTTTTAAAAAATAAATACTTATATGATATTAAAATATAATTTTAAAAATTTAAGAAAAGCTATGGCCCTGTATCCTTTAGAAGCTCTGCTGTTGTCTGAGTTTTATAAAATTAATGTACAAACAACAAGTTAATAAAAATTATTTTTCGTTTAACAGGAATAAAGACACCAATTATAAAGTGGGCATACTTAAATATTTGACAATTCTTTGTTTAGAGGCCTTTTTCCAATTTTTCAATCGAAACTTGATCTTTGGGCGTCAATTTAATTAATATAGAGTGTATTGGAAAACTTTTTCTTTTTATTTTTTCTTCAAAAAAAGGAAGTTTCTGATGAAAATAATTGCGGTTGAAATTAAGGGTTAGATTGACCATAAAATGGTTAAAACTTGAGAGTTACGTCGAGATAATATATCCATTCGTGATTGATTGGCCACAACTTGCGGAGGCGGCACACCACTTCATCGTACACGTTCCAGGAGATATCATTTGACATGATTTTATGCAGAAAGTTTTGGGAGAAATATTATTTTAAGAAAGAAATGGGTTAGTTATTTGGTTAGTAATTACTCCGCACATTTTGATTGTCTGTTAATTGATCTTGCGGGTATTAAAAAAATAATTTAATTTATTTACTTTAAATAAATTTTTTAAAAATATTTGTTATACATAAAGTTTAAAATAATTAAAAATAAAAATATGATAAAATAAATATAAATAAATTGAATGCATAAAATAATAAAATATTTATTAATACAAATAAAATTATAAAAATATTTAACATTTCATTAAAAATTTAGAATAATGGATAAATTTTTTTAAATATAATGGATAGTCACAGATAAAAGGACTAATATTAAAATAAAAGAAGCAGAATTATTTTAAAAAAAGTTTTACTCTCTACTAATTATAAGGAGTGTTTATCCATATTTCTTTGTAAAAAAATAACTTTTTCTATTATTTATAGATAAAATTATAAAATCACTTTTATCCAATTTATTAATGATTATTAGACTCTTTTATCTTTATCCACACACAAGTGTGTGTGTGTATATATATATATATATGTTTGTGCACGCACTCAAATTTGATCCTATATTGAGATAAATTGATTTTACACAATCAATTATTTATATATTGTTATATTTATAAAAAATTGTTAAAATTGTTAAATATTCTTAATTATTATATATATGTATATTTTATAAATATATAAAGGCCTGAAAGATAACTTTTCTTCATTCATCTTACATTATAAATTGTGAGTTTTCCGCTAACACCTTTGTTTGATTATTATTTGTGAGAACACCAATCTTGGAGGTGTTAATATTTGCGCAATCAATACGACTTTAGAGGCAGTAACGCAGAAACTGGCATTTAGTAGTAATAAAAAGAGAAATGAACGAAGACGGGTTAGGTGGGTAATTTAGTTGTCATCAACATTTTAATTTTGGTTCTCCTGACGCAAGACTTTCATTGCGGATGATAGTTTCCCAGATTTGACTTGGGAAGCGCCGTACGGAGCAGATCCACCAAATTGGACATTTTTTTTAAGATTAAGCAGAAAAATGTTAGGATTGGTCATATGAGTATGACATGAATGTCCTTTTCATTCGAGTATTGTGCACGCGCTCATTCTCATGCAAACCTACGTCCCTATGGTTTTTCAAATATTCTTCTTCCATTTCATGAAATTTAATTTATTGCGTATTTGATGGTGATAAAAGTTCTTTCATACCTGATAAAATCAACTTTATAAAATTATGTATTACTTTTTCAAATTATCATTAATAATTATAAATTAATAAATAATTCGAAATTTAATATGTAAATTTGTAATTGAAAATTTCACAGTAAATATATGTAAAATTTTATTTAAATTCTCTCCTTATAACATTTGTCCTTAATTATATCTAATAAATAAAGAATAATTATTAATTTTATTATCTATTTAATAATTTAGTGTGATTCACATATATTAAAATTTATAAAAATTAATAATTTTTTATTTTTTATTTATTTCATTTCTTTTTAAGTATTATTTTAAAATTTTATTTTTATTTATCTATTATTTTAATAAATTAAGAATTTATTTATTATTTTCTTTCAAATATTGCCCATGTAATTTAAATAAATATCCAATAACTTTATTTATTACTAATTGATTTTTAATAAATGACATGTTAATAAATTTTAATTTATTTTTTAAATTAAGATTATTTATTAACTTTTTTAATTTTTATGTATTAACTCTGACTAATACTCTCTTGATTTCTTTTACTATATGTCACATTTTGAAAGTATTTTTTATTTTAAAATTATAATAAAACATTAAATGCATTTTTTCAACGTTATTTTTTTATTTTATTAATAAATACTTCATCATTACTCTCTGAATATCTTAATATATTTATCCTCTTATATTTTTATTTTTAATTATTTTAAATCTCATGCATGATAAAAAAAAATTAGAAGTTAATTTTAAAAAAATTATTAAAAATAAATAAATAAAATTATTTTTAATATTTATAAAATTAATTTATTATAATAAAATAATAAAAAATGAAAAGAATATTTAAAAAAAATGTCCGGAGTAGATGTGATTAAGAATAGACATTATACCTGGCGTAATTTCTCCCCGCTCCCCTCCTCTCGTTGCTTTCCGGCTTCCCTAATCCCTTCTAACCTTATTTATATTTTTTTGTCCTTGTGGTCCTGCTCTCCCTATTATTATTCATTATTTTACGATCAAGTCCAACCCGTACCTCGCGATGCTTTAGCCCACGTGTCACTCCACCTCTCAAATTCGTGCCATCATATTACTTGGATTATTATTATTATCACCGTTTCTAGGCGAAAAATGTTTGGATATTCTTATTATAATATATATTTTTATTTAATTAGGGAAAAATTAATTATTAATTTAATATATTAAAATTTTAAAATACATATAATTTTTATAAAAATTAATAACTAATTATTTATTAATTAAAATATTAGAATAGAATATATAAAATTCAGACTTGCCCCCAACTTGACTCCCACGCTGCAAATAAATCCCCCGGGTCCCCCACCTCCTCTTTGACCAGAGACCAAAAACGCCCAAAGCCAGCTCACAATCACATTATTGTTACCCCAAAAAATAAAATTAAACAAAAAGTCACATTTAAAATTTAAGTGGCCATCTGACGTCACTCATCACACCTTTAAACAACCCCTCCCCTGTCCCCCCGGTTTCCTGCCCTCCCGCTCTCTCTTACGGTTTCCCTGTTGCTAAGTTAGCCTCTTTTTTCTCTTCCTTTCTCTCGTTTTCTCTGCTGCCAAACGGGGTCATCAATCACCATGGTCAGAGATGATCTATACATCACTGTTCCCAGCCTCTTCCGCTGCCCCATATCTCTCGACGTCATGACATCCCCTGTCAGCTTATGCACCGGGGTTACCTACGACCGTTCCAGCATCCAGCGCTGGCTTGACAACGGCAACAACACCTGTCCTGCCACTATGCAGATCCTCGACACCAAGGAATTCGTTCCAAACCGCAATTTACAGCGCCTTATCCAGATCTGGTCTGACTCCGTTCACAAACCACTTCCCTCTCCGACGGCCGCATCCAGGGAACAGGTCCTGGCCGCTTTCAGAGATTTAAACACCCAGCCCTCAAGCCGGTTTGATTCGTTAACAAAAATTTTAGGTTTCGCCCAACAATGTGAAGGAAACCGAGAATTCCTTGTTAAAATGGACAACTTCGTGTCTACGCTCGTCGGTTTCCTCTACAATGTTGATGTTGGACTTGCCGAGAGGGTTCAGTTTCTCGAAAAAGTTGTTCAGGCGTTGGATTTGGTTCTCAGTAAAATCGAAAATCGGGAGCTGTTGAGAATTTCCATGGCCAAGAGTCATTGTTTAGATTCTCTGCTTCTTGTTCTGCAACAAGGTAACTCCGATTCCAGAATTGGGTCCGTAAGGGTCTTGAAATTCATGGCCATGGACACAGAATCAAAACTTTTGATCTCTGAAAAGGAAGGCTTAATCTCGGAATTGCTTAACTTAATCACACCGGACAGAGATCCAGCTCTAATGGAAGCCGCCTTGTTGTGTCTAGTTGCAATTTCAATGCCGAAACGAAGCAGAGTGAAATTGGTCCAATATGGTGCTGTCAAGGCTTTGTCAAAATTGCTTTTGGAGTCCAATTTGAGTGTTTCCATAACCGAAAAGGTTCTCAAGCTTTTGGAAACAGTGTCTTACACTGAGGAAGGACGGTCAGATATATGCGAGGAGTCAAGTTGTTTGCCGGCGATATTGAACAAGATTATGAAAGTATCGAGCATTGCAACAGAGCATGCAGTGACGGCACTATGGAGTGTGTGCCATGTGTTCCGTGATGAGAAGGCGCAGGAAGCTGTTACAGAAGCTAATGGATTGACCAAGATTCTTCTTCTAATGCAGAGCAATTGTTCCCCCCGCGTTCGTCAGATGTCTGCGGATTTGCTTAGGATTTTTCGGGTCAATTCAAAATCCTGCCTTTCATGCTATGATACCAAGGCCACCCATATTATGCCCTTCTGACCATGTTGGGGTATCGGCTTTCATATTTTTTTGTACAAAACTTGGAATTGGAGGAGATGGATAAAGATAAAAGAATGTAAATCAGTAAAATTTTGCTAGTGAATAGAAATAAAGAAAAAGAAATATTCATTTAAAGTTTAGGTTGAGATTTCTCTGTTTTCCCATATTACTGCAGAAAAACATCTTGAAAGAATTATATTTAAAACAATGAGAAATTTGTGATTTTGAAGGACCGCCTCTTGGTAATAAAACATTAAAAACAGTAGGGAGGCAGCAGTTAGTAAAATGGCATAGCAATTTAGAGAGATGCCCTTCTTAATTTTGGAAAAGATGTTGGTGTTTCTAATTCTCTATCCACCATCGTCCGTGCCCTGAAAATTCTTTTAATAAGCTCCAATCTTAACAATGATGGGTGTAAACAGGAGTTGATTATAATTTTGTATTGATGTCAAAATTGGAATTTTTTTAAGAGTAACTGAGCGTAATTCCTTTATGATTAAGATGCACAGAATTGTACATGAAACTTGTTGGTGTTCAGCTGGATCCATTGAACTCGAATTTTTAAATCAGCACCAGTCATAAGCTAAAAGGTTTTAAAATAGATTAATGCCGAGATTCCGGAATTATGCAGTCATGAGAAAGGAAGCGGCGACTTTGCGTTCTGGGTTTTATTGCAGCAAAAGCAAAAACAAATTCAAAAAGACAGTGTGCCGCAAAATGCTGAAATGGGTTAGCTTTTTCTGTGAATTGAAGTTTATTTGGCAGCAAGAAAGCGAGGAAAAGGATGGGAATCCATATGGAAAAAGAAACGTAAAAAAAGGGTTTGACCACGCCTAATCCAATCAATCCCTATGCCATTGATGGTATCTAGAAAGCTTTGGGCCTCTCAAAAAATGCCCCCTCCTCAATCATGCTAATTAAAATACAATCTTGATTCGATTACTAGTGTCTAGATTATTGAATTAGACTGATTCACTCATGCCCACATGCTAAAGGAAAAACATAGTATATATTTTTCCCATAGTTTGTTTGTTCTGTATTTGGATTTTGGTGCGCAACAAGAATGCGGATTGGTTGCAAGTAGCAACATGCAAATGATAAAAGTTCACAAAGCATGGTTCCCCAAGCACTACCTCTCCTTTTTCTCAACCAACTGTATTTATCTCATAAATTCATATTAGATTTAAATACAATTATGATTTCTCTAAAATTGCACAATTTTAATCCCTTTATTTTAAAATAATTTATTTTAATCCTTTTAAATATCTGACTAACTCAATTTTGCCCCTCCGATTCGATTCTCAATGAAAGAAGCTGACATGTTGCCACGTAGCTTGATTATATTATATGGTGGCATGTATAAGTTGACGTGTAACCATCTTCTCTATATCGGACTAACTTCTTTTTTTTTTTTTTACATCTTTTTTTTTTTCATTTTCCTCCTTCTTCGGTGATTTTGAATACCAAGCCATCATCTTTCTCTTCTTTCTTTGCATTTTGCCATAGGCAACAAATTTAAACTTTATTATAATCCAAAAAATTATAATTTTTATTGCACAAAAATCTTAAAAATTTTCTCGCACAAAAACCCTATAACTTTTCCTTGTCCAGCACCCATTTCAGTTCTCTGGAAGTGAAGTATAATATATAGCATTAGGGGCAGATCTGATTATAAGATTGTAGGGGCAGTTGCCCTCGCAAACAATTATATATATATATATATATGTCAATGATACATATTATCTCCATAAAATGAAAGAAAATTGCTCTTATAACTTATTTCTACATCAATGGAAAAAGAAAAAATCTTTTTTAATTAAATATAAAAATATTTGGAATTCATTAATTATACACATAAAAATATATGTGAAAATAAATTAAAATTTATTTTTATTTAAATATTCAAAATTTTAAAATAATTTTATTTTTATTTTTTATGTAAATATTATTCCCTCCTTAAAATCTCTAAGTGAAGATCACCAGCCACCATCAATCCAACGACGTTGTCGGAACTTAATTGGTTTCATACGCTGACATCCTGCTCACATCACTATCTTTCTTTGGTGCCACTTGTTCTTGTTGATGTCACCAAATCTAATAGATCCCTTGACCCTACCGCTATTGAAATAGTGCTTGGGAAAAATAAAAGAGAAGATTTGCTCAGTTACTGCAAGAATTTGTGTTGGGGTGAAATTTGCAAGTTCTTGATTAACTACGTCTAATGTGTTTTTGTCTATTTTGATTTGGGATTTTTGTTCATATCAGAGATATTCTTTATTGATAAAATATATTTTTTTCATATTGCTTTGTGTTTATTAGATTCATTGTAATTGGGATTCTAAATTTATTTTCCTTAAAATTTGAGAACTCTTTTCTTATGAAAAACAGTCGATTCTTTCTTATTAGATAAGATTTCATTATGTTTATTACTATATTCATTTGATTTTTTCTCGTGACCATCTCACTATCAAAATCCATTTTGTTAATCTTGTTGCTATTTAGTACTTTTGATTTATATTTGTTTTCTTATTTGAACTAAGTTTATTTTCTTCTTCTTTCTTTTTTTTTTCCTCCTTTTTTCTACTATAAATAATTTATTTTTTGGGTGGGAGAGATATTGTAAGGATGAAAAAAATGGAAAAAGGCCACATCAATTATTCTGTCAACCTATTGACAGCACGATAACAGTGATATCAAAATTTGTCTAATTAAATATTTAGAGGGATATAAATAAATTAATTTTAAAAAAAATAAATCAAAATCACATAATTTATATTTTAGAAAAACCAAAATTATATTTAAATCTTCATAATATATCCATTATTTGACGTTTTCATTTTTCACATCTCCTGGGCATGTTGTAAGTTTTTTATGTTGTCTTATTTACATTAGCTATAAAAATGGGATAAATAATAGTATTTTATTACTGGTATAAATACAATAAAATGAAATATAAATTAATATATTATACAGAATAATATTAATGGCAGCATTATTGATAAGCCTGAAGGCTGGTAGCCGAAGTCTTGGATCAAGGGTGGAGTTGAGCAAATTAATTAGGGGATGTGTCATTATTCCATGGGGATGGGAGTACCATTGAGCACCATCAACAACAGAAGAATCCATGGTTGCTTGCTTGGGCTGTGGGGGCAACGCCTCATGATCACGATGCTCTTTGAATTGATGTTTGATTCATTCTTATTGTGGGAATGAATAAGAAAACCACCTTTTAACCATGCAGCTGTCCGATCTCATTCTTCCTACTTTTTGTGATTTGATGCTGTTGTAATCGATTTTTCCGAGTGGTCTTTTGCGGTAGTAAATGGCTGATCAAGGTAGCACAAGACTTGCAAACAAATCCTCGTGATATGTATTACTGGAGATCCTTCAACACTCAAATCAGAGATTTTAAAGGACAAGAATGAAGTATAGAAAGAATTATTAGAATTAAGAAAGCATACCTAATTTAATCAACTAATTTCTTTTTACAGTGATCAACTAGAAGGTCTTCAAATAGAGTATACTAATCACTTCGATCAAAGAAAAATTAGTTATTATATAATGAAAAACCATTCCAAAATTTATTAAATATTATTTCAAATGTATTAGTCCTGATCCATTGACTAGGTTATTCCTATTAAACTATTTTCTAATGGGCCGACTATTATTTGACCGGCCTATATAATGCCACAAATTGTGATCTTCTTTTGGCACTAGTGTTGATGAAGTCAACCCAATAACTTAATATTTATCAGATGATTTAATAGTTTAATTAATGGATGGTTTTACGAAGAAAAAAAAATCATTTTTTTTTCACAAATCTTGTGCTGAAAGTTGATGGTGTTTGGCCTGTGAATGAATGTCAAATTTGAAAATCTGGCAGAAGAGCAGCAGCTGAATTAAGCATCAACTCAACTGTTGCAGACAGTGTTTGGAGGAATAATGGCACAGTAAAAATGGAAGGGTGGGTCTACACACTTAAATAAATGAATAAAGGTCCTTCCACTACCACTATAAAGAATTTCAAAATTTATATTCTGTATCGGTTGGATTTTTGCAGGACATTCCCTACTCCCTGGATGGTGATTACAATTTCGAAATGACTGCTTCTCCAATCTCTGCTTGGTAAAACTGCACTGTTTCTAATATTCTTGCTCTGTTTTATTTTGATTCTTTTGAAAATAGAGGAAAGAATGTCATTTCCCAACGTGCCCTTATTATTTGTCTTGGTAATAATATTATGGCACTTACAAGCTTGGTACACAGGTATGTTTGCCTATATATGTGCGGTGATTAAAATGATTACGGTTGCCTGTTTCTCAAAAATATATATACCTAACATGCATTTAGAATTATGATGAAAAATGGACTAGGCTAATGCTATATATCCGTAGTGGAAATGAATGAACTCTGTCGAGCGTTTATGCTTCAAGGTGTCCTTGTAATTGTGCCCAATAATTGAAATCCCATCATATTGCTGTTGAGTATTTTATACCAATTTAGTTTCGTAAAATATAATTATAAAATATTAAAATAAAAAATATTTTATTTATTTAATATTAAATATAAAATATTTAAAATAAAAATAATTTCTTTTATTTTAAAAAATTAATTTTTATTATTATATTTTTAAATGCTATTTTTTATTACTAATATAAGTAATATATCACTCACTCTTTCAATATATATGCAAATGATATTTTTTTTATAAAATAAATAAACCTAAATTTGTCTCACATTTTTTTTGTGGTATACTACATTCCTAAAACTTATATTTTGTAAAAAAATTATTAGGAAGGTATTTTTTCAATTTATTTTAGCATGGGAATTTAAATGACTATTTCCAAAATCTTATTATTCTTATGTGTGATGAAATTATATAATAATATTTCTAAAACATCATAATATTTTCAATAAACATTCTAGAATATAACATACTAAATTGTAAGAATTTAGTTTAAGATGTTTCGATGAAAGTAGTTAAAGAAGGCGGTCAATAATGGTAAAAAGTAGTCTGGTGATATGCAGTGGTTGGGAGTTGAGGGGGTGAGAGGAAGTTGTGGCGATAAGTGGCGGCAGTCAGTGTTGTATTGCTCACAGTCTGTGACTTTTAGCACACTGGTTTTTGAGATCCGGGTTTAATTTTAGATTTTCCTTCACACATCCAATTGAATCATATTTAAGCTGTAATCTCCTGTGGCACCAATTGGATCAGTCAATTCTCTGTCACCTGTTTTACTGGCTTTATGGAAAAAATTGGTTTCTTTAAAAAAAAAAAATTAGTTGGTGGATCCGTTCGTTGAGCTGGGGATTAAAACTTTTAAATCCTAGGCTACATAATTAAAAGAAGTTGATTTCTCCTTGAGACGGACCCTCATGGTATATTCAAAAATAAAAACCACCGCAGTTGAGCCGGCGGGCTTCTTGAGCTGAGCGATGGCCCAGAATCCCCTAAACCCACTTACCCATTCCAAGTCCAAAACCCAATAGGCTGTGTCAATTGTAGTGACAAAAACTCAAAAAGGCCTACGGGCTGTAGCTCAGGATATGTTTCTAATGCATTTTTTGGCTAACAATAGATAAAGACGAAGACAATGCCTAGCAGAAACAAGAATGACTAACTTATCACCTTCGGTGTAAATATATATGTTTTTTTATTACTTTCGAGGTTTTGCATAATTTTTCATTTTTGGTTTGTTTTTTGTTACAGCACTTTATAGCTAACACATTTTTTCATTTATTCTATTATATTTTTTTTACCCATTCCTATTATTTATATTTTATACAATAATATTACTTAAAAAAAGGTACTATACAATATATTTTTATTGAAAAATATTTCAAATAAATTAAATATTAAATTTAATTGAATTGCTTTATATATTTTGTTTTTAATTTTTATTATTTTACAATTTATAAACTATTTTTGTTTGCTTCATTACATTTTTTTATCTCCACACCTACTTTATAATTCAGAAATTAATATTATCAAATAATATAACATGAATATAATATAATATGTATTATTTTAATTATAAAAATTATTTTAAATACATTGAAGAATGAATTTAATTGAATTATTTAACTCTTAAAGGTTGATTGATTTGTCTCAATAACATGAGAAGTTCTATTTATCAGAAAATAGAAAAAAAAATGAGTTGTTTGAATGGTCATTACCCACCTCTCCTAGATAAACTTTATTTCTTATATTATTTATAAATATAATAAAAAATTATCCTTATTAAATTTAATTAATGATAACTTAAATTTATTAATTTATATTATAATAATATTGAGGATATAATAGTTATTTTATTAATACTTTTTAAGATATTTAATGTTAAACTAAATAAAATATAGAAAGTTATTTTGCAAAAAGCATTACTTCCTATATATCAACTAAACAACTTTAAAAACTTCTTAAAAAATTTATATAGAAAGTTATTTCCTAAAAAAATTAATTTCTAGCAGGAAGTTACTTTTTGTGCAAATCAAATGACTCTTTATACTATTTTATAACTCATCCACTATTTCTTTTTTTATCTATTTTATTGCATAATTTCTTTTTTTATATCCATATCTATTATTTATAATTTAGATGATAATTTCACTAAAAAAATATAAATATAATATAATATATTTATTTTTATTATAAAAAAATTTTAAATAAATTAAATATTTAATTTAATTAAATTATTTAAATATATTCTTATTTTTAATTTTATATTACTTTATAGTTTGTTTGAAATTTTATTTATAGAGGTTGTAACATATAAATTAGTTAGAATACTATGTATATAATGTTCATAGCTTATTTATTATTGTTCTGAATATGAAAATCAATTATTCATTATTTATTATTGAGGATATAATAATTATTTTATTAATATTTTTTAGGATATTCAAAGTTAAATTAAATAAAATATAAGAAGTTACTTTCCAAAAAGTATTACTTCCTATGTGTCATTTAAATAACTTTAAGAAATTTATATAGAAAGTTATTTCCTTAAAAATTTAATTTCTCGCAGAAAGTTACTTTCTGTACAAAGTAAATGACTCCTTATACTATTTTATAACTCATTCATTATTCTTTTTTTTATTTTATTGTATAATTTCTTTTTTTGTCCATATCTATTATTTATAATTTAGATGCTAATTTCACTAAAAAATATAAATACAATATAATATATTTATTTTTATTATAAAATATTTTAAATAAATTAAATATTTAATTTAATTAAATTACTTAAATATATTCTTATTTTTAATTTTTATATTACTTTATAATTCATCTGAAAAATTTATTTATAGAGGTCGTAACATATAAATTAGTTAGAATACAATGTATATAATGTTCATAGCTCATTTATTATTGTTTTGAATATAAAAATCAATTATTTATTATTTATCATTTATTTCAAATACAAAATAAATATTTTAATTTACTTTTTGATAAAATTATAAATTCCAAGTATTATTAACTATGGCTAATATTTTATGATAAAATTGACAATTAATAATTTTATCTACAAAATAGTAAAACAACAATACAATGATTTTTAAATTATAAAAGTAATCATAATAATTTTTGAATTATTTTGTCCATATAATTTTGTGCCTTTGTTTTATCATTTATTCAAAAATGAAATTATATATATAAATTGGTGAAATTATATAAACGAAAGGCTTGAATCCCTTTTGGTAGTCCAAGCCTTTTGAAAATTTTCTTGCCTTGAGTACGGTTTCCAAAGTCTTATGCCCTTAAGTATCAACACATGCATCTAAATGAATTATTTGGAAGTAAAGTGAAAATAATTAAAGGAAACAACAACAATAACAATAAAATCTTATCTCACTAAGTGAGGTCGGTTATATAAATTATACAATGCCATTGGGCTTTATCATAAATCACATTTTCAATGATATTAATCACTAAAAAATTTATTTTTTTATAACTTCTTCCAATGTCCTTTTTAGTTTTCATCTACACTTTTTCACAGAACTAAAGGTCATGTAATCAATTATTCTCATTGGTGTCTTCAATGGCTTTCTTTGCACATGATCAAACTATTTTAATTGAGTTTCTGTTATCTTCTTCTTAATAGGTGCTAGACCAATATGCTCTTATATGCATTTATTTTATATCTTGTCCTGTCTTGTATGACTATACATCTATCTTAATATTCTTATTTTTACTACTCCTATTTTTTGCTCTTATTGTCCTTTTAAAGCTCAACATTTACTATCATAAAATATAACTGATCGTATAGTGATCCAATAAAATTTTATTTTAAGTTTAGTAGGTACTTTATAATTATAAATAACTCCAAATACTTTTTTTCATTTTAACCATTCAGTTTATATCCTGTGTATGATATCTCCATTAATTTTTATATCGCTTTGTAAAATAGATCCTATATACTTAAAATTAAATACTTGCGATATGATATGCTCTCCAATTCTTACCTCTAAATTATATCTATCTTATTTTTTATTAAATTTACAATACATATACTCTGTCTTACTCCTACTTTAGCGAAAATCTTTTGATTTCAATGCCTGTCTCCAAAGTTTTAGTTTATAGTTAACATTTTTTCTCGATTCCTCAATTAAAACTATATCATCCGTAAATAGCATGCATTTACGGATGGTTTCTTATATTTCCTTGGTAAGAACATCCAAAACTAAATTAAACAAGTAAGGACTCAAGGTTAGATCCTGATATAGACCTATCCTTATAGTAAAATCCTTCGTCTTTCATTCGGGAGTTCTTACGCTTGTAGTTACTCCATCATATATGTCCTATATAGGCCAGATATACGTGGCGTATACTTCTTTCTTTTCTAAAGCTTTCCATAACACTTTTCTTAGTACTCGATCATTGGCTTTTTTTAAATCAATAAAAACCTTATATAAATCTCTTTTTTTACTTTGATACCTTTCCATCAACCCCGTAGAATATAAATAGCCTCTATTGTAAACCTTCTTGGCATAAATTCAAATTAGTTATCTACAATCCTAGTCTTATCTTTTAATTTGCACTCAATTACTTTTTCCTATAGTTTCATAATATAGCTCATAAATTTTATTCCTCGATAATTTACATAGTTTTGAATATCTCCTTTATTCTTATATATAGGCACTAAAATGTTCCTCCCCCACTCATTTGGCATTTTCTTAAATAACTTAGTGAGTTAAAAGATACCCTACTCTCCTAAATATTTTCAAACTTCAATCGAAACACCATTAGAGCCAATGACATTATCATTATCTATCCTCTTAAGAGTTTCTTTTACCTCCCTAACTCGAATCCTGTAATAATAAGCTAAATTTTGTTCGTCCTCTTATATTTCTAATCCTTTAATATCCCTAGTCACTCCTTGCTTGTCATTGAAAAACTTATAAAAGTACTTCTATCATCTTTCTTTAATATCTTCAAGTGGTTGCTACGGTACCTCGGGGGTTCCAAACCCAGGGTGACGTGGCACCTTCTAGGGCATTAGATGAAATTATCAAAATTCATGGTAATATCATCCAATGGCTTAGGAGGTGTCACGTCAACTCAGGTTTGGAACCCCGGGGCACCGTAGAATTCTCCATATATTCATCTATAAGCAGAATTTATCCTTTTTTATCCTTAATACACCTTACTTGATCTAAGTCTCTTAATTTCCTTTCCCTTTTTTTGACAAACTTGTAAATCTTTCATTCTTCATTCTCCATTCTTTGTTCTTAAATTTCGATAGAACTCTTCAAAAGTTTTGATCGTGCTTCGATCACTGCTTTTTTGGTTTCATTCATAATTGTTCGATACCTTTCATAATTTTTAGTATTGTCACATACATGTAAGGCCTTAAAGCATTCCCTTTTGGTTTTAACGTTTCCCTGCACACTTTCATTCCATTGTTAAAAATTTTTTATCTCTTGATTCAAAACCTTTTGATTCACCTAAAATTACCTTAGCAACCATCTTAATTCTTTTAATCATCGCATGCCAAATATGGTTAGCACTTCCTCGTACTTCCCAATTACCTTCCTCTAATAATATTTTCTTAAAAGTCATTTGTTTCTCATCCTTAAGTTACCACCACTTGATCTTTGAACTTATAACTTATCATCTTTTTTAGTTACGAATTTTAAAATGAAAATAATTAAAGGAAAAAATATAAAAATTAATTTTTTTAACAAAGCATCAAAGCTATTTAAATAAGTGATAATAATTTATTTTTAAGTGGTATACAAGTAATATTAAATTGTGTAAAGGAATTGTTAGATACATAAAAGTTCATATTTATTATAATAATTAATAATTAAGTTTAATGAAATATAAAATGAGATAAGATAGAGATTAATATTCATAATGATATGAGATATTGATTTTTTAATAATGGCATTAATATTTATAATTATTTTATTTTGACATGAAATAAAATGAGATAATTTTATAAAAATAAAATAATTATTTTAATCATTGAAAATAATTTTGAATTTCGGAACCACCAGTGCAGCAACCGTTAACAAGAGTAAAGAAAGAAAGTAAGAAATGGGAACATCATTGTACTTTACAAGGACATGGGAAATAAGTCAAAATTATATATAAAGTGAGAACTTTGCAACAAAACTGGTTATAAATGAAAAGGCTAATGTCTATTTCCTTTAATTAGATGATTACTAATATTTCATTAGTCAAAATAAATAGGACGAGTTACCCTTAAAACAATAGCAGGGCATTGTAGTTCCTGTTCCGCTCATAAAGCATAGCTGTTTCTTAATAAAAAGCTTTTGTGGGACAACGTAACAGCACCTAACCTAGCACAGCTTCTCAACAAACATAATAAAGTGAGGTGATGGGGAGTGGACAACATTGTGCCACGCTCAATATATCATACCCAAATACTAGCAACATTGCCATTCCAAGGATTGTTGTCTCATCAAACAACTCGGAAGTGGAGGGGATCATGGACAGCAGTCTCAAAAATCATTTTACAAGCCCCTGCGTCCAACAAAGACAGCCAGTTTAATGAATTGAGAAGGCGGTCACAAGACAAATCAGATGCAACTTCTCATGGTATTAGAGGCTTCCATGTTCAGGCATGTGTATGAACAAAGGGACTCTGGAAAGTACAGCAAGTACAGAGCAACCAGATAGAAAGGAAAAACACAATAAGGAACACATAAAGCCTAAAACCAGAGAACGGAAAAACTATCTACAACAGAGCAAGAGGCAAGAAGCGACAACAAGGAATTGGGGGGTTTAAAAATCCAATCCACACGACACAAATCCAGTTCTTCAAAAATTGAAAAATCGACTCCTTGGAATAGAGATGTAGAACGTTTTTCTTTTGGTAATTGGTACTCCGTTGAAAATGGATATTATACACTCAAGAACAGCAGAAGCAGCTATGTCAGGGAGATCCTGGTCACCACAGATAAATGTCAGAAATATGGGGACTAACATTTGCTACAGCTGGTTGCGATGGAACTATCAAGACATTTCACAACTTGGGATTGCCCGTCTGGCCACAAGAGAGTATGTTACTGCTTTCTTGGCACTAACAAATTGGGTAGCTCTTGCAAGGTTGTTTGAGTTTGCCTGATGACTGGAGTCGATACACTAAGGAGGAAGGTTTTCTGATTTTCCAATAGAATGATAGCACAAACTGGCAAGCTTTGTGATGTTGGAGCCGTGTGCTTGCCCATTGGCTTGCTCAAATTCTTGCCATTGATGCCAACATGAATCTATACAATCACACCTCGCGAAGCCACTCGGATACGTGATTCAAGTGGTGAACTCAGGCCCATCAATCTTGATTTCCGCCTGCTTGGTGGTGCACACATAAAAAAAGAACCATTTAAATCCAATCCCACGGATGTTAGTTTCAAATGACAACACCTTTGAGCCTCCTTAAAGAGTGATAAAGGTTACTCTCACTCATCCGATTCCACCTTCCCTATTCTAATTCCCTTCCCACTCTCCAATGCCCAAAAAAAAAAATTGTACTTTTCTTCCTTCTTACTTTTCTGTCCACAATCGTATGTATAAGCCAAACTCCTCTGAAATGGACACTTTATCATCTCACACGACTTCTCTTCCAATTCATAATAGTACAACTTTAATAAAGACATTACGCAAGATAACTAGGTAAATATATATTATGTTAAAATTACAAGTAGAAGATTCTCTCTTCGAAGTACCTGCAATACAGAAAGAAGAGGAGCGGAGGAACTCCAATACTCCAAGTTAATAATGCGTTGAAGAGTAATCAAGCAGTTATCAAATAATGACTATTATAGCATCTAAAATAGCAATATTTATCCACAAGTATGAAATAATATAGTAGTGTAGACAGGGTCAGACTCTCGTTTCTTCTTATTTCCTTTAAAATGTTACAATTGCTTCGCCACATTGTGAGAAAGGCCGACGTAGTTTTACGTGAATTCAGAATGTTCTCTGAGATTCCTAATGAAATCTAAATTTAAAACTCAACATAATATTCAAATATTTCACCTTCAATCTATCACCTAATGGTTTAGCAACAGCAAAATCCGTATGTTTCTTTTTACAAAAATCAATATCTTGAAAAAATGAAGGATTAAGATTTGATGTGAGTGCAATCTAAACGTTATTACCTAAAATAGCACAAATAAGCAGGAAAATGATCTCCTTACCGCATTCCAAGCTAAGCACAAATAAACACAAAACAGTTGTAACTGCTGAAAGGTGACAAAAATAACCCACAGAAAATTCGGTATTGTAATTTTTTTTTTTTGGTCCTAATTTCGAATTACATAATATATTTTAACATTGCAGAGCAAGACTCGAATCCATATATGCAAACTGGCAAAACTCCAATGTCACAAACAAATTCTTCTAAATGGTAGTTATCAGAGAAGAGAGTGGAGCAAATGCAAAAGCCCTTATTCCACTACTATACACATACAGATTGATTAATTGATTGATGTACAAACTAATAAACACAAACTCTGCCAACACAGTTAGTGAATGTTAAATTCTCTAACAGCTCCATAGTCCTTCCTGTCCTTTCTCCCAATTAATTGATGAAACCGAAAATTCAACCACAAACAAAATTAAGGAAACTTAGTCGAAAATACTGAAGAGGTCTGGTGACGGAAGAGGAGAAACTACAGCTGCCGAAAGTAAACCTGAACCTGAAGGGCTTGGCATGAAGCTATTCGCTGACCAGTACGGGCTCAATTCATGCAATAAAGACAGCGTTTGTTGGTCTATCACCGGCGAGAATACATCCGACGGGATTGGCGGCAAAGTTGACGGCCCTGGCGACAATATCCCGGGAAATTGACCCATTTCCACTCCTTCTAACAGACCCATCGTGTCATCTATACTGTGAACTCTTTCCTTCTCCGATGGACTTGTCTTTTCAATCGAAGCCAGCCTAGCAGCCGGCGAAAGGTCTCCGGATCCAGAATGGGTTTCCTCGCCGGCCGATGGTCCTGTGAGGCGCTGGACGATGGACATGAAATTGCTTTCGGTAGCATGAATGACTTTGGGAGAAACGGAATAAATGATAACCGGCTGCCTCTTCTGGCCAGCCTCTGCCATGGCAAGTTGATTGGCGGCGTGCTGCGGCGGCAAAGGCGGCTTTTTGATCTTATGAGATTCTTTATTGACTCTGAGAGGAGGTGGGCGGGGTCCTTGGAGTTGAAGCTCTTTCTTGGAAGACGGTGGCGTGTTTCCGCCAGTGGGGTATCCCGGCGGATTCATTTTGATCTTTGAACCGAGGACCGCTGACGAGAAGAAAATTGGATATGGGAATATTGGTATCGGGCGAAAGACAAAAATGGACGAAATATAGATTTGTTAGGACGAAAAATAAGAGCGTGGACCCAAATATGCAAATCATTTCTCACCAAAGAAATAGGTAGTCATTTATTGACTTTGGAAGAGGCCCCGGTGTTGACTGAAATCAATGTTGTGCTGCTTCTGAGTTTCCTCACCTCGCCGGGAGACCATGAAACGACAACGTTATGGCCGCAATTGCCTTTTCCCTTTCTCACTTTCGGCTTGCGAAACCATATAACACCTCTCTTTCTTTCATATGGCTTATAAAATTTAAAATAAAATATTCTATTCTCATCTCTCTTAAGATTTGATCAAATTATGATTAGTCCTCCTCTTTTTAATTTTTGGATCGAATTTCCATTTAAAATAACATATAATAGTAAAGGGCAATATTAGAATTTTAAAAATTACTTCCATTCACTTGTATGAGAAAGCAACAAGCAAAACAATTTACCTCTTCACTCTTTTCATTTTCTAAAAACTCTATTCTCTTTATTGCCTTGTCATATAAAGATTTTCATTTTTTTCTCCCTCGTCTTTCCTTTGCATTTGTGTTTCACCAAGCTCGAATGGATTAGTAATTCTCAAGTATTCATTGAAATTTAGATACTGTGTAAAAATTTTTAAGGGTAATGACACTTGGTAATGGAGTTTTGTAACAAGCTATTTAATGGATTTTGTAATAGGGTTTTTAATGAATTTTATGCCTCTGATTAATGTGTATTGATATTTATTTGTAAAATTATTAGAAAAGCTTGTACTTTTAAGGGTATTTTCATAATGGGTTTGGTTATATGTATATATCTACGATTAGTAAAGTATGAGGGAAAAGGAAGATTTTTTTTTCTTTTACAAACACTTCTAAATATTAGTATTGATTGCTTCTTTTTCTTTTTCTTTTTCTAGTTTAAATGGACTTTTTTCCTTGTATAATTTAATGGTTTTAAGACAAAAAAAATTCACTTTTAATACTTCATCTTTGCATGCTTGATTTAATATGGATATTTTTATTGTTTCTTCTTATATGTATTTCTTAGGTTATTATGAATGCCAACAAAAATTTTGATTAAAATTCTTAATAAATTATCTTTCAACATCCTCCAAAGTTTTTATTCTATCTTTGCCCTTGAATGCTAAGATGCTTATTTATCTCCTTTTGGTACTTAAAAAGAATGGTTCTGCTTTGATACATTGAATTTATTTTTTACTATGGTAAAATGATTATTATTATTATTATCATTGATATTGACCTACAAAAGTACTCTCACTCATATTTCTTTAATTATATTTGAACAACTTGCTTATTGTTGATGGAAGTATAACAATTGACATAAATTTATATTGTTCTATTCTACATGAAACTGAAGTAAGGCTATCTCATAACTAAAATTCATATTTTAATTTATTTCTTAACGACTTTTTTTCATATTTATATTTCTTTTTCTTGTTATCATTTTCTACCTTTAGTCATGATGATGTATAGCTCATAGCATAGCCTATTTACTCAAAATTCATTTTACAATGATTCAAATCACTTTTAATTAGCATTCAATTCTAAAAAAAATGTCCCCTAATGCTCGTTGAATTTACCAAAATTAATTTTACTCTTTTCATAAGAACTTATGGCACTAGTGAGTCCAAATCGAACGTTATAAAGTAGCTAATTAATTTAAGATGTAATAAACACATAAAAATAAAATTTTAAACAAGAATGGAATTAATAATAAAAAATAAAATTTAATTGTAAAGAAAATTGTGATAAAGAAAAGCTTCAATTCAAATGAATTTTTTACTTTCAATTGGCTAATTAATCATAATTGCCTATTTAATTATCTTTTTTTATTACTTAACCAAGAATTTATTGAAAGTTAAATAATCCTTTTTTAGGTAATTAAATAATTCTTATCTTTGTTGTTATTGACAAATTCAAGCTCACCACTTAAATTAATTCCTTATTATTAATTCATTATATAATAAGTAATCTTGGTCAAATTAATAATAATATTATGCACTCAGAAAAAAAGGCTAAAACTAAACAACAATTTAATCAAACTTATATTATTCAATTCATTTTTTTATTTCTCTTAAGTAATTAATGAAAATTTGGTTCATAATCATTAATATCTAATTGCTATATGAAATAATCATTCATTACATTTATGAAGTATAAAAATTGTTTATCTATAAATGACAATAAATATTAACTCATGGACCTTTTTCTACAATTACCTACACAATTATAAATAATGAAAAGATTATAAAAAAAAACATAAGAAAAATCAATAATATATTAAAAAAATTATGTCTCACAATCAAGATGAACTAAAATAGAAAACTCTTGAATTAAATAAAGAAATTTAGTTGCACTTGCTTTGTAAATAAAAATAAGAATGCAATGAAAAATCTATGAATTTTGTTATGCTTTTCTTTGCCTAAGGTATGCCCCATTTACATTAGAAAATAGAGGATGTTATTCCTAATCTTAATAGGAATCCTAAATCAATTAGAATTTTTCTAAAATCTTCTAGATTGATTTTCTTTTTTGACTTTAATGTTGATTTTAAATAAGATGTGTGCGGAATTAGCTTTTGTTCTTTTCTAAAAAGTTGCATCCTTACTCCTAAATGTTCCGATGGACTAGGTTTTATATAAAACAAAGGTCAACAACTTAAATTATAAGTCAAAAACTAAGACAAACTCAATCTCGTCTACCCATATCATATTTTATAACTTAACTTCTTAACCCTTTTCTCTATCAAAATATTATAGTTTTAACTCAAATCCTTCACAAACTTATAAATATGAATCTTATCTTTCTAATAGGCTTGAGTTTGCAATAATTGAAGGTTTGTAGCTCCACATCTCATTGAAAAAATTATTGCTAATTTAAAGAATAATGAGGTCAAAATTTTATTTCAATTTCCTAGGTAAGATCCCTATCATAAAAAAAGAAGTTATTTGAATTCATGGTACTATTCATACCTTTATAATTCAAAGGGATTATTATTCATTGTAGTAGGTCTATTAACTTGCAAAACTTTGCCCAATCATTAATTCACATTAATACCACCTCATTTATGTCAGATTCAACATCAAACTCAAATCAAATATCACAATTATGCATTTCTTATATAATCACACAAAACTTAAAGAACTTACTCAAACAAAACAAATTTTCATTTAATCTTAAAAATTAAGTTATAATGTTTACTCACTTCACTTAAAAGAAATATTTGGAAGCTAATATTGAGATTCAGTAGTTCTTAATCATTTAAAATTATCAAATTTAATGTTAGGGTTCATATTTCCCTTTTTAAGCTAAAATGTTGAAACCTTGTCAAATTTAAAAGAAAATAAAGAAGTATTTAGCTATGATGGAGATCTTATCTTGATTGTACGAAGAAGTTGATAAAGATTAACTCCTTTTTATCTTGATTGAAGAAGAAAATGAAAATGAAAAATAAAAAGTTGAAAAGAGTGAAGAGGAGTTAGTGTTAGGGATTTAGAATTAGGAGAAATAAGGGGTTAGCTGATAATATAAGGAGAAAAAGGGAAATAAGGATAGAAGTATTTTTAAAAATGTGTTCGAGATCTCTTCCATACTTACAAACTTAATTCTAAATACTTTATTCTATCCATTTTTCCTTAATTAATTCATACAAAATCCTTATTCCAAATTCTTTTAAATAACTAATTATTATCTGCACAAAATTTCATTTCATATTTTTTTATGTTAATTTAATATTTTCACATAGAAAAAATTTAATATATTTTAATTTTTTTAAAAGGTTGTAATATATAATTCATTTATGTTCATAAATGATAATAAAGTCCATTTTTACATATATTATACCTATTTGTTATAATTGTTGTTGGTTAAAGGTTATTCAAATCAATTTGATATGTTTAATCTATTTTCTCTGTTTACATTCCTTTTGACTCCCTTTATAAAATTTAAACTTAAGAGACATTGATAGTTAAGGATTAACCTAAATCCAATTTTTGCATGTTTCATGTATAGTTACTAACATTTTCCTCTATTTCTTACATGCTTTCCCTTGGAAGAAACTTTCTCATTAGTATAGCAACACATTTCTCTTTGTAAGGACTTGTAATTCCATATGCATTCTATAAATAAAATTATTAACACATCTTTAGACATAAGCACAAATTTAAGGAAGAAGCATAATTTTACAAATTACATAAAAGATTCCCTTATATTAATATTACCATTATCCAACATATAATGCATAGCAAAGTAATTTCAACAAAAACAATCACAAAACTATAAAATAAATAGAAAATTTCTCACATTGGTTACTGGGGGTTTGTTTTTGAATTTATCCATTTATTAGTCTTGCTAAATCTTCTAGCATTAACTTTATAAAAGAGATGGATGCAGACATAACCTAATCATGGGCTTCACTTACTATATCAACTAATTTCTTAAAAATTTGTATTCACATAACCCTTTTCGAGCTTCTATGGGAAGGTCTGAATTAGATTTCTCAAGAAAAACTTCAAGTTTCTTAAAAGACATTAAAGTTTCATAAATCAAATCTTCATATTGGTTAATAAAATTTAAAACTAATGATCTAAGGTTGATTAGGAGTTAGAATAAGCTAACATACCTAAATTTTATTAAGATCGAAAATGGAAATTAAGAGTTACTATAACATAGGAGGATGAACTCATTTGGTTATCTATGGTGGAAGTTTGGAAAAGTTGGTGACAAATAGGGATAATGAAGAAAATGAAGCATATAAAATATTTGTTTATTATTTTTAAGAATAAATTTTGATTTTTTTAATTTTAGAAACAAAAATTCTTATTTGGGAATTGCTTTCATAATTTATTTTTAAAAATTATAACTCCAAGTAAGTATTTTAAAAATAAAAAAATAGAAATAACTTTTATATATTTTCTTAACTTTTTTTATTCTTAATATCAAATTTTGTAATTAAATAAAAAAATTTTATTTGAAACACCTATCTTACTCTATTTTTTATTTTTCTTGAATCTAAAAATAATAAATAATTTTTTTAAAAATAGTTTTTAAGAATAGAAAATAAAAAAATAAAAAATATCTAAACATACATAATGTTTCTTGATGGTTCTCACACCACCACTAATTTTAAGGACAAATTTTGTCCAAACATTTTTCTTTTCAAAATATCTAGATGTTTTTAAAGTAAGGTATTTGGTAATTTTACATTTTAACTTTTTAGCAAATTCATTTTATGTCAACTTTGAATTAATTCATTGATGTTTATTGTCAATGAAACTTATGTCAAAATTTATCTCTTTTGAAGAGCTTTCCAACTATTATAAATTTGTTGGAGAATCAAACTATAGTGACTATGCCTTCAAACTAGTCATAATTTAATCAAAATATATGAAAATAATTAGTATATTAGTTTTTTCTAACATTCGAAACCACTTATGAGCATCACACTAAGATTTTAAGACCTTCCAAATTTAAGAAATTAGAAAGAAACTTTAATTCTATTTAGGTTCTTCGAATCCAACTTAAGGTTTTCATTTCATATGATTTCTTAATATCCATTTTTTTCCATTTAAATTTTTAAATAACTATTCCAAAATTTCTTAAATAATTTAAACAAATTTAGGATGTTATGCCTAAATTTTAAAGTAACAACACCCTTGTCAATTACACTTAGACCATCAAATCTTTAAGAAAATAAAGAAAAGAATGAGGCAAATGAAAAAAAAGAAAGAAAGTGGGGGAGCGAACTTCTAATAACAATAGAAGAACAAAGAAAAAAAGAGGAAAAAAACTTACCTTATGCCACTAGTTTAGTGCTTTAGCATTTTTGGCTTTTATAAAAGAAAAATACTATTATCATACCTTAAGTTTGATTCACCCAAAATCCTTGAAGTAGGGAGCAAACTTCTAATCACAATAGAAAGAATAAAAAGGAAAAAAGAAAGAAAGAAATCATCTTATGTCATTACTTTTATCTTTTTACATTTTTTTGCTTTTATAAAAGAATAATACTATTAGCATGCCTAAGGTTTGATTAACTTAAAATAATTATTAAGGATGATCTACTAACCTAAAGAGTTATTTTGAGTTATCCAAATAATTAAATTTAGTATCTTATATATTACATTTAAATCTCAATTTAATTGATGTAAAATTTTATAGATCTGGCAGAAAACAATAAGGGTAGAGGATTAGGTGAATCCCCAATATAAATAGGTGTATTTCACTTTAAAATTTATAAAGTTTGTTCAGTCTATTTATACATAATTATTAAAATTTAAATATCTCATATGCAAACTTGTAAATTTCAGTATAATATGCGATAAAAAAAGTTTTTTAGTAAGACAAGTTATTAAATAACTCTAATTTTACTAAATAAAATTGTAAAATTATATTGTAAATTAAATATAAAATAAATATTAAATAACAGAGGTTTCCCCTCAACAAACCATAATTTGTTGCATTCTAATGTAACATTTGATATCGATGATTGACATGTGTCTTATTTTATATTTGTAAATAATTTTCCTCTTAAAATAACAAAAGAAGATTTTGCAAATATGGTTTTTATGCTTAGCAAAGACCAATAATTTTTTGAAATTTCATTTCACTAAAGTTTTAGAAAATATTAATAGTTTTTCAACTATTGTACTATAATCCAAAATTAATCCTGAAATTTTACTATTTTACTATTTTTATATTGATTTTGATTTATGTCTTCTTTTAAATATTTTTTATAATAAGAGTGATTAATCACTAGACCAAATACATATATAAGATTTTAAGTTTGAACAAAATAATGAAGAAGAAAAAACTTCAAAAATAATAAATTATTTATTTAAACCTATATTAAATTTAAGCTTAAACTTCAATTAAAATATTTTAAATTTAATAAAAATAAATTAAATTTGCATAAGTCTATATATATATTCATTTAAATTTATATTCAAATTGAGTTTGAGTTTGAACTCTAATTTTGCATGCTCAATGATCAAATTTAATTTAAGTTTAAACAAACTAATATTCAGTACCACTTATTCATTCCACTCATTCACATCCTTAGCTATAACAAGACTAATAATTAGTAATTAACTATACATAAAATTTAAAGCTCATCAATTTAATTAGCCTAATTAATAAAACATGGGTTAGAAGTGATTATTATCGGTGGTTTATGATTAAAAAAATGCTATTTAATTTTTCTTTAAAATGGAAATCTTGTCTAATTGTTAGATTGTAATTTTTATGTTAAATTGGATATAAATGGATAATAATAAATGTATTATCATGTGACCAATATTTTTCTATATTTTAAAATGGCAATAAACTTTAAGATTTCCTCTTAGGGGATTAGATGTAGCTTGGTCAAAATTCATGTATAACTCATCAATATTCTTAATTAAAATAGATATATAAATTTTAAATTTACTTTTAAAATGATTAAAAATAAATTTTAATAATTACTACTTTTAAACTCTATTTATAGGAACTAGAAAATTGTAATTATTTACATTTTAAGAAAAATCAAATAAGTATAATAAATTATAATGAATAATGATATTTTTAAAGGAAAATTTAATTTAATAAATAATATAGTATAATTTAAAATATTATTAAAATAAAAATGTTCAAATAAATTATAAAATATGTATATATTTTTATATATTATTTTATATATAAATAATTAATAATAAATAAATAATTTTACTAAATATCTTTATACAATTCATTAATATTATTAGATGATCAAATTAATTAATATAATTAATTAATTATTATGTAATCAGTTTATTATCAAATAGGATTAATATGTTAGTGAGATATTGAAATTGGGGTAGAAACATATTAAAAAATGATTATTACACCCATTAAAATTTAAGAATTAGCAACTCAATTGAAAAATTGTGTGGAATACTCCTAAAGTAGTTCGTAGTTTTTTTTTTCGCACTCATTATAAAAAATGGAGCAAAATAAAAGTCATTGTCGCTAACTTATCTATGCCTTGCCATTTGTCACTCAATTGAGAGTTGTGGTTTGCTAATTTTACATCGACGCAGGTGAAATGATTATTTTATTGTTTAAAGGTGGGACGATAATTATGTTTATAAAATTCTAATAAAAAATAATAAATATATGATTTCTAACTTAAACCCATGATCTAGATCATAACCTATAATTAATCACTAAACCAATTAAATTGGTAATTATTTTACTCTATAACTTTATGTTGTTATTCACATGTTCTACTACTTGAATTATAGCTTTAAAACTTCATACTGCAATAAAAAATTTAAATAGATAATCATTTTTATAGATAAGTATTATACCTATTAACTGATATTAATAAAAAATAATTTAGATTTCAATTTTATTTGAATCAATAAAAAAATTCAATGTTTTCAACCTTATTTTAATCAGTTTTTTTGAATGAGAAGGTAATATTTGACAATTTTTAACTTCAGATAAAAGTTGTTTGTTAAAATATATAATTAAAATTTTAATAAATATAATTAAAAATATTTATTAATTATTAATATTATTGTTCATATTTGACTTACTAGATGTTAACGGTGGAGTGAGAGCTTTCACTACGTGGAGGCCAAGTATAAAAATTCTTGTAAAAATATATATATTTTAATTTATGAATATTAAATTTTTATTTATTATGACTAAAATAAAAATAAAATTAATTTTTGTATTTTATAATAATTAATAATGCATGATAAAAAGAGTAATGTAAATTACAATTTCATATTTATTGTGTTAAACTAACTATTAAACAATTTAATATTCATAAAATAATTTTATAATATTAATTTAAAAATGTTTTTTACTTGTGCATGGCATGAGCTCTTACTAGAAGAAATGTATGGGTGTCCTTTACCAGTTTTTCTTTTTTTCTTTTCATTATGGAAAAAAGGATCAAAATACAAATCATCATAACTAATTAGGAGAAAATTTGAGTAATACAGACATATAAGCAATGGAAAATGTATTGCACCCGATAAATATAGCTAAAAATTAGGAGACGAAAAAGAAACATGTTTTGATGCAACCGTAAATATGCGGGACCTGTTTTGTTTTAATATCCAATGACTATCCTTTATTCAAAACAAAATGTTACTACGCTTTAATGGGACACACAGGAAATGTGTAAAAGAATTAAGTTATTTATGGTTAAATTGAGATCGATTTACAAAAATATTTAATTCAAATTAATTAAATTTAAACAAGTTGTGTTTGATAATTACTATATCTTTTATTTTTTATATTATATATAAATAATACAATATATAAATTTAATTTAAGATATAAAATGTTATTTATTTGAATGTACATGACCTCGTTTGGATTTATACAGAGTTCAAAGCTCAAATTCCAACTTAAATGTTTTAGACTCAATAAGATATCTTAATTATATAACATGTAATTTTTATTCACTCATATAAATTTGTTCTGGTTTGTGTTTGAGTGAGTTTAAATTTGAGCTCTTATTTTTCCAGTTTAATAAATTCAAATTCAAATTTATTCATTATTATTAAGTTTAATCTCAAATTTAAGTAAATAGATATTTAATTCGACTCATTTGCATCCTGAGATCAATGACTAAGTATATACAAAATTTAAAGTTAAGCAACATATAATTAGCTTAATTAGTAGGACGTGGATCAGAATTAATTGTTATTGGTCTATGATAAAGAAAAATACTTGCAATTTAATTTTCTTTAAAATAAGAATCTTGTCCAATTGTTGGATTGTAATTTATGTTGAATTGTATACAAATGGATAATAATAAATGTATTGTCATATTATCAATATTTTTCTATATTTTAAAAAGGCAATAAACTTTAAGATTTCCTATTAGGAGACTAGATATAGATTGGTTAAAATTCATGCATAATAAACCCTTTTTTTTAATGACCAGAAATGGAAAAAAATTAAAAGCAGGAGCACAGCGGACCACAAATTTACGACAAAATAAGATTTAGTTTGGTTAAAAAGTGGAAAGAAATAAAGAAGTTTGAAAATGAAATTACTGTAATGACAAGAATACGCTGAATGGTTGACCAGGGACCAAGCCCATTTTGGTACTATCCTATTACAAAACGGCTACGACTGGGTAACCGGATGCCTATGCATCAAATTCTGTGTGTATATTAACAAAACTAATAATAAGAGAAATCCCCGTGAAGGCCATTGCACTCAGCCCTTCACTCTCCCGCGAGGACGCACCAAAATATAGAGCCTTTTCTCACCATTTTTATCATCCTCCCCTGCCCAGCTCTGTAAAAACTCTCCCGGCAATTCCGCTTCTTTTCCGGAAGGATTTCGTAATTTCCAACGTAACCGATAACCCATGGCTCCTGCTACCTCAGCTGCCCTGTCTCAAGGGCTCGTCAGCTTCAGTCGCGTTGGGCAGGGACCTTGCGATTCTATGCGGCCCAAGAAGTATAAGACGATGGCCGAGATAATGGCCAAAGCTCGACATGTTGTCATTGAACAAGATGATTACAGCCCCGTCACCTGTGAGCAATGCGGCTCCGGTGAACGCCCTGACGAGTTACTTCTCTGTGATAAATGTGACAAAGGCTTTCACATGAAATGCTTGAGTCCCATAGCTGTAAGAATTCCGATTGGATCGTGGCTATGCCGCAAGTGCTCCGGAGAGAGAAGAGTCGGAAGTAGGGGCTTTTTGCATTCCATTTCCTTAATTTGTTCTGTTTTCTAAGTTACTTTTCTATTTTACTGTCAGCCTGTGTTGACCAATGTGAATATGCATTTGTGTTTGTCTCCATTCTTTAGGTTTCTCTCAGAAGAAAATTGAGAATTTTTTCCGGATTCGGAAGTCTAGTGATGTTGGAGACGACTGCCGACCTCCTCAAGGTATAGGGTAAAAGGTTCAGTTGTTCATTATTATCATCGAATTGGTTTATCATTCTGAATTTACATTCTCAAGATGCTTTCTCAAACATTATTTGGCCATGTAGATGAAATGCTGACTTGAAATTGGTTTCCTGCTTCGTGCAGTATTGCTGCCAAATATTACCCCGGGGGGGGGGGGTGGGATTTTTGAACATGGTTCAAGGAAAATATATTTGACTCAATGAACTTCTCACATAAGAGAATTCTTAATTATATATGTTGGTGACATGAATAAGTTGATGCAATCTGTTTATAATTTGCACTAACCTTCCAAAGTGCATCGCGCATGTTTATATGAGGGCTTGTGATTCTGAAGGAGATCATGGAATGCACAACTTCTCAATCATTGGTTTAACAAATCAGCAGTTAATTTGGATTCAACTTGCCTATAACAGGTGGCATCAAAAGTAGGCTCATTAAGTTATTCCTAGAGAACAGAGTTGCTGTGAGCTGAATGAATAAATGGTTAATTAGGTTTGTGTTAATTCGCGAATATTTAACTCTCTTTTCATGATAATGGTATATTGATATCATCTTGAACAAGTTGATACTCTGAAGAAAAGATTGGTCTCTTAATCATTGTTACCTAACAACCGAAAAAAAATTTCTCTGTAAGACTTGCAAAGTCACATTTTCAAACTTGCAGATTTAGGTGCAGTTAATTTATTGATCTTATAAATCTGTGTTATTAAATGTAAAAAGAGGCCATTTAAATGGGAAACTTATAAAGAGTCAGCGGCACCCCCCTTTTTCTTTCTAATTTTTTCAATAGGAAAAATGTTCATCTTCTCAATGTGAACGTGTTGATGTTATGTGAAAACCAAATTCTCATGTTTACCTTATATGTCTTCATGCTTGTTTGAAGAACTACATTTGAACTTTTTATGTGCTAAATAACTCTGGAATTCTTTGAATTTGTCGTTAAGCACAGATGCCAAATTTAATTTAAATGCAGCGCAAACTACCATTATACTAAGTTATACTAATTTATTTAACAGTAATGTCATCTTAAATACTCTTATGCTAAGGTATGATCACATTTTACCTCAGTAAGTATCTCAAACAACACAAGAATAAAATAGAATGACATGTAAAGTAGATACGTCGGAAGGTACAATGTTTCTAGATAATTAAAATAGTGTATTGTTAAATGGGTTTGCCAAGAAAGAAGTTTGAGTTAGTTGTACGTTTGTGGTGCCAAGGGTTCCCTAGTAGAAAATAAAATTTTGGTCTCTGCAAGTATAGAATGAGTTACAAGTACTCCATGACTCAGCTGCAGTTGGATTATTATGATGGATTCATTCATAGATATTTAGGTATTTCTGTGGAGATCATTGATTTAGTTTCTAAAAATTTGACGGGATTTACAGTGTCATCAATAACTCAGGGCTCTTTGTTCCACCATAGTATGTATATGATTAAAAAGGGTTCTGAGAAAAAGAATTTCAATCTTTCTTGTTTCCCGGGAGTTTGATTGGAATTTGGTTTGCAGTTGAAACAAATTTCTTTCCTATTCTAAGAATTCGAAGAATGGAAGTCATAAAAGGGAACACGAATCTAACAAAAAATTTCTAAAGCCTAGTTGAACTTGAATAGTTTTATAATTATCTTCCATACTCTTCATTTTATAGTTACCTCTCACCCTTACAACTTAAGACAGAAAAGAGAAAGTTAGCTAGGATCTTCATCAACATTAATGAAGAGTACAAGAGAATTTATTTTTGTTATTTGGGCATCAAGTCTTGATGGGATTTATGTTTCCTTGATATTATTAACACGTGATGACACTTCTCAAAATACGATATCTACTAACAAGTTTGATTTTCTTGATTTATCCTTTCTGGACTTGTAGATGTCAAAAAACGCCGGAGACGTACAGCAGCACTGGTATTGCAAAAGAAAAAGAGGAGATTATTGCCATTTATTCCAACAGAGGATCCTGCCCAGAGATTAAAACAGATGGGTTCCCTCGCCTCTGCTTTGAGGACACTGCACTTAGAATTCAGTGATGATCTCACATACATGCCTGGGATGGCACCTAGATCTGTTAATCAAGCCAAGCTTGAAGTTGGTGGCATGCAGGTTTGAATCATTTAATTCTTGTACTCTTGTTGTCCTTAGACTCACTGATATGTCTACTAGTTATTAATAAAGGCTTCTCTTTCTGCTATTAGGTTCTTTGCCGGGAAGATGCTGAAACCTTGGAGCACTGCAGAGCAATGTATAGAAGAGGCGAATTCCCTCCCCTTATGGTGTCTTTTGATTTACATGAAGGGTACCCATCTTGTTAAAAAAACTGCAATAGGCAATATATAGATACACGACACATTTTTATTGTGTTGATCTCGTGATGCAGCTATACTGTGGAGGCAGATGGTTTCATTAAGGATATGACACTCCTTGGTGAATACGCGGGAGATGTGGATTATATTATGAACCGGGAAAGTGATGATTGTGACAGTCTGATGACCCTTCTTCTAGCCAAGGATCCTTCACAATGTCTTATCATCTGCCCTGATAAGCGTGCAAACATTTGTCGCTTCATTAGTGGCATCAACAATTATACTCAGTAAGTTTGTCTTGATTAAAGGAATCATTTTACCAGTATCCCTCCTTTCATAAGCTGTTTGGTATGCTCTGTAAAGAATTCAAATGCATAACGTTCTTAGTTTGAAAATTCCTTACATGCTCACTGATTTTCTTTCATTCTAAAATTCATCCAAATGTGTGCAGGGGTAGTAAAAAGAAGCAGAACTGTAAATGCGTGAGATACAATGTTAATGGTGAATGCCGGGTTTTTCTGGTTGCTACTCGCGATATTGCCAAGGGGGAGAGGCTTTATTATGACTACAACGGATATGAGGATGCATATCCTACTCATAATTTTGTCTGATTACTGCTCACAACCCTATACAACAGGGATACAAGTTTGAATCCTCAATCCTGTAAATCTAGCATACAATTATGGATTCCTGCAAATTGAACAAAATTTTCCTCAATTGTTAGCACGGGCAATTTATAATTTATGATTTAGAACTTGCCCAATTATGCGACTCACAGATGAATAAATTAGGAAAAATTTCAGTTTTGGCCATATCAAAGTGTAAGCTAAGATATACAATTTGTTGTATTACGGTTCAAAGATGTTTAAAAATATTCTCAAACAATGGCATTGAAAACAATGCAATCTGATCTTTGTTTAATTTTATCCGACTGAGTTATTCATATACCGTTTTTGCATGCGATGTTGGTAACCCGTGCTCTGATTTAAACCCAAGCCTTATTTCTTGTTGTGGAAGTATTAGTCCTTTGATGTATGCTTATCCCTTGCATTAAAAACAGTACACCGATGTGATTCGCAAAATTGTGAATTCATTAGCTTAATGTATTGAGAAATTTTATACTCCGATTGTACGCAAACTTGTAATTTCTTGCATCCAACTTTTTTTCTTTCAAAAAGATAAAACAAATGATAAGATCTCCATATCAATTGATTGAAACAAAATTCGCATACAAGCCAGAGCCAAAGTGTATAGTATAGTGGGAGCTTTATTATTCTAAATTTCCCAGACAGAATTTTACCTCACCCAACCCAAGGGATAGAAATAATCAGCATGCGATTGACATCACATCAATTTCGTAAATGCAAGAAGTTAGATTTCCTACAAAGTTATTATGTAATCTTTGTTGAAAATTTGTCTTAGGAATTTGTCGAAGTTTATTTTTCAGCTTGAGTTTATCAAGTAGTTTTATTGGGTTAACTTGTTTCGATTTCTTAATTAGGTTGTTATCCTGTTAGTAGTGGTACCTAAAATAGTGGGATGTGATCTCATCTTCTATTATTTTCGATTCTATTTAAATCCTAATTGTATTTAATGAAGTAATCAACTTAGCAGCAAATTCTCAATTTCTTTATTTTTTCAGCTACATTCTTAACTACTTTTTTCTGCTACATAGCTTGTTTCAAAAAAATAACAATTGGTATCTGAACTTTCTTCTTGAGGGACCTGTGAGCATCTTTGTGAGTTTGAGAGCACCTAAACACTAATCCTACTTTTTTAGAAATCAAGCCTTTCAAGTAATGAATGCTGAAGTTGGTTTCACTTAAATAGCTAGCTCCACCAATCTTTGATGGGGAGAATTATTAGATTTGGGCAATGTCAATGGAAGCTTATCTTGAAGCCTTGGATGTGTGGGAAGCTATAGTAGAAGCTGATTATTAAGTTCTAGCTCTACCAGATGATCCTACGATGGCTCATATTAGAAACCATAAAGATAGAAAATCAAAGAAGACAAAGGCAAAGGCCATTCTTTTTGTTGCTGTTTCACCTTCAATTCATCAGAATTATGACTCTAGAATCAGCTCATGCCATTTAGTGCTACCTTCGAGATGAATATCAAGGTGACTAAAGGATCAAAGGTATGAAAGTGCTGAATCTTATTAGAAAATTTAAAGTAATGAAAATGAAAAAGTAAAAAATATCAAAGAATATTCTGACTAGCTTCTTAACGTTGCTAATAAAGTAAGGCTGCTTGGTACTAAGCTACTTGATTAAGGGATAGTTCAAAAGCTTCTTGCAACTGTACTTTAGAGATTTAAAGCTTCAATTTCTACTTTAAAAAATACTAAGGACATAACTAGTATTTCTTTGGTAGAAGTAATCAATGCTTTGTAAGCCTTTGAGGAGAGAAGGCTTATTAGAAATGAAGGCATAGTAGAAGGAGCCATGCAGTCAAAGCATCAATTTAGAGGCAAGGGAAAGAAGAAGAAAAACAAGAAGGATGTAGTTACAAGTGAAGCTACTTCTAGTAACAACAAAACTAGCAGTAAAAGGAAAGATTTGCACCTTGTAATCATTATGGTGGTAAATCTCATCCTCATTTCAAGTGCTAGAGCAGGCTAGATGAAAAATGCAACAAATGGAACCAAATAGGGAATGAAGGTGTAATTTGCAAAGCCAAAATCAAATAAGCTATTATTGAAGTAAAAAATACACAGCATGAGGAGGAAGAACAGTTCTTCATTGCAACTTATTTTTTCAGCAACAACTTATATGAATCTTAGTTGATTGATAGTGGTTGCACCAACCACATGACCTATGACAAAGAATTGTTCAAGTAATTGGAAAACACTAAAGTCAAATGGGTCAAAAATGGAAATAGTGGACACATTCCAATAAAAAACAAGGGAACTGTAGCTACTACAAGCTACTTAGGTACAAAAACTCTCACTGATATTCAATATATACCTGAAATTAATCAAAGCTTACTTAATGTTGGATAGTTACTTGAGAAAGGGTTCAAAGTTATCTCTGAAGATAAAAGCTGCACAATCAAAGATCTAGTAGGCCAAGAAATGTTTAAGGTGAAGATTAAGAGCAAGAGTTTTTCATTTGACCTAATAAAGGACGAGCAAGCTACCTTTTCAGTTACAACAAGCTCAACTAATCTTTGGCATAGGAGGCTAGGTCATTTTTGTCATTCGGGAATGAATTACATGCTAGAAAATAAACTTATTCGTGTAGTTCCTTCCTTACCAGAAAAATTAGCTGAATGTGAAGCTTGTCAATTCAAGAAGCAAACAAGGAAGCTATTTCCTGAAAGTAGTTAGAAGGTGAGCTAGAAGCTCTAAGTTGTTCACAACCTTATTGGACCTCAAAGAACTCCATCACTAAAGGGAAGTTTTTACTACATCATTTTTATTGATGATTTAATTAGAATGTGTTGAATTTACTTTCTTAAATACAAATTTGAAGTAACTAAGGCGTTTTAGAAATTCAAAGCTCATGTTCAAAATCAAAGCGGGTGCAATATTCAAGTTTTGAGGTCTGATAATTGGAAGGAGTATGTAGCAGTCCAATTTCAACAATTTTGTGAAAAAGCTAAGATTGAACATCAACTCATTGCTCCTTACATTCTTTAACAAAATGGAGTGAGTGAAAGAAAAAATAGATCAATCATGGAGATAGTCAGGTGTATGCTTCATCAAAAGGACTTACTAAAGAAGTTTTGGGCTAAAGCTACAAATATAGCTGTTTTCATTCAAAATAGATTTCTTACATGAGCTATGCAGAATCAAACTCCTTTTGAAGCTTGGTTTGGTTTTAAACCTTCTTTGAATTTTTTTAAAGTATTTGATTATTTATGTTACTCACATGTGCCTCAGGTTAAGCGTGACAAGCTTGACAAAAAAGCTGAACCTAGAATATTCATTAATTATAGCACAATCTCTAAAGTTTATTGGATTTTCCAACCTCAAATAAGGAAAATCATAACAAGCAGAAATGTGTACTTCATGGAGCATGAAAAATGGAGCTAGAATGAACCAAAGCAAAATTAAAACTCTCTATTGCGAGCTTGAAGATACAATAGATAATCTACTTGTTCAAGGCATTAGATCGCTCTCCGATATCTATCGAAGAAGCAGTGTAGCAGTTTACAATGTAGCTATATTCGAACTAACTAGTTTTGAAGAAGCTACAATGGACCAAAGATAGTTGTAATGTAAGAGGAGTTATCTATGATTGAGAAAAATTAAACTTGGGAGCTAGTTCCAAAACCTCATGATAGAAACGTCATTGGGGTGAAGTGGGTGTTTAGAACAAAATTCAATCCCAATACCTCTATAAATAAGCACAAAGCAAGGCTTGTTGTGGAAGTTATGCATAAATATTTAGGATTGATTATTTTGATACTTTTGCACTAGTAGCTAGACTTGACATAATCAAGCTGCTACTTGCCATTATTTAACAAAAGGGGTGGTAAGTTTTCATATAGATGTTAAGTCAACTTTTCTCAATGGTTTTCTGCAAGAAGAGATTTATATTGAGCAACCAAAAGGTTTTGTGATCAAAGGCCAAGAAGATAAAGTGAACTTGCTGAAAAAAGCTTTATATAGCTTGAAATAAGCTCCAAAAGTTTGGTATAACAGAATTAATGATCATTTGCTAAGCTTGGGTTTTAAAAAAAGCCTATCAGAAGCTACACTTTATGTTAAGCATGTTAGTGCTGATATTTTAATCATTTCTTTGTATGTTGATGATTTTTTGGTGACAGGAAGTAACTTAGCACTGATTGATAAATTTAAGTTGGAAATGAAGAATGTCTTTGAAATGATGGATCTTAGTCTTATGACTTATTTTTTAGGCATAAAGATTACTCAAATGAAGAATAAGTTTTTTATTTGTCAGAAAAAATATGCAACAGAGATCCTTAGAAAATCTAAGCTTGATCAATGTAAAGCTATGAACACTCGTATGAATCAAAAAGAGAAGTTCAATAAGGAGGATGGAATTGATAAAGTTAATAAAGCTCATTTCATAAGCTTGATTGTGTGCTTAATGTATCTTACAACTACAAGGCCTAATATTTTATTTGCAATCATCTTGTTGTCAAACTTCATGCATTGTGCTAGTGAATTGGACTTAAAGGTAGCAAAAAGAGTTGTGAGATACATTAAAGGAACTATCAACTATGGAGTTAGGCATTATGATGTGAATAATATTTTATTAATATTTTTTCTCATATTTAAGCCTCTTAGGATGAGATTATTCTTAATTAAATCAATTCTGCATTGATTTGAGACTAATTGCATTAATTTGAACTTGATTAAATTTTGGGTTTAATGTTGAATTTTTGGCACTGTTTCAATTTTCTAATCATAACTTAAACTCTGAATGTTGGATTTGGACAATCCTCATACTGTTGGAAAGCTAATAAAAATTTCTACAACATTTTGATTTGTTAGAAAGCCTAGTTCTATCATCTTGGAGGTCAAAATTAAGCATAAAATTAGCTAATGTTGCTATTTTGACCCAGATTTGACCTTGTTGTAATGATTAATTCATATATGGAGCTCTAAGTATCCAATTGATTCAAGGCCAAGTCTAATTATTCCCTAAGATCCATACCTCATCATTCATGAAGCCTTTTTGAAGAAACCAAGTGATTTTGAAGGCTAAAGAAGATAGACTGATGGCTGATTGGATTGGATTGAGCTGTCTGTAGTATTTTAGCTATAACTTGAGTTAGGAATGTTAAATTGGATTAAAATTTTAAAGGTAGATTCTTAAGACACCAACCTATAAGTTTGTAGTTAAGGCCTAGTCCTAATTATGCCTTGAAGGTTATCAATAGTTAGAGAGCAGATTAGAACGAAAAAAAGAAAAAGAAGAAGAAACAGACAATTTTACTAATTCTCTGAATTTTTATTATGTTTTCTCTTTTCAATAGAAGGCTAGTTCCTTTTGAGTTGATTCAAGGAATTTTGAGGCTCTTGTCCTCTTAGATTATGAGATCTTGAATTGTATGGTGATATTCATAATTGATTTCTCTTTTTCTTCATCTATTTTTCTAATTTACATGAGTTGGTTAGTTTGAATGTTCATTTGATATAATTTTGATTCAATTTTGAGGTTCATGATTTGGAATCGATAGTGAATTTTGGTTGATTAATCATAATTTTATATGGGAGAAAAGGGGATGAATGAACGGTTTAGGATTCTGAATTAATCCATTTAGTTTAGTTGAGTTTTATCTTTAAATTAGTTTTGATCGAGCTTAAGGGTTATAATGATTGTCTAACTTTACTAATCCTAATCAATCAAATCCTAGGTGATTATCTAGCTTAGAGTTCATGAATTATTGCAGGGATTCCAAATAATTAAATGTCGAATAATTAATTGCAAAATCAAGTTTATCGTGATCTATGATTAATTCCCCGAAGAGACCTTAAATTCCTTGGATCAACTATTTTATTCATTGATATTCCTTATTTTTTACTGCTACTACTTTATTGATTCTGCTGTTATTATTTTATTATTATTTTCTGCTTGTTTTGAACTCTAAACTCTTCCCCCAATCTGGTTTTACATTTATTTTGAATTCTGAATTCTACATTACATGATTATTTTGCATTCTGCATCAGTTTAAAGTTTGCACATTTTGTGTCTGATTAATTGCATAAATAGTTAGCATTCTATTTTTCTTAGGTATTTCAATATAATTTCACATCATAAACATAATTAGTAAGTAATCACAGTAGATTAATTAAAAAATGTCTCTAGAGGTTCGACCTGATTTGCATCATTTTGCTACAAAATTTCTTATAAATTAGTAATTTTAATTTTGTCAGTTCGACAGCCGCGATCACACTACAAGGTGCAAAATTTCAAATTATTTAGCTTTTCTAACAATGATTAGGCAGGTAGGATGATATGAAGAGCACTTTAGGGTATTGTTTAGTATGGGTTCAGTTGTTTTCTCCTGGTGTTCCAAGAAGCAAGACATCCTAACTCAATCAATAGCAGAAATTGAGTTTGTAGTTGTAGCAGTAGTTATCAATCAAGTTATCTAGTTAAGGAATATCCTAGCAGATTTGGGCTTGGAACAAGATCAAAGCACAAAAATTTTGGTTGATAATCAAGCATCAATCTCAATATCACATAAACTTGTATTCCATGGGAAGACTAAGCATTTTAATGTCAAATTAATTTATTTAAGGGAAGTGCAAGAAAATGGAGATATAAATCTGGTTTATTGCAACACTGAAGACCAAACTACTAAGATATTCACTAGTTTTTTCTACTTAGCAGATTTGAGTTTCTAAAGAAGAAGCTTGGAGTTTGTAGCTTCAAGGCAAGAACGAGTATTAAAAATATCCCTTAGGAATTTGTTGAAGTTTATTTTAGTTTGAAATAGTCAAAATTTGTTTTTCAACTTGAGTTTATCAAGTAATTTTATTGGGTTAACTTGTTTCAATTTTTTAGTTAGGTTGTTATTCTATTGGTAATGGTACCTAGGATGTGATTTTACCATTTATTATTTTGGATTTTATTTAAATCCTAGTTGTATTCAATGAAGTAATGCAAATTCTCAGTTTCTTTATTTTTTCAGCTGCACTCTTAGCTACTTTTTTCCGCTGCATAGCTTGTTTCAACAAAACAACAATCTTGTTAAGAATCTGGGAGAATAAACATCCAACATACGGAGATATTTTAATACAAATGGGCTTAGATATTGTCATCCCCAAACTAAGACACGATGGATATATAAATTTTTAATGGACCTCCAACTCATGTTGTTCTGCGCAAGCCCAATGAAAAAGTTGAACGTCTCCTGAGCGTTTTACATCACTGCGATGTTTTGCAACGCTGAAATCTATCTAGGGTTTATCATCTTCATTCTGCTCGTCTTGCCGGATGACTAAGTTTAGGAAGCTTGGTCGATCCACGGGTCATCGGATGTCAATGCTCAGGTTGTTAATCATTTTCGTTTGAAGTTCGAATTTTCTTTTACCTTAGGAAAGAGGCTGTATGGCTGGCAATTTTTTCGTCTCTCTTTTTCAGAACAATGGTATCGCAGTTGGTCAAGCATGAGCGTATCGAAACTACTGTTGCCAAGGTAAATTTCTTTCCTTTTTTTCGAATTAGAAGTATTATTTCTGGATTTCAGGGGTTAATTTTATCAATTTGATCCTTTTTTTTATATCTATAACCTTCCGCTGTGATCATTACATTTTTGCAAAATCATAAATGATTGCAACTGTACTTGAGTTTTGGATCGGTTGCATTTGTCTTTGTAAGCATACTCAGTTACTTTTCCCTGATCCATACTGTCGTCCTTCCCTGGTAAATATTTCTCTGGTTTGAGAAGGTGAAAAACGAGGTAATGAGATAGAAGTAAACAAAAGCTTGGCAGACCGGCTTGCACGTTCCTGTTATTTTCTTTCCTATTTCAATATGTAAAACTGTGCATTATAGTTGAACAACCATATTTCCTGACATGAATAAGATGTTTGTATCTTGATTGTAGGCGAAAGAGATCAGGAGGCTGGCGGATAATATGGTACAGCTGGGAAAAGAGGTTGGTAAAGATGGTAACTTGTTGCTGTTTATTCAAAATATAGAAACACTATGCAGCATTTTTCTACTTAAAATTCACTCTTTTATTAGTTTTTGGTCTGTTTTCTGTATTGGATGGGTTATGAATAATCATTTGAAGAAATCTGACCTTGAGTGACTCCTTTTTATTGTGTTTCCCAGTTTTGATAAAAAGACTGATGTGTAAATGCAGGAGGATCGTGTTATATTGGGTATTGGATATGTCTAAATTCTAGATTCTTTCTGCAGTTTCTCACCATAAATTTCTCTGCATCTAAAGTTCTTCGTACTCCATTATTAGAAGACATTTAATGATCTATATGAATGTTGACAGAAGTCCATGTTGAGTTGTCTGTGTATAATCCATCCGAATCTGATAAATGTTTACACAGTTGACCGTGGCATTAACTTACAAGGCTAATCATTTCATTGACTTATTTACTTATATATGGATTCAGCACTAGAGGTTGCACTGTCATAGTTTCCCTCCAAATTGTTATCGGGTTCCCTGTGTGCCGCAAGGAGCGCTGCAAGTTTCGTGCAAGGTGATGATGTACTGCACAAGTTGTTTACAGAACTAGCTTACCGGTACAAGTGAGTATTGAACCTAAGTATTCATGGCAGTTTATGATTGCAAGTTTGTGATACTGAATAGAATGGAAGCTGTTTTTTTCGCAGGGATAGAGCAGGTGGATACACTAGAGTGCTCTGCGCTCGTAGATGTGTGGGCGATGCTGCTCCACTGGCCCATATCGAGTAATGTAATTCATTTTTTTGGGTCTGGTAATGGTATGTTGGTGAATCCAGAGCTTTATTTCACTAAAAGAAGTGACTGTTCTATCAGTGGTCTTGACTCTTAATTAACGTTGCATGTTAGCTTAACTAATCATGTCGATAGTGAACCGTACGACTTTAAACCTCGTTTCTTCTGTTTGTCTATGATTGTATTGCTTTGATTTGCTTGTAAAACAGATTCATTGATTGTGAAAATGAACTGAGTCAAAGCCACCGACTCCTCAACCACCACAGAGAGCTCCTCTTGCTACATGGACTCAATCCCGTCTCACCAGACAGTTTGGACCTCCTAAAGAAGAAAAATCCGAAACCCATATGTGATCTTTTTCTACATAATGATCATACTTTGCCATTTTTTCTGTAGTTTTGGCATTATTTCCTTTATGGCTTCCATATAGCAAATTATGAACATCTCCATATATAATAATTTGAGTGAAAAGTGTAATCGAGAAGGCAAATGAAATATAACTTTTACACCTCTCTCTCCCTCTCTGACATTTGTGTTTCCTTCTTGTTTCGTTTGATCATCTTAGATAATTGTAGGAACCCACTCCCATTAACAAAAATAATAATAATAAAAAAAAGGAGAAATGCTATCTATGCAATCACTTTATGTCTAAATAAAATCGTCGCACACTATTCTAAAGCATTGCAATTTTTTATGTAATCTCGGTTACTAGGATCCCAAAAAACACACTCACACGCACTGATGATTTAGAATGGCTATGTGAGGAGTAATAATGGTATGACTAGATCTCTCGTGTCATTAAGCCCAGGAAATGAAGTTTATGTCAGCTTGGGCGTTGGAGTTCCTTCCTTGCAAAATCAAGATCCTTTTTATGTAGTTTGAATGTTGCTTCCTTGTCCATAATGATCTTTATATACGAGTTGTTAAGCTTGGCAATCGAAATGGTTGGCTGACTTTTGCAATTTAAGTAGTGAGGTTTTCTGCCAGATTTGGGATGCCTTGCACGGCAATTTGTGTGCTGGAAGTACTTCCAAACCAGGCCTGGCTTGCCTTTCAAGCACGAAAGAGAGAGCAGTTTGCACACCCAGAATTAGAAAGTTCTGTTATCCAATGCAAAACTACAAACTTATATTTTTAATGAACTCACTCCATAATTTAAAAAATAAACATAAAAACGGGAAAGCCTATGCTTGGCGATAAATAAAGTGATGTTTTATATTAAGCATTCGACAATGTATCCAACTCGCTCATCAACAGGAAATGACCTAAAAATTGAAGTTTATGTTGGTTGAGATGGCCATGTACAGTATTGGCAGGAGAGGGACGGCCGACAGCCCGTCTTCAATTGCGTGCGCATGCTTCATTAGGGGAATGGGACTACTTTACGATATTTTTGTTTCCAACTCGTAATTGTGGTCCTAGCTCCTAAGCTTCCTTACCCAAACCAAAATATAACTCATCCGGGCATTTTAAGCAGATAGGCTAAACCCAATGTGCACAAAAGGCCGACTTCACCTTCGGAGTTGCTTTGCTTGCAATACAATACATGAACAATCTTACGTCTGTTTTCTTCCTCAATTCCTTTTCTTGTACATCTGATCCGTACTCCCTAAGTATATATCCTCACCGGTGGAAGTATGTTTCTATTATTATAGATTAATGCATGGGATTTGTGCCGGGCTTCACTAATACCCGTACTCGTTAACGGAATAGTTTTGTTTAATACTCATTGGCTCATCCCTTGACTTGAATGCAAAGGTTGAACTCCTCAACATAAAACCGGGATGGTCAACTGGTGGAATGTTCCATTTTATTGGACATTTTTGGGTTTGGTGAAATAATTATTGGATGAAGGACATTTAAACTAATGTCAACACGTTTAATTATGCTTATAATATAAGATTCGATAATAATAATAATAATAATTTGATCTTAATTTCTTGTTGCATTTGCAAGCTAATTAGGTGTTTGATGTTGTTAAACAGTTTCTTCAAATGGAGATGAACTTCATTAGATTAAACACAAAGTGAAAATTATAGCGAAAAGACTTTTACCTGCCCTGGAAACAATCAATTGAATTCTGTCATAATTACTAAAACAGGACAATGGGGAGGGAACGAAAACCCCAAACATACAAAATTCGAGAAAAACGAGTCTGATGAGGTAAGATCTAAGGTACCAAAAATAATCCTTCTTCCAATAATAAAGAAACTTTGGATTTGGCTATTGGCATTGGATTCGGACATTCGCTCACCTTTACTCCTAATCTATATCCTTCACTATCATCTAATGAACCCATTGTTTTCATTAACCTAATCTCTTGCAACCACTCTCACTATGACCAAATTTTTTTCCCCTTCAATAAATGCTTCTAAAATCATTTCTTTATGGTAATTGTCCCATTAAAAACTAAATAAGAAAGAAACAGGTTACTAAACTCCATATCATTGGACGATATAATATTTCCAGTAATAGTTGACAAAGAATAATGCTAATTATAGCTATCTAGTTCATTTAATTTTATTCACTGCTTAATGTATAGAATCTGATCAAATAGTTAATCAAAGTAAAAATCTATTAAGTATGCCCTAGAGATTGAATAAATTAAAATAACTATCACAAACTAATTAGTCAGTTGATAAATCCAAAGGAAAAATATTAATCCATTTTCTCTTTTCCGTACATACAGGAACAAAAGAGCAGAGTTGTGCTAGGGTCACAGACATCACCAACCAGTAAATGGTGAATTATAGTGGTATGGCTTGTACAATGAGACAAAATAATTCATACTGAGTCCAAAATTAAAGTCTTGAATGATATGTATAGTGTAACTTCTTTCTCTATAATTTCTTGTAAAGCAAACGTTCATTCCACATCAGCAAGGTGTAAAGTAAAGAAAGTTGGTTTTTCAGTTTTCATTTTTCACTGCCAGCCCCAGGGTTGACAAGTTGACCAATAAGAACTAAGAAGAAAACAAAAGCAATTTGAAACAATAAAAAATAATATTTAGAAATTTTTTTTAAAGAAAAGAAATAGAGGGATGAGGGAGAGTTGGTGAGAACCAAAACTTGAATGAAACTGAAAGATGGAAGAAAAATTCAGAAGGACGTTACTTCTCTGTGAGTCTGTCTATCTATATTGTCTCAAACTCCTTAACTATGCCATCAAGGAGTCTCTTCACCATCTCTCTCCCTCTGTCCGTCCTCGACGAAGCTCCAAAAGGTTTCTGACCGTAAAACAGGAAAAACATTTTCTGTCTTAGGATTGTGTTTTGGTTCCATGACGTAAACCACATTCATAGCTCTCTTTAAATTACTTCATGCTCTCCCTTTTGTCTGCTTGTCTTGTATTTTTTTTTTCCTTCATTAAAATGATAATACCTTTGATTTGAGTTCCGTTTTTCTATATATTTGATAGTTGCTGGGAATATTGATCTAGTTCGTATTTAGCTGCTTTAACAATGTTCATGTTCTTTTTCTATCTTTGTGGCTCAGGGGGCTCTTCTTCGTCAGTTGTTGAGATCAGATGGTTGCATGCTGCCGTTGCTGAACAGTAATAATTATTAAAATGAGAGGGACAATGGCTACTTCTTCGCCGCATAGCATTGAAGCAAGACACCGTTTATCTTCATCCATGTGAGTTCCTTCTTCACACATTTTACTTTCTTTTTTAAATAATATCGTGATCATATATAGCTAATTCCTCTATTTTTTGTTGTTGTTATGGAGTAATGATCTTATACTTTATCATTCATAGGACACATCATTTTTATATTTATTGCAGTTGAGTTTGATGTTAAAAGCTAAAAAATTTTATCATCTTTCCCCATGAGAGAGATTTAAACTTGACTATTTTCTTCTTTGATCCGTATTGTTTGTACATTTAACTCCAAGAATTGATAATTGATAATGATGTTTGATCTCAAAAATATCTGCCATATATGTTCATTTAAAGGAATCTCTAAGCCAACCACTTATATATTAATCCCAGCTCTCAATTATTTCATGCTTTAGGCAAAATATATTTTTGTTGTAATCTTTTATAGATATCATGCGGCCTTCCTCAGCAACGTTAAGAAGTCTGTATCAGTAAGTACATGTTGATTTAGTTGAGCAGTAGGATGATAGGGATTTCACCTCAACTGTAAATTTAACATATACAGGAATCATGTCATTATTGCTTACAACGTTAGATCACCATGTCAGTAATTAAAAAAAAAAGTGATAATAGAATCTCTTCCTGTTCCCCAGAATAGTTAGAGGGCTCAAGGGTGAAAAAAATAAATAAAAAAAGAGTGAATAGCTAATATGTTTGCATATCTACCGTTAATTTAGTTTTATCAGAAGTCATTTAGTTCAAATAAAAAATAAATTTCCGTAAAACTTTTTAAAAAGTTAATTCCCTTCAAAGTTATTAGAAAATAATCAAAGTTATTTGATTGAAAATTTTTATTTATTTTATCAAAAAGTATTTTCCATATAAAAATATAACTTGCATATATATATATATATATATATTAATGAAAAGGTGAGATATTACTTGTATTAGTTGTTAAAAAAAATTGATATTTAGAAGTATAGTAATTGAGGAAAGCATATTTCCTTTCTAAAATAGAAAAAATTACCTTTCTCAAGCATATATAATATTAAATAAATAAAATATTTTCTTTTATTTTAAAATTTTATAATTATATTTCACAAAAAATATTTTTTATTGAAACAAATGAAGCCTAAGGAATTTACACTTCTTGGAAACTAATTTTTTATATTTTGTTTAGCTTAATTTTGAATTTCTTATTAAGCTTTATTAAAATATCTAATATGACATTCAAAAATTATAATATAAAAATAATAAGTATCAACGAATATTAATTGTCTTTAGTTATCTTTTCTTTAAAAATATTTTTAATCTCTCTTACCATCATGATTTTTCTAAATGAGTAATTTTATATTTTTTAATTTATAATAAAAATGTAAAATAGATTCATATAAAAAATAAGATGTATTATATATATGTATATCTTTAATTATCCTAATACAATTAAAATATAATATAATTTAAATGAAGAAAAATATTAGTAAAATAATTAATTGCATCAAATTTATATAGAATAGATAAGAAATACATAATTTTTAATTTTTATAGTTGAATATTAAATTGATAAATTATAAATAAAATAATATAATATATCTAAATGTAAATCTAATTAAAATTAAATTTCTATTATAATCATATTTATAATTATATTTACAATTTATATTTATAATATTCAATATTTATTTTATATAATATCCATTTTTATATATTATATAAATAATAAAATAATTATATATATTATAATTAATAATTTACAATTATCATTAAAAATCATATTTATTATAATTTTTAAATGGTAAGGATAAAGGATTAAATTGATCAATATTTAAATTAAATAAAGGCAGTTTTATATTTTATATTCAATATTTAAATTGAAAATTTCTACTTTTTCAAACATTCCAAAAATATCTTACTTTCTAGAAAGTTACATTTCCTAAACTACTCTTGCTAACCAAACGGCCCTCGTTACTAAATGAACACTTAAATGTCTTCGAATTTGGATGCATGTGATTCTGAGTTCCTGCATTGCCATGCTACTACCTTTTCAACTGCTTCTTCCATATATTGATATATATTGATTTGTTCTTCAATATAACTAACTACACACAGTGAAGACATCTGCAAACGGAGATTGTCAAAAAGTAAAGCTAAAGATTTAGAGAAGCCATTTCACTTATCCATCCACGACAGGAACTCGAGATTCAAGTTTTCTTTCTTGAAACTCACCCTTTTAATAATCATTTGTGGCACTTTTGTAACTCTCCTTTACTCTCCTGAGGTTTATAATACCAACCATCTATCAAGCTCTGGATCTCGGTATGTATTATTATACTCGTGCCTATGCTATTGCATTAGCATAAGTGGGATTTAATGATGCCAAAATTCATATACAGGTGGATATGGGGCGGCTCTGATCCTCGTTATACATCAAATCTAGACATTAACTGGGATGACATCTTAAAAATTACCGAAAAATTTAAAGGGGAAATTGAATTATTTCAAGGAGTCGGCCTTCTGAACTTCAATAAGACTGAAGTAGACAATTGGAAGCAGCTTATTCCTGAAGCAGCACATGCTGTCCTGCACTTACAGTATGCTGCAGGAAATGTGACATGGGAATCGCTGTATCCCGAATGGATTGATGAAGAAGAAGAAACTGAAGTGCCTGTATGCCCATCTCTACCGACTCTTAGACCACCAGGAATAAGGCTTAACCTCATAGCTGTCAAGCTTCCTTGTCAGAAAGAGGGGAAGACTAATTGGTCCAGAGATGTTGCTCGCTTGCACCTGCAGCTCGCAGCAGCCGACCTTGCAGCATCTTTTAAAGGAAATTATCCTGTATATGTTCTCTTTGTTACTGATTGTTTTCCAACACCAAACTTGTTTACATGCAAAGACCTTGTTGGACTTGAAGGGAATTCATGGTTGTACAGACCAAACTTGAGTGTTCTCAGAGAAAAGGTCCAGCTTCCAGTAGGGTCTTGTGAACTTGCACTTCCTATGAGGGGTCAAGGTCAGCCATTTGATAATTTTTTCTCTCTTGTTTGATTCTAAGTGCATATTTTATCGTTCTGATGATTTGATTCGATGAAGCAGAGCTTGTTTACAATGGGAATGTTCACAGAGAAGCCTATGCAACAATTCTTCACTCGGCTCATGTTTATGTTTGTGGAGCCATTGCTGCTGCACAAAGCATCCGAATGTCCGGATCAACACGAGACCTGGTAATACTTGTTGACGAGACAATAAGCGGTTACCACAGAAGTGGACTGGAAGCAGCAGGATGGAAAGTTAGAACAATCCAGAGGATCAGAAACCCAAAAGCCGAAAAAGACGCATACAATGAATGGAACTACAGCAAGTTCCGGTTATGGCAGCTGATAGATTATGACAAGATAATCTTCATCGATGCAGACTTGCTGATACTTAGAAATATTGATTTTCTATTCGGAATGCCTGAGATTACCGCAACAGGAAATAATGCCACTCTTTTTAACTCTGGCGTGATGGTGGTTGAACCATCAAATTGCACGTTCCAGCTACTAATGGATCATATTAACGAGATTGAATCCTACAATGGAGGAGATCAGGGATATCTGAACGAAATATTCACGTGGTGGCATAGAATTCCAAGGCACATGAACTTTCTGAAGCATTTTTGGGTTGGTGATGAGGAAGAAAAGAAATTAATGAAAACTCAGCTATTTGGTGCGGACCCTCCAATTTTGTATGTGCTTCACTATCTAGGAATTAAGCCGTGGTTGTGCTTCCGGGACTACGATTGCAACTGGAATTTTGATATATTTCATGAATTTGCAAGTGATGTTGCTCATGAGAGGTGGTGGAGGGTACATGATGCAATGCCAGAGTTATTGCAGCAGTTTTGCATGCTGAAGTCAAAGCAGAAGGCACAATTAGAATGGGATCGCAGGCAAGCTGAAAATGCAAACTACACAGATGGGCACTGGAAGATTAAAGTTAAAGATAGGCGGTTGAAGAAATGCATAGATAATTTGTGCAACTGGAAGAGTATGTTGAGGCACTGGGGAGAGACAAATTGGACTGATGATGAGTCTTATACTCCAACACCTCCAGCAGTTACCTCTTCATCTCTTTCTGGTCTATGACTTGTGGACTTAATTTTCTGCCTTCCTCAAAATTGTTAAATGTCTTTTATTAGTGTAAGAACAACTGTTAAAGTTAAGTTTTGTATACCATTTTTCCATATCATTTTATGCATCAAAATGGTCCACATTTCTGATCAAATAATATAAGATATTATCAGATTTCTGTTCTAGAGAGATTGACGTTGCTGGACCTTTGTTGTGCTCTACCCTGTTTTCTTGTGTCTCTTTTCTCTGCTTTAATCTTTTTTAGATTTGTTACGTTCCAACAACATTTTTTGACACCTGTTTGGCCTTAATCTAAGATAAATGGATTGCTTTATATGAAAGTTGGATTTGATTTCAAATTTGAATTGAGAGGTAGTTCAATATGCTGGTGAAGCACAAGGTCTAAGGGGACAGTATTTGCAGGTTTCGACTAACAAATACATTATTCTGCTCAAGAAATACTTGTATGCTCCAACTATACCATGTAAATTTAATCACCACCAATAAATGAAAAATATTTATCAGTTTTGTGGGTTCTTGCTCATTAAAAATATGAATCTTCAATTTCAAGATATTAAAAATTATAGAAATTGATAAATATTTTTTATTTATTGATCATGACTTAATCTATGTGATATTGTTAGAGCATACAACTGTTCTTTGACTATTGAATATAAAATATTCCATGTATACATGGAAACCAACCTGCAAAGCAAATATGTCCGTATAATATTTACTCCCGGGAGAGCTGGTAGCGGAGCAATGACTATGGATGCATATGACTTGCTGACAGTTTTATATTCAAATCATATTCATTAGTCGATTTTAGTGGAAATTAAGCTAAGAGTCTCGTTGCGAGATTTGACAACATAGAACTCCTCAGATGCCGCATATCTATACAATTCTTTTATCAAGTAAGAAGGTTCGGATCTACTTTGCCAGCTCCTAGATCTTTAATATAAAATCTAAGTGCTCCCACAACATGGGGAAACAGTTAATTTGCGACCAGTTTCAATGGCCCAAAGTATGTCTGCAACACTTGAAATTTCATGTAAAGTTATTTATCATATACTGCTTTAGTGTGACAGTTTCCTTTCCGGGTATAATAATAATAATAATAATAATACCATTGGCAAGTATTTAACCGTGCGGATGCCTATACAAGCAGAGTTTACAAAGCGGCAGTCGGATCAAGTAAGGATGACGGTCTAACAAAAAGAACGATTATTGTACATGGTTACGTTTCCCCTGACCTTGTGGATTCTACAAGAGGCAATCTTTGTATAAATCTACTGCTTGATTCTCTGCCACTGATATCCTCTTAGTCGGATTATACGCCTCATTCATGTACAATGATTGTACATATGTATATGGCTTTATAGTTCCCCCGAGACAATTGGATCAACCCTCAAAATCAATCTACAAGCAACCTGACAAAAAAAAGCAGGAATATTTTACCTTCCAGTCCTCGTAATTCTACCTCTGCTGTTACTGCTGCTTACAAAGGGGAAACAGAAATAAAAACTCCCCATTTACTACTGATGCCTCCTCCTCCTGCGTGCTCTGTGATCAATTTTACAAGGATGAGCTAACAACTGAGACAATGGAATCCACTATTCTCCTTGAATGAAATTCTGCACTGACTATGAGATCACATGCTCAGCTGGGACCTTGCTACTCCAGGGCACTCTCTGAGTCATATTAGAGTCAGGTGTCACGGGCCAGTGGCACATGCTTGCCACTCTTGGCCAACATGCCAGCCTTCCAGCATTAAATCCTCATTTGGCACGCTTAGGTAAAGATAGCGGGACATCGAAGACTTATCACTAATACAACAAGTTCATGTACAACATGTCCGCACGCCAATATCATATGTCTCCGAAGCACCCGCGCATACCGGACCGCAGGATCCTTCCACATAGGAAGCCTCCGTGTACTACGGACCGTAAGGAACAAATGCATAGGGAGAGGGACACTCTGTTCGCTTGGTTTATACTTTATTCCATAGCTTTGAGTGTGCAGGGGATAGCCATAAACCAACACACTCCGTCCCTAACTCAGTGTCCAGGCGCGCCACAGGACCTGGCCACAAGCCAACACACTCTACCCCCTTAAAGAACATTTTGAACAAAAGTCATCCCGCAAGAAAATGATATACTTTTTTCGAATTTTCATAAGCCATTTTCCCCATGCTCCGGGTGTCTGTTTATCACAAAAACCAGCTGACACGAAGATAAAAATGCAAGGATTCCAAATATGGTCCTGTTGAATCCCGTCGGATTCATGAACCTTCCGAAATGATCAAAATACCCGCAAATTTGGGAAAATCGGGAAAAATAGTACGCAAACCGGATTGATTTCAAATTTCAACCACAGGACCCTCATAATATGTTGGAATTTTCCACCAAGTCTCGTCTTAATCCAAGCATGTTTGCCTGTCGAACTGTCACACCTACTAGCTTGTGACATTCTTAGGTAATTTTGGATTTGACTTATAATACTCTTTAGGGGGAGAGTGCTAGGTGACCTTGGTGGCAACCTGACACTAGTCTAAGGGATGGAATGTGCGGCTTGTACTTCCCTTGCACATTTCCAATACTGTATGGAGGATTATATGAATAAAAGAAGTAGCCCCTCTTCTAAATTACGATGTCCCGAATTCTAGCTGATTTTGGCCGCATTCATCCGCATTGCATATTTTGTACTTGTGTGCTTAGTGGTTGCCTTTAATATGCTTTGAATTATGTGTTGTGCCATCGTTACCCCTATTTATATGTGTTTGATTGCTTTGGTTGTTTATCTTCCGTTGTGCCCTTTAATCTTGTTGCCGCTAGGTATATTAGCCCACTTGAGTGTCGTGGGTCTAATTTTTGACTGGCTTGCTTTCAGGTTATTGATAGCAAGCGCTACACAGTCTAACAAGTGAAGTTGCCAGCTCGTGACACAGGTCTTGAATTCTCAGATTCACTGTAGTAAAGGGTCTTCAGTGCAAAATCCCCTCTCCACAGAGGCCAGCCTTGCGGGGTGATGAGAGCTTCCAAGCAACAGTGAATGAAAACGGTTCTGGGATATTCCTTCCATGGCCTCCCTAACAAATTTCTGTTCTTCTGAGGCTTGCTATAATACAATGCAATATATTCCTAGGTGCCATTGATCAGAGTTATGGAAGACGAAGCCTATGGACATGGGAGGTGCTGATGTTAAAAGCTAAACCCTTTTATCATCTTTCCCCATGAGAGGGGTTCAAAACTTCACTATTTTCTTCTTTGATCCGTATTGTTTGTACATATATAGCTCCACGAATTGATAATTGATGATGATGTTTGATCTCAAAAATATCTGCCATATATGTTCATTTAAAGGAACCTAAGCCAACCACTTTTATATTAATCCAAGCTCTCAATTATTTCATGATTTTGCCAGATATATTCTTGTTGTAATCTTTTATAGAGATATCATGCGTCCTTCCTCAGCAACGTTAAGAAGTCGGCATCAATAAGTACATGTTGATTTAATTGAGTAGTAGGATGATAGATATTTCACCTCAACTGTAAATTTAATATATACAAGTCACTAATATATAAAAAAAATGATAATAGAATCTCTTCCTGTGCCCCAGAATGGTTAGAGGGCTCAAGTGTGAAGGGAAAAAAAAAAGCGAATAGCTAATATATCTACTTATTTATTCTTACTTTACCATTATTTAGGAGTTATTTTGTTTATATAAGAAATAAATTTTTAGAAAAAATTGAATTTTCTAGAAAGTCAATTCCTTCATAAAATTTTCAGGAAGTGTTTAAAATTATTTAGTTGACACTCTATATTTGTTTTATTAAAAAATATTTTTTTTGAAAAAAACTATCATTTACATATAAATTAATGAGGTGTGATATATTACTTATATTAGTTCTTAAAAAAATAGTACTTAGAAGAATGATAGTTGAGAAAAGTATTTTTTTTAAACAGAGGAAGTTACTTTCCATAAATTTTTCATATTCAACATTGAATAAATAAAATATATTTTTTTTATTTTAAAGTTTTATAATTATATTTTACAAAAAAAATATTTTTCATTGAAACAAATGGAGCATAAAGAATTTACATTTTTGGGAACTAATTTCTTATACTTTATTTAGTTCAATTTTGAATTTCTTATGAAATATTATCAAATATCTAATATAAGAAATATCTTTTATAAGTGCAAGAACAATTGGTAAAGTTAAGTTTTGTATACCATTTTCTCATATCATTTTATGCATCAAAATGGTCCACATTTCTGATCAAATGACACATGATATTGCGAGATTTCAGTTCTAGAGAGATTGACGTTCCTGGATCTATGTTTGTGCTCTGCCCTGTTTTCTCATGTCTCTCTTCTCTGTCTTGGTCATCTTCAGTTTTGTTACGTTCCAACAACATTTTTTAACACTTGTTTGGCTTTAATCTAAGATATATGGATTACTTTATATGAAAGTTGGATTTGATCCCAAATTTGAATTGGGAGGTAGTTCAATATGCTGGGGAAGCGCAAGGTCTCCAAGGGGACAGTTTCAGCAGGTTTCAGCTAACAAATACAGTATTCAACTATGTTTTTACAAAATCGTTCTTTGACAATTGAATATAAAATGTTCCAAGTATGCATGGAAGCCAACCAGCAAAACAAATATGTCAAATATAATATCCACTTCTGGGAGAGCTGGCAGAGTAGCAACGACTATGGATGCACATGACTTGCTGACAGTTTTATATTCTCTAAGTCATTACTCGATTTTAGTGCAAATTAAGCTAAAAGTCTTGTTGCAATATTTGACAACATAGGCCCTCAGATGCCGCATATCTGTACAGGTTTTTTTTTTTTTTATTAAGTAAGAAGGTTTGGATTTATTACCAAGGTGGTTAGCCTAATAATACTAAATTATTATTCTAATTGGGAGGTTATAAGTTTGATATAAGAAGACATTATTTTGTTGTCAATAAAAAAGTAAAAGACTCTTGCAATTATAGCACTTTGATAAGGCAGTATTAATGAACTCATCCTTTGAGTAATAATTATAACTTATTAAACCAAACATTGTTAAGGCTACTAATGCTTTGATGGAACTTGCCCTCTAGACAATAATTATAGCTTAAATTTAATATTTTGCAACGAAGAAATACTTCTAAGATAATACTCAAAAATAGTAGTTAGTGCAACGCTGCTACCTCTTTTTTCTAGGGAAAAAAAAAAAAAGGGGGTTCGTATCTACATTTACAGACCCTAGATCTTTGATATAGGACATGTGAACGCACTTAATGATAAGAAAAAGAAGTATCTGTAAGTAAAAAGCGAGGAACAACTCATACCGGCCCGCGTCCAATGTTATCTACCGTCTATTGCTCTAGTGTGAAAGTTTCCTCTCCTGGTCTACTAATAATAATATATACCATTGGCAAATACTTCACCGTGCGTATGCCTATACAAGCAAAGTTTAAAATGCGGTAGTCAGATCAAGGAAGGGTGACTGTCTAACAAGAAGAACGATTATTTTATATGGTTACGTTTCCCCTGACCTTGTGGGGGACTCTACAAGAGGCAATCTTTGTATAAATCTACTGCTTGATGCTCTATCACTGATATCCTCTTAGTGGGATCATTCATGTACAATGATTATACATAAGTATATAGGTTTATAGTTCCAAATTGACAATTGGATCAACCCTCAAAATCAATCTACAAGCAACCTGACAAAAAAAGTAGGAATATTTTACTTTCCATTCCTCGTTATTCTACCTCTGTTGTTAGTACTGATTACAAAGGGGATACAGAAACAAAAACTCCCCATTTACTACTGATGCCTCTTCCTCCTCCTCCTTGCTCTGTGATCAGTTTTATGAGGATGAGAAAACAACTGAGACAATGGAATCCACTCTTCTCCTTGAATGAAATTCTGCACTGAATATGAGATCACATGCTCAGCTGGGACCTTGCTACTCCAGGGCACTCTCTGAGTCATATTAGAACCAGGTCCTGAATTACCAAATTCACCGTAGTAAAGGGTCTTCAGTGCAAAATCCCCCCTCCACGGCAGCCAACCTTGCGGTGTGATGAGAGCTTCCAGGTAACAGTGAATGAAAACAGTTCTGGAATATTCCTTCCATGGCCTCCCTAAGAAGTTCCTGTGCTTCTGAGGTTTGCTATAATACAATGCCATATACTCTTCGGTGCCATTAATCAGACAGTTATAGAAGACGAAGCCTGTGGACATGGCAGGGTCTGTCCTGCCATGTGCAGTGATCGCATTGTTCTCGCCCTTTTCCGGCCTGGCTTGCCTGGGGCGGACTAAAATCTCAGAGTCCTGGAAAATGGAAGCCGAGTTTCCAAAGATAAAATCCACATTGCCCAGAATGCGGCATGATTTATAGAATTGGCGAAGCGAACGAGCGTAAAGAGTGTCCTGATTTCCTATGAATTCACAGTTCTCAATGACAGAGAGATCACTGTCTGATCTGAAAGCCACTGCCTGATGAGCGTTAGGACCTGCCGTGTTCTGGATTGTCAGATCCTTGGCCATAAATCCATCACCAAGTACACCTGAAAAAGAGATGAGTTTATTGTTTGAATCACAAAGAAAAAATTCCACAAAGCTAATTTGAATGCAACTCTTCGTTCTCAATTTGAATTCACGGTCTTTGAACGCAACTCTTAGTTCTTAAATTGAATTCTCAAACTCATCTACCAGCTAAATTGAGAGAATCACAAAGAAAAGAAATTAAAAAAAAAATTCCAGAAAGCTAATTTGAACGCAGCTCTTAGCGATCAATCGAATTTACAGTTGGGAAACTCACCTACTGTAGCTGAATTGGAGGTGGTCATAAATGGCTGCCCCACATTTGCTGACCCTGTGATCACTGTCTTCCCCATTCCATCGCCCAAAAAGACGACATTTTTCTTCTGTAATGGAACCCTAACGGTCTCCTCGTAAACCCCTTCTTTTATGTGAATCACAAACCTCCGCGTTCCCGCGTTATCTGGTGCAGCGTTGACAGCTTCCTGCACCGTCTTGTAACACCCATTGCCCCCGTCCTTGCACACTGTAATATCCGGCCTCAATTGTGTCGGAAAACTGCCCCTGAAGCCCAAGCCGGCCCCTTCTCCCGACCCGGATCCCTCCCAGAATCCGTCGCGCTCCGTCATGGGCGACCTCCAGGATGCAGTATCATTCCCGAACAAATCGTAAGACACGATCATGCTGAGGGCGTTGCTGGAATGCCCAATGACAGAGTCCAGAAACGCCATAGTTTGGCCCACCTGCCGGGTGTCGTTAGCGTACTTCAACCCGGACCAGCAGCCGTACTGGCTACCCACAGCGGCGCTCATCCAAACACGAGCGTCTTTGATCTTGCCACGTGCAAGCGCATCATTGGTGATGGAAATGCGGTACTCTGAAATGTGGAGTCCCTCGAGGCAGCTTTCGGCAGCATCGGTGCGTTTTCTGCTGGTTGCCGATGAGTCCAGGATAGACTTCACCATCGATTGAGCCATTTTAAGGTTAGCGGAGGACACCGCCATGGCGGATTGGACCAACTGAAGCGGAGTTGGGTTCGGATCGGATTGCGCAAGAGAAGCTCGGCATTGTTGAGAGAAACGGGCTGCTTTACAGGCCTTTTGGATGTCGAGCGAGACGGAACCCAATGAAGGATTTGCAGAATTCTGATGGCGTGCAGCGGAAAAGATAGAGAAGAACAGAAAAATGGAAACGAGTGAAATGCAGAGAAAAGAGGCCATGAAGAAGATGAAAAAGGTGGATTTTGATAAAAAGAAGTTGATGGATTTTGAAGGTTTTCTGGGATTGTGAGTTGACATGGTGTTGGGTATGAATTAATAAGCTGAGAGTCACCAGTGATTTGTTTTTGTCGGGGGCTGAGCCAGCGTTAATGGTGGATTTAGGATCAGACGTGGAAATTTAAAAAAAATAAGATATTGATCAAGTGAATGGGAGACAAGAGCCAGCAAGGATGAATTGTTGCTGGATTGGTATTGGATTCTGGATCTAAACCAAGACCAAGACACCCGATGAAGATGAATGAGGTGCAAAGATAAACGCTCTTTACTGTTAATGAGATGAAGACGAAAGTGTCAGTCGGGCGAGTGCTGACTGCTGGCCAGAAAGCTAGAATTTTCCGCGGTGCTAAAATAGTTTGTCATCCAAAAGCATAAAATCGCACATTAGTCCATAAAAAACTCGTATTCCCTGTTTAATTTTTTAAAATTGTATCAAAATAATCCCTACATAAAATGGAGTCGAGTCCAGCCAAAAACTAACTAACATTGTATTATTTAAAAATGCTAAACAAATGGACCGAATCCCATTAAACTGAGCGAGAATCTATACACATCGGACCTAAATGGCCCTTCGTTCTCACCACAAGTTTTTAATAATAGACATAAACTTTATTTTAATTTTTATAAAATTAAATTTTTATCAATTTCACTAAAAATTTATATCAATGATGTTCTCTATAAAATTAAAAATTCTTAAATTTTAATTTTTTTTAACTAAGCTGGTATTTCTTTTGGTCTTTGCATCAAGTTTTTAATGAAATAAAATATTGAATTATTGTATGAAAAGACTAAAATTTAAAAAATTTTAATTTTATGAAAATTGAATTGATGCAAATTTTTAGTTATAAACAAACTTGATAAAAATTTAATTTTATAGAAATTAAAATAAATTTTTAATTTTAATAATATCATTGTGATTTGTGACTTTGTATGATTATTTCCATTGTCAAAAAGCAATACACACACCAAATATTATAGATAATGAAAATGAATTTTAGAATTGAGTTTTGAAATTTTTATATTTATTGAATTGAATTTTATAAATTTGTTCCATCATTCTATATTCAATTATAATCATTGATTTTCATTTGAAATCTAATTTTGGATTCCATTTTCAATATATATAATGCTACTATATATATATATATCATACATCATACATACATTCATATACATACATACTACAATAAAAAGGTTTTTTTGGCAACCAACTTCTATTTTTCTTTTGTACCAAGTGTTAACACCTCATGAAATTTATTCCTTCCTAAATCATTTTTTCATCTTTCCAGTTATACTTTTATTATAACTTCTTTTTGCGTTGACTATTATTCCCCTTATATGGAATTTTTTACCATACATTTATTAATTAATTATTATATTATTATATATTATATTTACAATAAAAATATATAAACTTATTAGTTTCTTTATGCTACTAAAAAGACATATACTTGCTTTTTTTGTGTTATACTGACTATTATTACAAGTTTACTAAAATGTATTAACTCATAGGGAGCACATTTATGGTAGTTGATATCTAAGGTCCCTACTTTTATTGTTTTTCCCTTTCTCCCTTATGACCTTGTTGTTTGAAATAGCAACACAATATCCTTTCTTTGTTATCACTTACTATTTGATACATGTTGATACTTGGCTATTGCTATTACACTTGCTTTTTGATACTTATTAGAATTAGAATGTTCATATTATTAGGTATCAATAATAGTTTTCAATGATGAAAAGGAAAAAAAATAAGAAAACTCTTGGCAAAGAGCAAGCAAATGCTTGCATCTGCTAAAAGCAAAAAAAGATTAGATAAAGAAAAAGATGCACTATGAAGGTTTATATGCATCTTAGGCTTCTATTTTTGGCATTTTAGCTCTATATTAACTAGAAAATTTTAAACTAATTCATGTTGTGATACTTAAATTGCTACTTAGTTGCTTATTTTCCTTATTTTCAAAAACTTATGTTTGCATGTGTATCACTATAAAAAAAAGAGGCAGATTGTAAATATGAGACCCCTATATATGCTTAACTTGTTAAATTTAATATGTTTTGATGATGATTAATTTAATTGGCCTTATTATTAATTGCAAAGATTTGTTACTAGGCTTTACTATGCTTGGTTAATTGATATATGTGTCTAATTGCTCTTTTGAATGGATGTTAAAATGCTAAATTCAATTCCAAACTTGCTTGACATGATTTATTATTAGGTTAGGAATTAATGAAGTAAGTTATAGCTCACTAGAAAAGCTAAAACAAGGTTGTTGGATTACTTGTTTATGATAAAATGTCCACTTGCCTTTTTTAATTAGCATAAATGTATCAAAATTCTATTTCATAAATGTTGTACTTATTTTATCTTTTAAAAATGAAATTGATGTTGCCATTTGAATATGTAAGTAACTTGTGTTTTGGATTATTGAATATTAAAGAAAACAAGTTAGAGTTGTCCAAGTTTTTCTTTGAAATCTATACATTATCATAATCTATCTTTTGCAAAATTCTTATCTTTTTACAAAATGCTCTTTCATTTTGTGTATTATTATATCTATTTTTTGTACAAAATTTTATTTTTGTAGGTTGTTCGTTTAACTTCTAATTCAATGCTAAGTTAGCCATAGTACTTTCATATATGATTAATCTAAAAGAGCAAGCAAATAGTATAATTCAGAAAATAACATTTCACTGCCAAATTCAAATTATTCTAAAAGAACAATTTGGATATACTTTCATAGTAAAAGTTGAAAATGACACATTAAGACAACATGCAAAAGAGCAAATACTATACGTTTAATAATGCTAAAAGTTAATGTGACTAGACAATGACAAATTTGAAAGAATAAGCAGTAAAGAAGACTAAGGGTAGAAGAAAAAACCTTTTTAGGATGAAGTTACTCATTGGAAATTGTGCCATTTCTCATACCTATTTTCTCTTTTTTGCTATAAATAGAGGATTATACTTCATGACTCAAACCAAATATCTCCTCTTTTCTCTAAAAAGGCTTTTTCTCTTTAATTTTTTTTATTTTGTATAGTCTTCTTTCTTAAGTTTTAGCTTGTAAATTTATATTACTAGAGTATATAAACCATTGTATTCTCTTTAAGAAACAAACTCTATCCTATAAAAGTTCATTAGTTAGGGTGAAATGTAAGAGAAACATTTGAAATCACCTTGTAGTTAGGTTATGAGAAAGAAATCCTCAAGTAAACCTTTATCCTATAAAGGTTCACTAGTTAGAGTGAAATGTAAGAGAAACATTTGTAATCACCTTGTAGTTAGGTTGTAAGAAAGAAATCATCAAGTGTTGAAGTGGGATAGCTTAAATCTTTAAAAGATCAAGTGGGAAAGTATACTTAAGCTTTATAAAAGAAAAACTGCTAGTGAATAACCACTAAAATTAGTTTTAATCTTGGAAGAGTGGAGTAAACTCAAAAGGACAATCATTCCTTTGGAAATCAAACTATTATAACACTAATGCTATTTTGTCTTTCACTTATCCTTTTATTACTTGTTATTTATTGCATATCTTTACTTATTATATAATTGATCATTCATATTTATTTTTTGGTTGCTTTTTAAGGTTTATGAAAAAGTAAGATTAAAAAACAAGTATCTTTAAACATGTAATTACTTAAAATTTTTAAACACCGCTTCACTTTTCTTGATATATTTTTATCCTATTGTTTACTTTCTACCAAGGTATATGAATATGTTCCTCCTTGTTAGTAATTTTGGCTAGTTTTTATTTTATTTTATTTGATTCATATGATCTCAGCTAAAAATGGCATTAGTCTATTATTTTTCCTTATTTATTGGTTACTCATTAAGTTTTATGAAACTTACTTCCTTCCTTTTCTTATTTGTTTGAAAACTTTCTTTTTAAGAACTCAATTGCTGCAAGATAAGTTGAAAGTAGGCCTACTCTAGAATCTTAGCATTAAGGTAAGCATTGGAATAATTGAACAGGTATGTATGATAGTTTATTTTTGAATTTGATAATTTATTTTAGGAAACTTGTATTTTTTTAAAAAGAAAACATGACTACATGTGAAATATTACACTTAAAGGTAATTGATAGGGTTGTGACACTCTATTATCCTATAGTGACACTCTATCTAGTCACATACCATTGATAGGGTTGTGACAACAATTTAAAATTTAGTTTTATGCTTTCTAAATTAATTGGTGAGTTAATTTAGGCATGAATTTCTTCATACCCAAATTGATTGCATAATTGATTCATCGAGGAAGTATATATGCATTGATGTTACATTGTTCTTCATTTATTTTAGTAATGATAGCCTTACTAAGAGCTTTTTCATCATCCCTTTCTGTAATCCTTCCACAACTATATTTTCTCACCAAAATACACTAATTAAGACCTTTCTAAGTATTTTCTCCATAATTTCTACCAATCAAAATGTCTAAAACTCCTAAAATCATCAAGACCTCAAATCATCATCTACTCACTTTAAACCTTAACTCTACCTTCCATCCTTATCTAGTCTTCTTTCAATCTTTCCACTCCAAATTATTATCCAACACCGTTAAATATATTTTCCTACCTTAAATCATCAAGATTCTAACTTTTCCTAAATTTGCCAAATTTCTTAAGCTTTCGAGAATTCTTTATATTGATAAAATTAGTTGCATGTGAATGTTTTAAGAAGGAAAATGCATCTAGTCGCTCTTTATAAACTTCACCTGTAATTAACATTTTAGAAAAAGAGGTATTACATTTAAGATTCTAGTTCAATAATTTTGCTGATACTAAATATAGCTAAATTGATTAAACCTCTATATTGCTAGAATTCCAAATTTTAAAAAAAGGAAAATTTAAAAATTTATCAATTATTGAAGCAATTAAAATTAATGGATTTTATTGAATATGTTGTCATTGTTTATCCTAGACTAGAACATTAATTTTATGCCAATTTATGTAAAAATGATATGTATAATTACACTAAATTATTTAGGTTGGTTAAAGGGAATAAACTTATAATTATCTTAAGATTATTTGCTAAAGCTTTATGATAGACCACAGGGCTTTATGCAACAATGCTAAAGGTATTGAAGGCTACATAAAACCAAGTGCTTTTTGATATTTCTAGGTTAATATAACTCCTAAAATTATTAATTATAAGTTTTAGATTACAAGTTAAGTATAGAAAACCACATTCTCCATTAAATTATTGTTAAAATAATTCTCTTGAAGAGGATAAATTTTATCCAAATTGATGATTTTAAGCCTTTTATAATGTAGGCAATAAGAAATTAGATTCCACTAAACTTTCCATATTTAATGTTGAATCATATGCATGATTATACCATTTAGGATTTCTTACCATATAGGATAATTCTTACAATGGTATTTTAGCTAGCAGGAATTTGGCTTTATAAAGAGATAAATATTAACAAGTTTAAGGAATCAAGGAAAATAATTGAAGAACACTTTTATCAATTGTCCTATTAGAAGGTTAAAAGTGTTTAACAGTTTGTTAAGAAAAATGATAATCTTACTATGGCTCTTGAGCCAATTGGGTTCAATATGTAAGCTTTGATGGATCATATGACTTAATGGTATAAAAAGACTTGAATTAAGTTCTAGATTCTTCATGATCATTATGATACTTTTTAAATTGAGGTTACTTGGATTTCTTAAAAATTAGATGCAAGAGATAGTAGAGTTAGTGGAGTTAACAGATATAGAGATGACATGGTAGATAAAAGATTATTAGTCCGTTAATCCTATTTTTCCTTTAAGACTTGATTATAATTTTCATTATCATATATTTTGATGATATGTTTTTAGTTGGATATTTTAAGACCATATTGGTATATTTTGATGGATAGTTCATTTTATGCTATATTTTAGATATCATGCCATCTATTCTTGATTTCTTACCTAGCATACCTTGATTTCTATTTTGAGTAATGTTAAAAAGGAGAGAGTTCATTGGCTAGATTATGCCATCTTTGCTTGAATTTGTTAAATTTGCTTAAGGCATAATTGTTATAAGATATATATAAATTCAAGGGAGTGTTATTATAAAGGAAAGCTTTATTTTATCATTGACTAATCTCAAAATGGTTTGTCATTATGAAAAAAAGGAAGAATATTGGACTTAGCCCCCATTAATTATAAATCTTGGTGATAGTTAAACATTTTGATATGCCAAATTATTAAAAAGAATCATTTGTTGCACTAAACTTAGCATAGAACATGAAAACTCTTGAAGACATTTAGTTTAGGAATTTTATTTAACCAAGTTCAATTGTAAAAAATGAGATTGAACTTAAAAGGTTTCATTTGAGAATTGAAGAATTTGGTTTACAAAATAAAAACATTATGTTCAAATTTATTTTAAAAGAGTGCAAATATAGGGTAAAATTACTATTTAGAATATTTGAAAATAAGTTTTAAAATGTGTTTCAATCAAAAAATGAGTTTTAAGGAATATGAATCAATTCATCCCTTCCATAGATCTTTTAAAAAAGGTGAATTGGTTCCTTAATCAATTCACATCTTTTAGTGAGCTACTGGATGGCTTAAATCAATTATTATTTCAAGTTTCCAATTTTCAATTTTCACCATGAAACCCTACAAAATAAATTTCCTAATTGATTCAGCTTGTTAAGAAATGTTTTTTTATTCAAAATGAATCAATTCACTTTCTAAAAATTTTGAATTTTTAGCACAATAAATTGATTCATCATGATCTAACATTTTAATAATAACTCTTTTGTTTGTTGAATACACATTTAAGCTCTATTTCACATAATAAATAAGTTAACTTATAATTTATTAACTAAGTCAATAAGTAGTCAATAAATTATAAGTTAACCTCTAAATGTATTTCTCACACTAAAAATAAGTTTTAATTTATAACTTATAATTACTTTTTTTAAAATTCTTTTTAAATCTATCCTTATTTTTTTATTAATTTACAACTCATATCCTTTGTAACATAAATTCAAATATTTTTTATAAAATATAATTAATTATATTTTAAGTAATTATAATTTTATAATAAATAATAAAATAAAAATTATGTAAGTAAATAAATATATAAGTTTATAAAATATAATTAATTAAATATTAAATATTATATTTTTATTTTAAACTTATTAATTATGTTAATATATTTTAATTTTTTTATATAAATATGAATTATTTTAATTATATATTTATTTCTATTAATATATTCTTTTATATCATTTTATAATTTTAATTATTTCAATAATTAATTTTACGAAACACTTCAATTAATTTGTTAACTATCAACTATCAATTATAAAGTAATAACTTTTAACCTTCATTTAACACAATTATAGCTTGTTAAGTAGATCAGTAAGCTATAACTAGCTTATAACTTATTAACTGGAGCTCTATTTCGCACAAGTAGCTGATAACTGATAACTAATAGTTTATAATTAATAACTAATAACTAATAAGTTAGTCGAAGTGTTTCACAAAATTAACTGTTAAATTAGTTGAAATTATAAAATTATATAAAAAAATATATTAATTGAAATAGATATTTAAATTAAAATAATTTATATTTATTTAAAAATTAAATTATATTAATGTAATTAATAAGCTTAAAATAAAAATATAATATTTAATATTTAATTAATTATATTTTATAAACTTATATATTTATTTACTTACATAATTTTTATTTTATTATTTATTATAAAATTATAATTACTGAAAATATAGTTATATTTTATGATACTATTTATTTACATATATATTTTTATATATTTATAATTTAAAATTAGAATATAATTATGTTAAAATTAAATTAATTATATTTTATAAAATATATTTAGATTGAAATTATAAAGGTTATGAGTTATAAATTAATAAAAAATATGGATAAATTTGGAAGAAATTTAAAGAAAAAGTAGCTTATTGCCTAAGTTAATAAATTATAAGTTAATTTATTTATTGCATGAAATGAAACCTTAATTTATAAGTTATAAATTAGCCTTTAAAGGTATTTCTCATACTAGCTTATTAAAAAAAATAGGCTTTGATTTAATAAGCTATTTAGAATAAATTATATAAGTTAGTATTTTTTTAAATTTTTTTAAAATTTATCTTTATTCTTTTTATTAATTTACAATCCATGTTCTTTGCAATATAAATCCAAATATTTTTATAAAATATAATTAAACTACTATCTCTCAATTTTTTTTAAATTTATCCTTATTCTTTTTATAAATTGACAACTCATACCTTTTGTAATATAAATCTAAATATTTTTTTATAAAATATAATTAATTTAATTTTAATATAATTATATCTTAATTTTAAATTATAAATATATAAATATATATAAATATATAATATCATCAAATATAATTAATTATATTTTAAGTAATTATAATTTTATAATAAATAATAAAATAAAAAATATATAAGTAAATAAATATATAATTTTATAAAATATAATTAATTAAATATTAAATATTATATTTTTATTTTAAACTTCTTAATTATGTTAATATAATTTAATTTTTAGATAAATATAAATTATTATAATTATACATTCATTTCTATTAATATATTTTTTATGTTATTTTATAATTTCAACTAGTTTAATAAATAATTTTATGAAATATTTTAATTAATTTATCTGTTATCAGTTATAAGTTATTAGTTATTAGTTAACTTTTGATAAGTTAACTGATAGTTGATAAGTTAATTAATAGTTGATAATTGATAAGTTAATTTAAGTGTTTCATAAAATTAATTGTTGAATTATTTAAAATTATAAAATAACATGAAAGGACATATTAATAGAAATAGATATATAATTAAAATAATTTATATTTATTTAAAAATTAAATTATATTAATACAATTAATAAATTTAAAATAAAAATATAATATTTAATTAATTATATTTTATAAACTTATATATTTATTTACTTACATAATTTTTATTTTATTATTTATAATAAAATTATAATTACTTAAAATGTAATTAATTATATTTTATGATATTATTTATTTATTAACATATATTTTTATATATTTAAAATTTTAAATTAGGATATAATTATGTTAAAATTAAATTAATTATATTTTATGAAAAATATTGAGATTTATATTATAAATGGGATTGGTTGTGAATTAATAAAAAAAGGTAAGGATAGATTTGAAATGAATTTAAAAAGATAATAACTTGTAAATTATAAGTTACTCTAGATAATTTACGAATTAGAACTTATTTCTTGCAAGGATGGTGTGAGAAACACTTCTAAAAGTTAGCTAAAACACCTCTAAAAGTTAACTTATAATTTATAATTCATAAGTTATTTGTTACACAAAATAAAGCCTTAATTAACTTATTAGCTATTAACTAATTTATTAGCTATTTGTACAAAATGAAGCCTTAAGCTACCTAACTCTTGTATAAAGGCTAGAACATGATTTCAACTTAGATTTTAATAGCTTTACAATTCCATTGACATAAGAAACACATTTCCTTGCTTTCCGATGATAAAAATTCCCTTATAAAATTCAGGTAACTTATAAAATCAGAATTTATAACATTTTTGAAAGCTAGCTTATAGGTTATAAGTTATTTATTGCATAAAATGAAGCATTAGTTAATTTATCAATTATTAACTAATTTATCAACTATTTGCACGAAACGAAGCCTTAGGCTATCCAACTCTTGTATAAAGGCTAGAACATAATTTCAACTTAGATTTTAATAGCTTTACTATTCCATTGACGCAAGAAACACATTTCCTTGCCTTCTGATGACAAAAATTCCCTTGAGCCTTTTGATTTAAACTTCCTCTTCTAGAACTTCATTATGCATTCAACTTTAAAGAGTGTTAAGGTGAAATTTCTTCATATCAAACTCACGTTTCTTATATTTTTAGGGTGAGAAATCCTAAAAATGAGGAGTGAGGTATCTTTTAACTAGTAAGTGCTTTGAGTAAGGAAAATTAAAAAGATTACTTTGTATTCGAGAAGGGATTATAAAAGTTTCTTCAAGTGCCTGTTTCAAATTTCTGTTTCAAATTTGAAGAGATAGTAGATAATCCAAGTTAAGTTAGCTTGTTAATGGATATAATTATCAGAGTGTTAGATCTTTAAGGTTGAACTACTATAAATATTGCATTTATCTTTCTTTTCCATATCTTTTATTTTTTTGGCATTATAATTGTATTAAATCGTAATAGAGTTGTTGTTTACTCACCTTGTGTGATTTTAATTGCTTATGACTGGAGGCATTGTAATTATCTTATGTTTCCAACTCTTTTGTGATTGAAAACTCCATTTGAAAAATTAAATTTATTTTAAAAGTGTGTAAAATTATAAAATCCAATTCAATGCCTTTTGGGTGGAATAATTGGTTACAAATCATGCTGTTTAATTATCAAAAGATATGTTGGTTTATAATTAAGATAAATTTTGATTCATGATCAAAAGAAATGTTGGTTAGTAATCAAAAGTCATGTTGATTCTTGATTAAGATTCTTATCTGATTAATAATCAAGAGATATTTTGGTATATGATCAAAAGATATGTTGATTTGTAATCAAAAGTTACATTGATTTTTTATCAAGAAATGCATTGATTAATTATCCAAAGATATGTTGGTTAATAATCAAGAGCCCATGTTCGTTCATGGTCAAATTCATGATTTTGACCAACAATGATGTTGATTAATTATCAAAAATCATCTTGGTTAATATTCAAAAGACATGTTAATTCATTATTAAGAGAGAAATTTTTGCATATTTCAACTATAACATGTGTTGTTACAGTCAACCAATTGATAGAAATTAATTATAATTTTAAATACATTGAAATTGAAAATATAATTTGTAGTGCGTGTAAGTTCCATAAATTTGATAATTGGCTCTTCTTTATTAGCCGAGAGTAAGGAGGTGTGTTATGACTACAGTATGCAGGAACTTCTCTTATTAAGATACATGTTAGTTAATTATCAACAAATATGATGGTCTATGTTTAATAAACAAAGATGGTTTATGTGTAAAAGATACAATAATTCATGATAAAGAGACTTGATAGTTAAGGATTAAGAGATATTAATTTTTTTATCATAACACACATCAGTTTATGGTCAAAGACATGCTATTTTAAGTGTTGTTTATATGTATGATCAAAATGGTTACGCAAACATGTTGATGATAAAAAAAAATGATAAAATAAAAGTGAATAGGAAGAGATAATTTTTTAGAAAGGAATTATTTCACTCCACTATTATAATTTTAGATATCTTTTTTTTATTTTTTAATCTTAAGCTATAAATGCAACACATCACTTATTCATTTTTATATAAACAAATGAGATTTACTTACAAAAATATTTTCAACAAAATAAATGGAGCATTTATATTCCATCATTCTATTATTTTTTAAAATAATTCAATCATTCTATTGCTTCACTGAATTATAAAAAAAGTTTTTAAAGGAAAGATTATCAATGGTTAAATCTCAATAATATTTAGATAATTTTTAGGAATGATTTGCCATTAATCCTATAGTAAATAATGAGAATAAAGTTAGTCAAAGGATAATAACTTTTAAAGAGCAATGTTATATGTATTGAAAATAGAATTTAAAATTAGATTTTGAATGAAAAATAAAGATTGTTATTAAATGTAAGATGATTGAACAAATTTATAAACTCAATCTAATTAATATGAAAAGTTCAAAATCTAATTTTCAATTCTATTTTTAATATATATAATATTTTCCTTTTTGTCATCTTAAACATAATTCTAATCTCTGTTCATCATCTTTTCTCATAAATGGTTTTTGCACCAATACAAAGATTCTATTTATTTTATTAAAAAATATTTTTTATAGAAAAATATCACTTATATTTCGAATCCTACTTTTTATACATATAATATTTTTCTTTTTTAAAACACATTTAAATGCATTATTTTTACTCTATTTTGTCATCTTAAACATAATTTTACTTTCAGTTAACGTCTTTTCTCATAAATAATTTTTACACAAATACAAAGATTCTATTTATTTTATGAAAATTTTTTTAATAAAAAATAGTACTTATATATATATTGATAAAAGAGTAAAATATTATTTATATTTTTAATTAAAAATATTAGTTAAAGTTATATTAATGGAGAAAAAGTAAATCTCTCTTTAAAGCAAATTCCTAATTTACTTTTTTTCAAACTGTTAATATTTAGTACTAAATAAAATATTTTATTTCTATTTTTAATATTTTATAATTATAAAAAAATATTTTACGTGGATAAAGACGGAGCCAAATTATATGCTCTGTAATAACAGGCAAATAAAAGGGTAAATTGTATGTTTTGAATTTTTTAAAAAATTGATTTACACGTATTTTTATTTGCAACTCGGGAAATATTATCAAAAGGGACAAATTATATTTTAAAAAGTTGCTACTAAAGGAACAGGGACCCACAATCTTCGATGTTCCATCTTCATTTCTTGATTAAACAAGCAGAGGAGAAATTCGACAAAATAAGAAGGCTACGAAAGGCAGTCCGCTAGAGATATTTGTTTGACATAGCAACGCGCTACTTGGACATGGCGAAATCACATGCTTCGTTTGGCTTCGCTCACCTCTGAACTCTAGGGTTTCTCTCGGCTTTCTTCCATTGCAGACTCGTGAGTTCCATCCTTCCCTCACTCTATTTATGCCTCTTGATTTGCTATCTAGGGTTTTTACCATGCTTTATGTTGTCAGCTGTATGACTGCATTTTTTTTATCAAATTTTTAGCAAACTGTGATTTTTGTGGGGTCCCATTTGTTTTTATTTCTTAAATTTTGAGACTTTGTATAGTTCCGATCCAATTTAGGTTATCAAGTGTGCTCTTTTTCGTCTCTTTCCGTTCTGAGGAATTACTGAATAATTGATTCGGAGGTAATTATTCCACGTTTACCGGTAAGAAGTGAACTAGGGAAATTTTCTGCTTTTGGTGCGGAATCATGACTTATGACTCGAAGGACTTTCGCATGGAAGACTCGTATTTTAGCAACATGTGATATTCCCTTTCTTGAAAGTAATCCTAGAGTAGTGTAAACAAGGAACCACCTAATTGGGTTGGATCGTTGACAAATAATGATTTAGAAAGCATTCTTCCCTTTGTCCCCCTATCTTCCATACTTGGTTGATGCTTTAGGCTTTCATCCAGCTCCCAGTTGGATTTCATTCTAGGTAAGACCCTAGGTAGTGGGATAAGCAGTCTCCTATATGTTTTAGTGTTATGTATCTCAGTAAGGGTGCATTTATCCAAGTGCTAATATTAGATACAATTTTTCTGCAGTAATTTCATGTGATGAATGCGTGGAGGTGTTACCAAGTCCGTTCAAAGTGGTTGGTGTGAATGTGTTTCAATGGCATTTGAGCCTTCCACCAGAGCAGTATTGGATACTCTGTACTTAATCAATCTCTAGTGGATTGTTTGAGAGGGGAGACTTGGCTAGTTCAAGAAGGGGAAAGACCGTGTCACCTTCTGTATTAGCTTTTACTTTGAAACTTTAGGGTCCAATGTGCACCAACAAGAGGCATTGAAGAAAAACAATACTATATAGGCATTGCAGCATTGGTCAAAATTTTTTAGAGGCCAATTGTGAGTATTGAGATCAGAATAACTTTGGGTTGTATGCACGTGCTTTAAGGGGTTGCAAAGATGCAGCACATGCTTTAAGTGTTGCAAAGATGTACAATTTCAATAACAGATCCAAATTTTTGAGAGGCCAATTGTTGGGTGTTGATATTAGAATAACTTTGAGTTTTCTGCAGATGCTTTAAGTGTTGCAAAGATGTACAATTTCAATAACAGATAAATATAATTCAAGGTTGGGAAAAATGTGCTTTAGCAATGGGAGATTATTGTATAGTTCGAAGGTGGCAGATTACTGTTTCACTTGTTTGAAGATTCAAAGCATCTTTGCTTCTTTCTTGTTTTAGTTACTTTAAAATCAATATTGAGAATTGAAATCATGTGCCCCTTGTATTTCTCAGACCCATTTGATATTCAAGAACCATAACTCACTCTGAGGTTTGTTGGATGGTACATTGCTAAAAGGGATTATGTAAAAGGGTTTATGAGAGTTGGGAGCATTAAGAGAAAGCAAAGTCTACTGTCAATTCATGAGAATATTGTCTTCCATTGGCATAGTCGGAAACTGGGCATATTCCTAGGGTAGTTGACTGTTGATTCAAGGTCGCTGCTCTAGATTCCAAAGTACAAGAAAGAGAGCTTGATGTTTGTATTGATCAGTTCTTCCCCTGCAAGCATAGTTAGTGGTAACTATGTGATAATCAAGTGGTTGTTTGTAAAATGCTTAGGATTTCTGGAAGTGTTAGAAACGCTTACCAAAATGTTTCATGTTCTTGTAAAGCTTTATGTTGAAAACTGATTACAAATAGTTGACTATTACGTGGTTCAATTATTCAATTGAATCTACCATGCCCGACATGTATCTTGTATATCTGTAAGAAGATGTTGCAGCACTTCATTTTGGGCACACAATTCTGGTAGTTCTATTTGTGCTTCCAAATAGTTGAATTATACACACACGAAGGCATGCAACTGCAATGTTGTTACACAATGGAAGAAGTTTAGACAACTGAGGCCAAAGAAATTAAAACAGATGAATATAATTAGAACTATAATACTGGATAATATGATTTGTTTAATTCCATATTGGTGTGGTTAATCTCATTATCTAAGAAGTGAAATGATTATATCTTGCTGTTGGTGCTTTGGTATGGTATAATCAGATAATAGTCTCATCTCCTGTTACTTTCCAAAGAGCTTCTGAAACAATTTCAAAGATATATCAGCAGCTGATTATTGGTTGGTGCATATTGTTGCTTTTCTAGTTATAACTCTTACATTTGTTCTACTAAAGCAACCTCTTACATTTGTTTTACTAAGGCAACCACTGAACACAATCAGCTAGAGATATATATTCTAACAATGAATAAGTGCCCTGTTTTCTTTTCATTATATCTTCATCTTCTTGGGAAAGGCATTTACAAATTCAAATTTACAGCATTTTATTAACACGCCAAGATGAAGAACTTTCTTTGTCAGACATCTTAAGTCAGTGTCTGAAACTAAGGTAATAGAAAGAAAACATAAAGAGGCAATCAATGGCAGCTTTCTGATGAAGTGGATGTTGGTTTGATTGTGGAAACGTAAGAACCATTTATGGTTCCTTATGTTCAATTGTGCCATGACTTTATTATGATGTTATTAAAGTCTGTCATTGATATGATAATGCTCCCCCCCCCTCCCCCTTTTCCCCCCAGGATGCACTATCTTTATTGTAGAACAATAATAGATATCATGCCACTGTGATTGATTTTTTTGTTTTTTTTTTAGTTCAGGGTACAGTGCATTCGTCGAAGTGCTGCTCTAAGAATTTGGAGCAAGATGAGTGGAAGTGGCAGAAGGCGCTCCTCAAAATGGGATGTGGATGAAAGTTATGATGCAAATATGTCTCCTGGTTTTGAGGAGTGGAAGCACAAGAGGCATAGTCTATCTCCTCTAAGTGCTTGGGGCAGACCAGCAAGGTTTGTTACTATACTCAGACTGTCTGGTGCTGACCATTTTCTTCAAAGTTGATATTTAAGTTTTTGACCACAGATAAAGGAAGATATTTATGATTATTTTAAAATTTATGTATGGTTATGTAATCTGGGAATAAAGTTTTGGTTTTTTGGGCAGCTCCAATCTTATATTACTACTTGGATTTGGATCTCTTTAATCCTTGATTCTTTGGGTAGTTTTTAATTTGAGATCATGTCACCCTTTCCTCCCTAGGAAATTTGTATTGAATGTATTGCTTATGATATTATGGTGCATTGTGGGTTGGGTGCATTTGTAGTTTTATTAATTTTTTGCCCTTTGTTTGGATGACAATTGATTCATTATGTAGAAGTCGGAGCAGAAGCAGGAGTCGAAGTCAAAGCAGGAGTCCTACTCGTGGTTTGAGGTGGGATACAGGAGGCAATGACAGAAATAGAACAAGAACTGGGGGATCAACACAACTGTGTAGAGATTTTGCTGCTGGGAGCTGCAGAAGAGGTAGCCGTTGCCATTTTCTTCACCATGATAATCAAAATTATGAGGATATCTGGGAAGGTAGAAGCAGGAAAGATGGGGCTCCAAAATATCCTGCTCATCAAGAGAGTAGAGACTATCCTACTAGGAGTGCAAGATCTGCTGAGGCTTGCATTAATTTTGCAAAAGGCAAGTGTCGAATGGGAGCATCTTGCAAGTATTTGCATCATAGTGATTCTGATGTGTTCAGTAAAGGTTCTGCAGATGAAATAACTAGAGAAAGGGAAATTGATAAAAGGCGCAGTGAGAATTCCTTTGAGTGGGGTGATGGGCATGAGCCAAATCGCGGTGGGAGTATTCCCTGCAAATTTTTTGCTGCGGGAAATTGTCGCAATGGTAAATATTGCAGGTTTTCTCATGATAGGCAAGCAGGTAGGAGTCCTAATAGAAGATTGAGAGAAGAGAGGTGGGGCAGCAATCCTGGTGGAGATCAGGTCTTGGATAGGTCAAAATGGAGTGAACCGGTCAGTCCTAATGGGAGGCTAATAGAAGATAGACATGGTTCAGATCACAATATGGTTGATGCAGACAAGGTTTTAGACGATCCAAACACACTTAATGTCTCTGATATTGGAAAAATGAGTGAGGGCCAAAGTAAAAATATGGGTGCCCTGGAATCTGGATTTGGTGCTTGGCCTATGAGTGAGGGTTGGGGCCATAGTTTAGATAAGAACAATGCACACAGTGAACTAAAAGCTGAGAGTGGAAAGAAGGAAGCTGACAGGTGGAAGGCTGAAAGTGCCGATGCAAACATGGGTGTTTCCCAGTCAATAGTCACAGACAACTATGTGGAAATGTCTCCTGATTGGAATTATGGGTTGGGATCTTCCAGTCAAATTAAAGAAGAGCATGGACTGATTAAGCCGGGGCCAAGCCAGAATAGTACATATTTAGCTACCTCTGACCATGATAGAATGCAAGTAGCTCCAGGTAATCAAATGCTTCGTTTCCCTGCAATTTTACATCCATTTGCCATAGAAATCTTATACTTTGCAAAATTAAATTCTAAAAAAAAGGGATCTTGCATATAATAAAATGCTCAGGTTCCTGCAATTTACATCTTTTTTTCCATTGCAAAATTTTGCTTTGTGAAACCAATACTATGATGGGAATGAATCCATACATTTGCTGGTTCACAAGACCTAAACTGTTGTAATGCTATTTTGCCAGTACAAGGTTTTAATCAGAATGCACAGAGTGTAAATGCTTTGATTCCATCATGTGCTATTGGACAAAGTCAGGTGGCAGTCCCCATTGCCCCTCAAAGAGGAGGAAATGTTGAAGGTCTGCTGAATCAAGAAGTATCTACTGAGGAAAAGTACAGGCCTGAACCAAATATCACGGATGCAAAATCACCGCTAGTTGGTTCCAGAAATCCCTCGTCTCAAAACTTGGTGAGCAATGAACAGCTTGCTCAACTAACCAATCTCTCTGCCTCTCTGGTTCATTTTCTTGGGTCAGGTCAGCAGCTACCACAGCTTTATGCTGCTTTAAATTCTCATGATAAGGATGGTTCCTCCCTAGTCAGTAATGAAGTGTCTGGTGGACCTGCTTCAACAACCTTTAGCAAGTCAGATCCTTCAGTTGGATTACGGAAGCCATATGATCCATTATCTGATAGTATTGAATCAAAGAAAGCTGAAGCTAGTGGGATTTCTCCAGCCCTTTCTCCTCGTAAAAAAATTGCACAAGGTGAAATAGAAGTTCCTTCACTGTTGTCTAATGTAGGGAGACAAAATTGCAGTGAATCCTGTAAGACTGCCACTTCAGAACATCAAAACGTTGTCAAGAGTGAACTAACTCGGTTGCTGCCTTGTGAAGACACTGTTATTAAGAAGGACAGTGACATAGTGGCTGACCAAAGGCCAACTTCTCCAGAAGATTGTAGAAATACAGAAGAGAATGGCCCTGTGCAAAACACTGACCAGAGTGGTGGACCTGATGAGGCCAAGAAACTGAAGGATGTAAAGGGTCTTCGGGCATTTAAATTTGCATTGGTGGAGTTTGTTAAGGAGCTTTTGAAACCAGCATGGAGAGAAGGTCAAATCACCAAAGAAGATTATAAAACTATTGTGAAGAAAGTAGTTGACAAAGTAACTGGTGCCATGCAGGGGGCTCATATCCCTCAGACCCAAGAGAAAATTGATCACTATTTATCGTTTTCAAAGCCAAAGCTTAACAAACTTGTACAGGTAAATTGTTTTCTGAAAAAATTACCTGATTCTCTCTGCATTTGCAATTGAGAATAAGATCTCTTGTCGCTTGTCTTATATTTTACAGATAGTACTAGTATTACTTAGTATTACTTGTGCACATTATGTATTCAAATTGTGTCATGTGCGAAATATGAGAGGGATTAAGTATGCAAACAGTATTTTCTGATTCTACTTCTTTTGGTTGCAGGCATATGTGGATAAGGTTAAGAAGGCTTAGTGGAAGTTTAGAAATTTGGATTTCTAATCCATTGCTGCATTATGCTAAGTTTTATCATTTCCTTGTTCCTGCTGGACTGTTTCAGGGGCTCCAGAATTTTCCTTTTTTTTTTTTTTTCTCCTTCTTCTTGCTCATGTATTTTCAGTTTATATTGGCATTTAGTGACCTTTTTAGCTCTTAAATACAGATAATTTTTTGGCCTATTTGCCCGTTTTTCAAGTTTAGTGTACAACTTAAAAGGAGGCTTCAATGCGGCGGTTCTGATGGATTCATTATGTATTTTTGGTTTTTATCTTATCCTTACGAAGGAAGAGGATTTTTTTTTTTAAATAATATTATTTACACTTTTATGTGTTGACTCCCTTCTTATTCTCTATTTCTGTATTAGATAAAAAATGATGATAATGAGATAGAGGGTAAGATGAGAGTGAATACGTACCAGTGTAAATAGTTTTTTTTTTTTTTTAGGTTGCTTCTGACTAGAATCGGTGGATGAATCACATATAGGATGATAATGAAATAGAGAGTTAAATGGGAGTGAATACGTAGTGAAGTAGTTCTTTTTTTCATTTTTTACTTGAGTAGAATTGGTGGATGAATCACTTGCGAGGTCACGTATTTTTTTTCCCTAGTTTTTTAACAAAATCTTCCAAGTTTTTAATATAAAATTATTTCTTTTTTTTTTTTCAAAAAGGTTTGTAACTTTGTGTTTCTATTGCAAGTTTTTAATAAAAAATTGTCTCGTTTTCTCATCAATGTTTGTAACTCTATTGTTCCTAGTTTTTTCCTAATAAAATCTTGCAAGTATTATATATAAAATTGTTTTTTTTTTCCATAAAAGTTTGTAACTTTATGTTGTAAAGTTTTAATAAAAAGTTGTTTTTTTTTTCATAGAAGTTTGTAACTTTATGTTGTAAAGTTATAATAAAAAGTTGCAGGATTTTACAAAAAACTTGCAAAGTTTTGTGAGAAATTGTAATATCTTAAGTACTTGTAAATCATAAATGACTTTTTATGACAAAGTTGATAGTTTTTGATAAAATTATGCAGCTCCGCCTGAGAAAGTGTCAAAGTGAAACTCCATTTTTATAATCGGATCGCAGCCATCCGCAAGGACTCTTCTCAAAGTAGATGAAAGGTGACGTTGATCTGCTGCTTAGGAAGGGTGTGTATTAAAATTCTCTTGTGTGGGTGCCTACTCTTATCATTTTCCGGTGATGTTTTAATTTTTTAAAAATTTGTTTAAAGTTGTAGTTCTTATATAAAAATTGAAATCCTTACTTAAAAATTTGATTTTTGTTTGACAGAATTCTTACGGATTTTTTACACAAAAACTTGCATGGAATTATATATTTTTTAAGTAAATATTGTAATTTTAGTTTTTATGGATTTTATGTCGTTGTAAATTTTTGTATAAAAGGTTTATCTCAAATTTTATTTTTTCTCCATTTTAGAGATATTTTGATTATTTTGACATAATTTGCTTGTCCAATACAAATAGGAAAATATATGGCTGATCTTTACATTTTTATTTTCTCATTGAAATAATATGATATTTAATTTCTTCCTAGAGTTAACGTGTTCAAATTGAAAGAAGTTAATTACAAAAATTAAAATTATAAATAATAAATGTGATTATCATAAAGTTCAAGGGACTTTTTCCCTTATGTTAAATTCGGACATACTAATATGAGATTTTTTTTTTTCAGTTAGTTTTCTCTAGTTCTGCCGTGCAATTGCCAATTTCACAATGATCAAAACGGTATTTCTGCTGATAATTTGATTTCATATTTTGGGTTACGCTTCGTTTGGTATGTAATGTTTTTAAATTAATTTTATTTCATTTGAATAAAAATGATTTCAATTTATTTACAAATAAATTCTATTGTTTGAAAATTTTATGAAAAATAATAATTTTAGTTCATTTATAAATAAATTATTTTATTTAGAATGCATTGAAAATATATGAAATTCAATTAAAAAGTAAATTTTAATAGTATTATGATAAATATAATGTTAGAAAAAGGGTAAAATTTTTATATAAAATATTTTTTTTAGCTAAATAAAATGAATTCTAATAAAATTTTTGGTAAATTCGATAGATTTCATAATGACACAAATGTAATTAAAATAGAAATTATAAATTAAATGAAATTCTTTTTTATTTAAAGCTAAATAATATTTTATTAAAAAATTCATTTGAAAATGAAATGAAATCTTATTTTTAATTTTGCCAAACAAGGGGTTAGTGTTTTCCACATATTATTCTTACAACAATGTTATATATTCTAAAAATGAGATTAAATTAAGTTTTGAATGAAAAGTAAGAATTATTATTAAATACAAAATAATTAAATAAATTTATAAAAATTGATCTAATAAATATAGAAAATTTGTAAATCAATTACAAATTTAACTTTCCAAATAAAAATGACCATCGCAGCCGGTGGCCATATATTGCAATATCATTACATATGAGCCCAACATGTTCGCTCTCTCTGGCCATAATTGATTTATTTGCTTTTTTTTTAGATTAAAAAGAAAGGCAATGTAATCTCTCTCTTTCAAATAAATCTATGCTTTGAATGAGTATTATGTGAATAGTAACTTAGTTTGAAAAATGTCACAGCCCTAATGAAATAGTATTTATTTTCTTTAATTTTTATTAATATTTACATATACACATTGATCATTAGGATTGTTGTGAGTGTGTTTAAGATGAAATTATATCTAAAGAAAATGGGGTTTATAATAAAAATAGGAGGGATAGAATTTAATATGTGTTAACCATTGGTTGCCCTTAAAATTATCAAAATGCCCCTTGGGATATTTAAAACTCATCCTAAAACTTTCTTTCCCATTTTCCTTCTCCCTCAGCCAACCTTTTCCCCCTTCATTTCTCACTTCCAATTTCCTTCAACATTTAGCAAGATTCAAGTATGGAAGATCAAGTGCCAATAAAAAATTTTGGTTTAACGAAGGTAATTCTATTGATCTTTTAGTTTGATTAAAGGGTTGATGAGATTTGGATTGAAATAGGAAGTAAATTTGATGATTTCTCTTATGATGAATAGGGTTAATCTAGTCTCCTTCGTACTTAGGTAAGTAAATAATTTACTTAATTCTTCTAATTTATATAACTATGATTTGAATTAGTGAGTAGTGGAAAGTTAGGATTTTTTATGTTTATAGTATGAAAGCTAATTATTGGGATGTAGTTATATTGATTTAATGTGTTTAAGTACACATATGGATATTAATTTATAATAAAAATCTAAATTTGGAAGAATGAGTGATGAAAAAGTTAATGAAATTGGTTCTTGTGCCTAGAAATTTAGTGAAGAGGTAAGGAAAATCCAACTGTATTTAGCTGCAGTAATCAAATACAATCTAAACAATGCAACTCTTAAGCTTGTATTCAACTATTGTAGTTGAGTTAAATGCCTTAAACTTAGTGCCTCTAGATGTTAGTATTCAAATATTGTATTCAATTACTTCCTAAAAATTTAATCTTTAAGGATCAATAATTAAGTACCATACTCAATTACTGACCAAACTACTTGCTTTTAAATGGTAGGAATCAGCTACCCTACTCGATTATAAGGCTAAAACTTTATTTTTGGACTCATATACTCAACTAGGATAATCAAGTACCCCTTACATGCATTTTAACCCCGAATATATTTAAAAGTATGCTATTTGGTTTACTCATATATAATGGTAGATGACTTATGAATATGTTTGTTAGTATACTAATTAATGATAGAAGGTTATAAAAGGTGGGATGATATATGAAATTGCATGTAAGTACATAGATGAGTATTGTGTAATTATAATGCTTGTTGGCAATTGTGAATATGATTGGCATTATGAGGAATCCTAACAAGGATGATTTCATGTTGTGAAACTATATTGAATCTAAAAAATATTAAGAAGGGATATATGAAATTGCATGTAAGTATATAGATAAGTATCAGAATTATTTAGTAGTGCAATATATGATAATGCATTATTGTAGATTGTTGTGCAATTATAACGATTATTGACAATTGTTAATATGATTGACATTATGATGAATCCCAATAAGAATGATTTTGTGTTGTGAAATTGTACTAGATCTAAAAAAATGTTAGGAAAGGATAAGGTAGGACCTAAAAATTATAAGGTGAGATATTTATTTTTATGATCTATGTTTGGTATCAAAACCTAGGCTTTATTTTTATAGGATTGAAAATTAAGCTTTGGGAGCTCTCACGTGTGAACAATGTCAAAGCATGGCTCTACGCTCGATGGCTCTTTCTTGTAAGGTTTGAAGCAGTTCTAGTAAATGATAGACATTATCACCTTATATTTTATGACCAAGTGCTTGTGTCATGTTATGTGCCATATCTTGCCCAAGCATTCATAGGGATTAGGCAATTGGAATGATAGGAAAGCTAGCTAAGTAGGCAAGGTGTTAGTAATTCTTAACACTAGAGTCGGTTGATATTATTCATGATACATATGATTGTGTTATTTGTTATTTAGTTAATATTATATATATTGTTTATGAATTTACTATGGACATGAATGATGTTTGTACTAAACATTTAGAATTACTTATTCTTGTTATATTACTTGATGTTGAAAGTGAATATGTAATTTGTGATTTAAGAACTTGGTTGCGGTCAAGGGTTGCTAATTATGTATATATATAATATAAACGTAGTGTATAATTATGTATATTCTGTTAAGTAGGTTGTCTACATATTGAGTTTATGACTTATTATTTTTATTTAAAATATTTTATAAATAGGTCATAAAAGCTTTACCTCCATCAGCAACCTATAAATGAAATAATTCTATGAGTATCTTATATTGAGCAGCCATAGTCAGAATTAGATTATAAATAATGATGGTATGACCCTTATAGTATTAATATTAACTAGTAATAATTCAAACTCTATTATAAATACATACATACATACATACATACATACATACATACATACATACATACATACATACATATATATATATATATATATATATATATATATATATATATATATATATATTCTTTGAAATTGTTTATTAAATATGTTTTATTTGTTAGTAACTCTGTGTTGATACTAAAATTAGATAGACATGATTGGTGAAAATCAAAAAATAGGTTCCACATCGACCATAACTAGATGGGCATAATGATTATACAAATTTTAAATTTAATTTAATATAAATTAACAAATAATAATAGATTTGATAGACATTAAAGTAGTATTAAAAAGTTGTCATATCAATTTAGTATTAGTATAAAAAATTTCAACAGTAATTTGATATTTACTAGATCTTATAGTACTAAATTGATGTAAAACAATATTTTAATACAAATTTCCAATGAAATTTTAAAATTTATACTAACTTGATATGAAAAAAATCTTTTAATATTACTCTATTATTAATTAGTTTTTTAAGTAGCGATTTCATGATTTCCTTTAATAATAATATATGATCTCAACAAATATTTTATTATCCAATTGATACAGTAATAATATTCAAATTATATTATTATATATTTATCTAGAAGTTTAAAGTTAAGTATACAAAATATATATGTTGTTAATATTTTTGAACTACTCTTTTTAAGTAAATTTCTAAATTAAAAAAAATAATATTAAGTATTCCTAAATCAAACTAATTTCTAAAACTTAAAAATACAAAAAATTAAGAGAAAAAATATTTTTGGCAAACATAATAACATATTTTCACAATCATTGAAAAAATTAAATTAAAAAAGTTATTTACAAGATACAACAATACATCAACCCAAAAAAAAGGAATTTACATTTTACTTAAATTAAAACTTACTTATTTTATTATAAGAAAATAAACCACTTCAATCATTAGAAAAATTGATATAAATCTACATAATTTTGAATAAATTCCATTTTTCAGATCTAATACAAACCTTATAAATAATTTTTTTATCTAAATTTAGAAATTATTTTAAAAAAATCTAACAAAGACCCCCTAAATATATAATTCATTCAAACTCAACAAATATTATTTTTCATCTTTAACCTAAAATCTCTAAATTTATACTCCATAAAAAATTAGAAAATTATCATAAAAAATATCAAATACAAACTTACTTAAAATAAAATATTTGAAAGCTAAAAGTGGTTTCAATCTCCACAAAAATCCATAGAAATCAACACTAAAATTATAAATAAAAAATTTAGATTAAAATATAAAATTCTAAGCAAAAATATTTGAAACTAATCGATAAAAATATGCCTACCTTCCATGCAAAGTAAGAAAATCATGATAAATGATGGGAAAAATACAACAAATAGTCATAAGAAACCCAAACCAATAGCAATGACAAAGGAAGAAAAGGAGGAAAAATGGTAAAATTAAAGAAAGAGATGAAGAAAGAGAGATTGGCACTCGAACTTATTAACATTTATCAACTTAATTTTTCATAGCATTTCTTGCAGCACAAGTAAGGAAAAAATTAGTAAAGTAGTTTGTTTCACTTTTTCCCATAGATTTGTTTTAAAAAAATAAACCTTTAAATATTTATCACTAATGAGAAAATTTTAAACATTAAATTTCCCACAATTTATAGTTATAAGGAAATAACTTCCTATATTATAATAATTTTCTATGGCTTATAGATGTGCTAAAGCTAAAAAAAGTGAAATTATATACATCAATTTTACTCACATAATTTTGCACTATTTTTCACAACATTTTCTTACAATCATGAAATTGAAGGAAATGTCATAAAAATTTAGCATGTTTCACAATTATAGAAATGTAAATAAAAGTTAATGCATAAATGTCAATTCAAAGGAAAACCAACATGTGCTATAGAATGCTAACATTTTTTTGAAATTATGAGAAGTTTGAAGATGTTAGTTTTTATAAACAATTAATGTTTTTATTCCTATAAAAATTTTATATGTTAGTTTCCAAAATCACCGATGTCTAAATAAAACTTAAGGCATCAATTTTCAAATTCATTGTCATCTAAAAGTATTGTAAACATTTGACCAAGAAATATAAAAAGTTAACACATCAATTTTATATGAAATAAACACCTAAATTTATGATAATTGTTAGGTTACTAAAAAATAGGAAAAGTTTAAATGTCAGTTTCTTAAAAAAATGATGTGTTGTTTCTCAGTGAGACTTTAACCATCTGTTTCTAAAATAACTAAGGTTTAAAGTTATTAAATTGATAATGTTGTTGAAAATATTAGAAAACTCTAGACATCAATTTTAAAAAAATGATATGTTTTACTTTTGACATTAGTTTCTATAAGTAAATTAATGTATAAAATCTTATGCTATAAATAAAACAAATCTTGCTTTTATTTTCTTATTATCACCTTTATTCTCTTATTTGATTCCAAGCTTAATCTCTATTAGCTCCCTTTACAAAACCATAAATTTGACTCTATTTACCACCACACATAAGTAAACTATTGATATTTCTTCAATTAGCATTGAGCATGTAACGAATGCCATGTTTCAGGCTATTCATTTTAAATATAAGAATTGTCTTTCTTTCTTTCATTTCTTTGATCTTTGATTCTTCAATTTCTATATTTTTTACATAAACTTTTTTAAAAGATTTTTGTTTATATTTTATTTAATAACTTTTAAGGTTATTTACTTTTTAGATGCTTATTATGTGTTTAATAAAATATTACATTAGAGTTTAAGGTTAGTTGAACAATGATGAGGTAGAGGAAAAGTGAAAAAAAAAATCATCAAAACAATAGTTTTTCATAATTTTGAGAGAGTAGATGAATAAATCTTGAAAAATTATATAAAATATAAAAAATTTATCCTTTAAGAACAACTAAGTATGAGATTACGAGTTTTCAAATTTTTTAATTTAAAATACTTAATTTTGGTGAGATATTATATTTATTTAATTTTTATTATAAATATTCTAGTTGAAAAGTAAAAAAATTGATGTTAAAATATATTATGGAAATATTTTACTTTAATTTTTTTAAAAAAATAAATGTGAAATATAAAATAAATTGAAATAAATGACATTGACTTTTTAGCAAAAAATTGATTTGGTAACCTTTTTTCATATTGGTTATATATGTTAAAGGAAAAGGAATATTTAAAAGAGAATTCAAACTTGCTTCATTAAAAATGCTAAGTACAAGGGGTTATTTATAGATACAAAAAGATGGTTTAAGAGACACATTTATTTAATTACCTATATAAAGAGACACTTCTAGAAAGACTTTTAAATTTTATAACTAATAATTATTAATAGTGACTCTTAAGCTTCACTTAGAAATTCTTTTACATACATAGAAATTGCAAAATTACTAATTCCAATAATATACCATTGATTTTGGAATTTCTTTACTTGTAAACCTTCTTATGCATAATCCTTAAACTTTAAAGGCTTTTTTAAAAAAATTTGCATCGTACTCTCTGACAATGAATTTAACATTCTTCCCATAATTAACTTCATTATTTTGCATGAGACTTTTAATATCAACACTAGTTTTGCACCTCTTAATATCTCTTTTAACATTCTCTTTCATCTTGAACATTGCTTCGACTCCATTAGGATGATGACCCCTCTGATACTTCCATATTTTTCTCTTTTTTTTGACTTTGATGTTTTCATCCATTATTTATCTCCACAAACTTCTTTTCATATTTTATTCTAATTTTAATTGCTTATTATCTACAATAAAACTAAACAAATCATTGTTATCAATAAATTCAATTGAATAAAATTCATAAAAATTATTATCTATCTCATTTATTTGAACTTTTTTTGAAAATAGCTGACACTTTTTGAGTTTGAATTAAAAAAAGCAATAAAATCTTCTCCTTTACATATGATATGATATTTTAATTTTTTTTTACTTGGACTTCTTGATTCGATCTTCTTCTCCATCATTAGCTACAATCACAAGCTTTTCATCTTTAAAGAGGCTAGACAAATCATACTGTAATGGCCTCAGGAAAAAACTTTTAAAAATAAAATAAATTAAGTAAAACATGTAATGCAATATACTAGTTATAATTGATTTGAAAAGAACCTTAAATTACAAGATGAACTTGGAAAAGGGAGAAAATAAATTAGAAATAAAAAGAAAATAAAAGTTAAATATGAGGTAGGAATAAATAAGTGAATGTAGAGAAATTTATTTTAATGAATGACCAAAAAATCCTTGTTGCTTATAAAAGGGAATAATCCAATCTTTCTCCTTATTTCTTCCCACTTTTTCTAGAAAACCCTTTCCCTTTCTTTTTATTCCTTATTTCCTTAGAAATTTCTATGAAACCTTAGAAAAAGAGTAAAGGATTAAATTAGAATTATCATACAACCAAGGTAAGAACTCTTAAACCATTAGTAATCTTAAGTTATTTTCCTCCTTTGATAAAGGATAAACCTCATTTTAAGAGTGGAAGAGCAAATGGAACCATAACAATTTTAGATGATAAGGGTAGAAAAGTAATGGATTCAATCCTTCAAATCTTTCTCTAGAAAGGCAAGTGAATATTCTAACTCAATTTTTATTTATTAAAGATTTAGGCTTTTTAAGAAAATTTGATAAATTCTTGAATTTTAAAAAATCTTAGGTTTAATAGTGAAGGAAGTAAAATTTAATAATATTAATAATTTAAAACTAGGTTCCTTTTGGAAATATTAATGATTTGGTAGCATGTAGAATGGTTAAGTTACAAGGGAAAGAAACCCTTAGTAAATAGTAGTTTTATGGTAGAAGTTTTACAAAAACCCAATAGAACGATTAATCATTAGGCTTGAAATAGTTGACCATTATACCAGCCCTATGCCAATATTCCTTTCCAGTAACAAATGATCGACCATTACTCCTCTATTCCTAATAAGGATGTAATAAGATTGCTTTAAACAAAATGATATTAAGATGAGGATAAATATAATAAGCAAGAAGGTAATAATATTCATAAGAATAATTAAGAATGGATTAACTAATTACTAGGAACCATCATATAAGCCTTTAGCAAATGAAAAAGGTGATTTTTTTTGTATATTTCTTAATCAATTGGTTTTACCATATTTAATGGTATGATGATATATAATTTAGAAAATATTGCGATTTGAATGGCCATGTATTAATGGCATAAGAGGATATTATAAATGTGATTATGATTAGTAGAGATATAATTATGCTATGAAGAGTAATGTAATAGTGCAAAAAGGCATAGGGGATGGTTATGATTAAGATTGATATGCCTATTGGAATGTGTGACAAGGCATGTTAATTATTCGAGTTTTAAATCTAATAATAGCTTCTGAGGGTATAAAATTGACTTAAGAGTTATAAGGAGTTTTTTTTTCTTTACTTTCATATGATTATATCACTTGTAATATTAAATTTTTTTTGTAATAAATGTTTGTCGATCGATATTTATTTGTAATAATTTTTTTCATATAATGGTAAAATTTGAATCCAATAATGGTTTTTGAGGATATAAAATTGACTTAAGAGTTTTAAGGAGTTTTTTTGTTTTTTTACTTTCATATGATTATGTCACTTATGATATTAAATTTTTTTTGTAATAAATGTTCATCAACTGATATTTATGTTGAATTTTAAGTTTATAAAGCTTTAACATATTTCTATTGCAAACCCTTCAAGGATGAAATAGTCCAAGTATTTATAAGCACTAGAGTGATTGTGTTAGCATTCAAATGATATGATAATTAGATTCTTAACTTGGTAAAAAGTTAGGAGTACCTCTCCAGTTAGTAAAATTTATTTTAAATGTTAAGTGTTTATTACGCTAGTATAGTCATTTAGTCTTTACCCTACTCTTATTTGCACTTTACTCTATGGGTTTCTCAAAATGTGTTCACCACCACTTAATATCCCATCTTTCTGAAGTCAAACGATATCGTTAAGTTAGTAACACTTAGTGTCAGTAGTGATGCAAGGGCCATATCAAATTTAATAAGGAAAAGTTACCTCTTTTTAATTGTAATGATTACTTTTTTTTCTTTTTTGCATTGTAGGCGACCTTAGTGAATTATACTCTAATTATAGGAATAAACAAACTTATGAGAAAGGTTATGGAAATTAGATATTAGGATTCACACTGATTACAACTAAGAACAAGTCGCGACATTTATGTTATCTCTTCATGAATTCTTTTTTTTGTCATTTTCTCTAAAAAGCTAACATAAAGCATGGTTTATTTCTTTTATATCTACCTTAGGCAATATCTTTTTCATCTTTGAAAAGATAAGACAAATCATAAATTATCTTTTCTTGGATATCTTGAATTTGTTTTTCATACTTCACTTTTTTGATAAGTGATGTAGTCTTTTCATTTTTTTTAATGACATGAAACAAATTTTAAGTCATTTCTTCCATAGATTTTATAACTTTTTGTTCCTTATAAGCTTTTGGATCTTTTTTAATAAATGGTAGGGCCTCTTCCTTCTTATTTACATAAGATAAATCATATTCTCTCTCTTCTTAGGGTCCAAGTTAATTTTTCAACCTCAATGTCTCTTTTTATTAATAATATGATATCTTCTTTCTCTTTTTGAACTTTACAACTTAACCTTATTTTTTCAACAAACTCAATACCATCTTTGCTAATTCTCCCATGATGTCACTACTATAGAATTCTAATTCTAAGTTAGTTCATAAATGTCAATCATAAGATAAATCAATGTCTATATAAATATAGTAATATTTTTGAAATTATTAAAACAAATAAAATGACAATTGCTGAAAAAAATTAACATTAATAATTAGAAGGTGACATTGTTAAAATTTAAATGGAAACTTTATAATATAGAATTATAATTCTATGTTAGTTGATAATTCTACTTTATAATCACTATTAAAGAATTTTAATTCTACGTTAGTTGATAAAAGTCAATCATAAGATAAATCAATGTCTATATAAATATAGTAATGCTTTTGAAATTATTAAAACAAATAAGATGACAATTGTTGAAAAAAATTAACATTTATAATTACAAGGTGACATTGTTAAAATTTACATAAAAACTTAAGACAATAATTAAATTAAAAATTGATGTCTTTTTATTGTAGCCAACATGTTTGAAAATATAAGTGATATTAAGAGATTGATTCTACATAAAACAAAAGGGCAAAAGAATTTAATATATTAGTTATTTAAATAACTAATGTTGAAATTGATTGATTGATGATATTTTTATAACTATCATCTTAGTTTTATAACTTTGCTTAGTTAAGTTTTATATGTATATGTATATTGACATTATGATAACCTTGTTCATTATTAAGTTTAGGATTATATTATATGTTTTATTTGGTAATACTTTTAAAGTTTAGTAACACTCAAGATTTATAAATATGGTATACTTTGTTCGATGGTGATGTTTATATCATTTTTACTTGCAACCACTACCATTATATGCTATTGTGTCTTTTTATAGTGTCAAATTTATCATATATTTTAATGATTTCAATTTGCTTCATAGTTATGTAAATCAATGGACAAGTCTGTGCTAACTAATGTAATCTTAATTCAAATGCTTGTCATATAAGTTATGTGTCTTACCATGTAATTTAATGTAGTATTTATTGTGAAGACCAATCTTATACTTACTACTTTGTTCATCATTAAGTAATATTAACCTATAACTTTATTAAATATATATGATTGACATTAATTTTTTTGCTAAATCCAAAATATAGATCTATCTAAAGAGGCAGTTATCCCCACCAAAAGAAACACAAAAGAGTCTCACAATCTTGAAAGACATTACCACAATGCGATCTTAGGGTAAGAAATTACATGTTAAATTTAATGAAAAATAGCAGTCAGATGGAGAAAATGCTAACCAATATATTAGTTATGTTGAAATGGTTGTACAATCCAAGGTATTAATAGCTACTCCTCATTAGAAGAGAATTCCCTAAGATTAAAGGATAACATTTAGGAAGAGGTTTTAGTATATACAATTATTTTAGATTTGCTATTAATGTTGAAACTTATATTTATAACATATTCACATATAATTTGACCTTTTATGTGCATTTATTTCTTATAGAGTTCTTTCCATATTCCAAATACAAAATTGATGCGCAAAAAAGTACTATCACATATGGTAATCTTAATGGAAGGATTTCGTCAACATCAAGGTAGGAATACATCAATCTTGAGATAGTGACAAAAATAATCATAATTTAGTAATGGAACTATATCAACTGGGAATCATGGGAGAAGTTTCAAGAATAATACACAGATGGACATTTCAAGGTAAAATTTTTACATTCTAATATCTAGTTCATATCAATTAATCATATTTGAATATCATGTGTACTTATAAACTAATATATTTTTTGGTTAAAAGAGTTAAGTAGGTCTGAGTAGGAGAAGTGAAAAAAAATGTGTATTCATATATATAAGCTCTCCTAAGAAGACTACAAAAAGTTAAAAAGGGACTTATTAGCAAAGAGGAATGCCAAAATTAAGAAAGGCAAGAACACCCATGTAAAGTTATGGAACTAAAATAGAGGCTATACATGACCATGGAAAGTAAACTATTGCAGAAAGGATTATAAATGTTAATATTTACACCAAAATGTCTTATTTGATTTTGAAGCTTTCATTTCAATTGAGTTGATTCTAATTATTTATTTTTTGTTAATTGCTATAAGATACTCTCATGTAGTAGGCCTCTTAAGGTAAGTTTAAGTTAATTGGGAAGAATGACATCTTAACTGCTGTTTTAGGAACTAAAAAGCATCCCAATTTGTTCCAGCTATTGGATGTGTTGTTGGCCATAGGTAGGTTTTTGACCTATCAAGACACTGTCCAATGGAATATTTGAGTGCTAGTTTAGCATTCTTGGAAGTGAATGTCACAAAAAATGTGACATAAAAACTCAATGTAGGTTAGAAAGCAAGGCTTCATTAGATAGAGGAGCAACACTTGTAGATGTGGTAGCACTTGCAATAGCAAGTAGAGTTGTTTCACTTTTTTCATATATATGTAAAACAAAGCTGGCTGAGGTGAATCAAGCTTGTACAAGACTACCTAAATAAGCTTGCTTTCTAAGCAAGCTAGTTAAGACCGTAAGTAGCCTACACTTTTTTTAACTATTAAAAATAATTAAACTATTAAAAATGCACACATAAAGATAAAAGATCGAATCTTGAAAGCTGAAGAAGGCACTTTCAAGGGGACATTGGACTAGGTTAAATTTAAAAAATGTCTATTTTTTCATAAATTATAATTAACTAATTTATTTTTTTATTTTATGTAATGAGTAAGTCAAAATAAGTGCAAAAAAAATTATATTAAGCCATTACACATTGAATTGAAAATTAGGTTAAACTAAAAAAAATTTCCAAATACTTGAAAGACTACTTAAAAAATAAAAATAAAATTTTTTTAATTAAAACTATAGAGCTTTGTAGGCAAGTCCGCTTAGGCTTGCTTGTATGAGCTTGTAATGAAAACATGCTTTATTTTTTAAGCCTAGACTATCCTATACCTGTGTAAGCTTTAGGCTTGTTTTACATCTTAATTTCTATAACAGAAAATAATTGGCCAATATACTACACATCTAAGTTCCACGACATTTGTCTAGCTAGCTCATAAGTCCATTACTTCTATAGATGAACTAGCTCTTGTGACTAGTGCCCAACCTAGCTAGGTGAACTCTTGATTAAGGGTGTTAATCCCTCTTGTGATTGACAGGGAGGATGCAGTAGCACTTATAGTGCCTAACCTCATAACAAAAGAGTTTTTAAACAATGTACTTAAGGTAAATGTCACCTTCAACCTTTAAAATTTTATATATATCTATATATGAATAAAGTTTCATATGATAAGGGTTCAAATTGCATAGACCAAAGCTTAATGTGTTTTAATAGTGAGAGCACCACCTCTACAAAAAGGTATAGATAGGTAGATTTTGATAAGCCATCAAATTACACCATCAACTATTATTGAACAATCAAGTCAAGATGATAGTCGACAAGCTCTTGGTTTACAAGGTTAAAGTACTGATGCTAAATGATGTGGTCCGAAAGATGGAAAAAGCCTATAGAACCTTCATCACATAGCTGACAACCTTCATTCAGTTTCCAATAAAGATATCATAAGTTCATAATGTATTCCTTTTATCATTAAGGCACCTTGATAGCTCTTAGGGCAAGGAGGCCTAAGCTAAGCTCTCAATTAGGAAGAAAATGGTAGGATTAGCAAATCTAACTTTTATAGAAAAAACTTTTATTAATAACTACTAAAGTTTGAAGACTTTAATGTGCCTTGTATCTAGTTTTAGATCATGTAAGCTTTTGCTATCTTTTTTAACCAAATACAAATTAATTGAATTATTTTTTGAATATAAGTTTAGTTTATATCAATCTTTTTGCGGGCGTTACTATGATATATTGCCCTTGAAGAATGTTACATATGAATTCCTAGATTTATATCAACTTTATGAGCAATACGCACTAGATAAGGCTAAAAGCAAGAGTATATTGTCAAAGTTTTAATACTTGAGCCTAATAAAAAATGGTGTTTCGTGCTATACCATAAGAGGTAAATTTCATTTATGCATTAATTGTGATATTTTTTCTTAAACAAATTTGATAGCTTAGTTATGTCAATGTATTGTAACTGTTATTAGATGCTTGACATAGTGTTACCAAAGAAGAAGCTTGTATACTAGATGGATCTTTTGTTAATAGACATGCAATCTAAGTTGAATATTTATTTGGAAAGAGCTCTAATTGCAACTTATGAGTAAGGCATAAAACTGAAGTTGAATAGACCTTTCAAATGAGTAAAAATGAAGGTATGTTATTAATAGTAAAATTATATCATATCTAACCTAAAAGATTGTGTGTTAATAGGATTAAACTAACCTTTTATTTTATTGTAGTGCCTAAAATAACTTGAAAATATAAAATATGGCTACTATATCATGTGCTATATGTACAATCTATTGTCGATTTGTAAACTTCCCTATAAGATAATCACTTACTTATTTACAACTTATCACATCTTAACTTAATTAATTGAATTGGTTTTGATGATAATATGTTAATTGTATACAAAATATAGTACTTTGGAAACAAGCATCAGCCATACACTTAAGAACAACTTAACGAGGTTAGAGAAATTTGGATACAATATTTCATTTGGACTGAAGTTCAACCACAATGAATGGCTTTAGGTGTTTCTAAATATAATTAACAATTATAATTAATTAAGTTAATGTATATTAATTATTGATAATTAGTTTAGTTGTAAATGACTTATTATAACTTATATTTTAATGTGTAAATGAGAGTTTAAAATTTTTGTATAAAAGCTCATAAAGTTAGTTATGTTATTATTAATTTCTATCTTATTTTGTAATTGTTGCATAAATGGGACCATCACCCCATAGTATGTTGCTACCAGAAGCAAAACCCCATATTTCTTTTAGAAAATCTCCTAAATCTATTTTTAAAGGTGTTAATTGCTTGTTTTTTATATGTGTTGTTAATTAGTTATTTTTAACTAGTGTTTTCTTTAAAAAAAATGGTGTGCAAAAAGATGTTAACTTTTTATTTAAAATCAATGTCTTTTAATTTACAACATTGATTGTTTATATAACAACTGATATTATTTTATTTATTAGTAAGATGACATTGTTGTATTTTACACATTAGTTTTTTACAAATAACTAACATCTAAACCCAACATACTAACTTGAGTTGAAAATAAAAAGAGTAAAATAATGGTACTATTTACAAATTTTGTCCAAGGATTCTATCAATCCTAAAATGATTTTCTCTCTAATAAAGTATACTTTCTCTCTAACATAAAGATAATTCTCTTCAATTTTATGCTTTTGCTCACTAAAGTTTTTTGCAAGAATGAATTTTTATTAGCTTATTGCTTAATTTGTAAGGTTAAGTATTCACTAAAAAACATAGAATTTAAAAGTAATGATTTGTGTAGTTTTTATTTCTATTCTTGCATTTTAATTTTTAATTTCATAATATATTATATTTCATTATCTTTCATTTTGATTCAACTTTTTTAGGTTTGTATAGGTAAAAGGTAAGAAATTTGATTTCATTTATCTTTTTTTGGTATTCAATCATATTATCTACTATCTATTTATATGAAATATGTATTATTATTTTCTCAAAATTTAATGAATACTCATCGCATTTATAGGAGTTAAATTCAATTGTGCTTTAATAGGGAGTGCTAACCTCGTGTACTAATTAATAGTTATCAAGACAATATTTAATGCATCACCTATCCATGATTGGAGTATTTGATATAACCTCTCGTAATTTTTAAACTTTTGTTATAATATTTATTATTTAACATCATTTTCAATGGGATTCTATAGCATTATATGAGATGTTGTTTTCTATTTCTAAAGATGGTGTCCTGGAAGGCAAAATACAAAGGGAATATACAAGATTCGGGAAGGAGGAATTAAAGAAAGAGGTTAGAATTGAGAGGGAGGAATGGGAGTAAGAAGGAGTTATGTATGATTAGTAGAGGATGGAATATATCACGTTGGTTATTAATATAAATTGAAGTGGCATATTTAAATTAGAATCAGTTATTTATAAAAGAACTAATGTTAAATGTTACTTCTCACATATTAGAAGATATAACATCAGTTTTCATATATCATAATTGACGCTATTGTCATTTTTTACAATTATTTTGCAATCGACTTGAAATCTTATTATAATGATATTCAATTAAATATTGGTTATAAACCGATGCCCAATCCTTTAAACATCCAACTCAATCAACTATTCTTTAGTAGTTTCTTCTTTTTCTTCCTTCTCATCAATATTACTAGTAGCATTATGACATTCCCAAGAACAATGGCTAAGTATATGATAATTGTAGCATTCAACTTTAGATTCATCATACCTCCTTTTAATTGGATTTAATAGATTCCATATCTTCCTCTTCCTCTTTCAACATTGATTGGTGATGGATAACTTCTTTCTTCATTGTTTGCTTTTTCTTCTTCCTTTCTTCTCTCTCATTCTTTGGGAAAACTTTTCAAACTTTTCCTAAACTTCTCTTGTGGTGATTGCACCCGTTACTACAATCATATACATCACATCATCATTCATAATAAAACTCCCACATTATAAATCATTCACAATAATCAAATAAGTATTTTCATACATAAAAAATATTTTAAATATTTTCAATTTCCTAAGAAGTGTAACAATGGGTACAAAAAGAACATATTTATATAGAGAGACACTTTTTAAAATGACTCTTAAATTTCATAATTAATGAATTATTAATATTGATTCTTGGACTTCATTTGAAAATTTAAATAAATATATAGAAATTATAAAATTACTAATTCCAATATAACTGACATGGAAACATACTATATATAAGTTGCTCGTTTAGACAATCAACGTAATTTTTACATGACCGACATATATTTCCGTTTCCGTTGTAATATTTATAATAGTGAATGTCACCGCCAACGATGTTTTCAAGGAGATTTTCCAAAATTTACGTTGGTATATTTGGACAAGTTGGATGTTTCAACTCTATTTTACATTGCAAAAATCATACGGCATCAAGTAATTTAATCAATTACTAAAATATACATGTACTTAAGTAATCCTCACCTGAGTTGCTGTAAGACTTCCATCTTTGAGAATGATACAATCTCATACTCACAAAGGAAATATTCTGTATCACACTTAATAATATCATTAATGAAGAACATACATCTGAATTGGTCTATAATAGCTTGTACATGCGTCGCCCTTATTATTGTCTAGTTAAAAACCTTCTAAATGTTAATGTTTGGCTAGAAAGTGTTTCAATTTGAGGTTATGAAAAATCTAAATTGACATATTTAATTAGGAGAACTAAAGTTGATTTATTTGTGAATTATGAGTATAGCATGTTTAAAGCAAGTATTTATTTGTCTTTATACTAAGAAAAGCGTCTATATGTGCGCGGCTTTCAATAATTGGTCGAGATTGTCATACTATAACAGCATGGCAAGTGCCCCACTACAAATAAAAACCTGTTAATTAGTCAATCAATTTGCGGTTGCATCCGTGCATTTTCTTTTTATTTAATTAATTGTTGCCATCCATGATCCAACTAGAATACCACGGCCTCCAATCCAAAACTAACGAAATTGTTAGGATAGTAACAACATAGTACCATAGTAGAGCTTTCGAGAGTCTATTCTTGGACCCAACAAGATTGGCTGCGTTTTCACTTCCCTTTTTCCTTAATTGGAAACCTGAAATTCTTCACGCAAAACAAGTCACCATTTGTCCGGACTCTGAGGAGAGGCCATCTTTAAGAGGTGGAATTTAATTCCATTACTCTCCTTCTTTTAGTAATGGTGGTGGGAAAGCAAATTCATGCTTGTCAGATCTTAAAGATGTTCTTCCTTGTTTTACTGACTATTCTTAAAAGTGAGCAGCCTCTCTCATAAAGGCATTTATTGAAGTAAATTCCCTTCCCTTGAATTGTTTGAGAGAGAAATCGCTGATTACTCGCTTTGCCTTTTTAAATGATCTGGTTTAGAAAGCAAGCATTCAACTGGAAACCAGCTGGACATAATCGCAAGGTTATCACTGTCTTTTTAAGTGCGAATAACGATGTTATTTTGCATAGGTTACTTTGATCATCAGTTCCACTGACTTTTCCTTCTTTGTCCTAAAAGTCTTAATATACGACCAGTCCAATTGTGCTTGAATAATGGAATCAATCACATTTTCCTTTGAAGGTCCATTTTTCTTTTTATACTTAATGGGTTTTATAATATAGATCCAAATTTTCTTTGGTTATAAGTACTTAGTGCAACATATATATCGAAGTTCAGGGTTTCTTTACCTTGCCTATCTTGACATATCTTTTTAATTTTAACTCTGAACCCAGATGTTATAAATTACATCAAAACACAATTTATTTCTTGGCACCAATTCTTAATTAGCCGGTTTTACCAATACTAAGCAAATTTTCTTTCACAATACTCGAAAAGCGAACCATAAGATTTACAGGGACTTGCATCTTTGTATACTAAATTTAGAAACGTGAAAACTAATGCGTAGTAAGACATTTACTCACCGGCAGATTACTATGTACTCAGTTGCTTTACATCTTAGATTGATTATGTTGAGAAGAAATGAACTGTACAAGGAGCAGAGAGGAAGATCATCAGCCATGTACGGAGGCTGGATGAGTTATAATTTGAGTTTGGTTTGCATGATAGATTTTGGTACTTGTTTGTTATCCAAACCCTAGCTAACATAGAATGATTGCTTTGTGCATGCGCAAGCTAGCGTAGAAGAACTTAGAGGAATAATAACATAGATGCAGGGAAAGTCATGATCATATGTGTGGTACTTGACGACTGCAGACAAATGATCACACGTCGCCTCAGTCCGAGGCTGATGCAGTTTGGATTTTCAAGTCGTTGGTTCTCGTTGCAGCTATTTCTTATGCATGAATCAAAAGACAACAAGAGACATCCAATATTGTTCCTATGTTTTCCGATTTGTCCGAAATTTTTTCCTCCTAGCAATTATATATCACGTTTTAAGAACATCGTGAGATTCAAATAATTGCAAATAACATAATTAGTAGATACGTTCCTCTTCATTTTAAGAGGAATTATACTTACTTATTTTTTAGTTCAAGTAATGATTGATCCGACTCATATCTCCAGTTCCAAACCCTTAAGTCACGTAATCCATGATATTGTTCTAACCCTAATTGATTACGATAGGTAGAATGAATTGAATATATCTCAGTTGATGCTTTATTGGCTTTCGGTTCTCCTTATATTTTCAAATCAGAGCATGCATGGTGCATGGTAGACATTAAACCCTTGTCTTATAAGTTTCCCTTTGCGGTGTTAAGATGATGATGAGGAAAAAAAAAAAAACCCAAAAATTCCATGCGTATCTTATCTTGTCTGATTTCGTTCATGAGATAAATCTATCTTAATTAATCAATCTTAAAACTAAATCGCATCGGCATTTGAGATGCATCCCTAGATAATAAATGAGGCAATGTACGTACTGTTTTTCAATTTTGCGACTACGATAGACAATGTCATTGGTATGGGAAACTTTCCATTTCGGTAAACATGACATGAGCATCATGTTTTCAAAGATGAGTTGGCTTCAATTACACGGCACCCCCTTGATAATATGATTCCAGGCTCTAATTAATTATATGATCATCATCAACTATTTATATGTCTTGTACGTTGATGTTTACTTGAAATTAATGGAATGAGCAAGCCAGCCACATGACACATGTGGGTGATGCCAGACATAATTATGATTCTGTATATGACTTATTTGTACCTTAATAAATTCACCTAATTCCTTCACCCAGGAAACAAATCAAACGTTTAAATAGTGCCTTCCGTATCAATGCTATCCAGCACATACTTCTCTTTCGATTCTTTCCTCTTTTCTTAATTATTGGTTTATGTCAGATTAATATATTTATCTTTTCAACGAAATGCATACCGTTGTCGCGGGTTCTTTCGTTGAGTACTCTGTGATTTCTAACCTAATTACGGCTTTATCTATCAAAATTTCAACAGTTCTCGAAGCCCTGATCTTTCAAGACAAACAGTGCTTCTAATGAGCTATGTCTATATACCTGGAAAGATCTTTTAGTGATCTGAATGCATTTTGGTAATAAAATTGGCTCCAAAATTCCACCTGAATGTACTATGACACTTTCTCATAAGAATTTATCAGGTTTAATTTCGATAATTTGTAAAGATTTTTCCTTAAGAAGCACTGCATGCGTTTTCACCTAATCGTCAGTCATCAATTTAGCACAAATATATTCAAGGATGTACAATGTCTTCTCTTGTATTGATTTCGTCTTGGTTATATACGCTAATTTCTTGCACATTTGAATGAACGTCAATGATGTATTAAACGTCAGCCTCATATTGAAAGATCCCAGCAAACATCGAACTGTGCTTCTAATATCGGACGGCTTTGGCGATAGCAAAATTTGATTTTTTTCTGCCTGTGTTCATGCCAAATTCATTGTAATTAATTGCTGGGATAGGTTGGCATCCAGCCCATTTCATGGGCACGGAAAAAGGTATTGCCAACCTTCATTCTGTAAATTAAGGAAGTCACCAAATGGTTTCTTGCCAAAAAATGGATTGTCATGCATCCACTGATTTTCTAACAATGGATCATTAATTCTCTCCCAACCAAATGATTAAATATGTCTGAGACTTATTCCAGAAGATCATTGTGCGTACATAGATTATATATCCACATATAATGTGTTATATCCATATCCATATTATGCTTGCTATTGGCTTTAAATGTAGTATGAATATATATCAGTTTATTTTGTCATAATATATTCTTTTTTCCAAAAAAAAATCTTATTCATTTAAAATTATAATTATAAAAAGTTAAGATCACAAAAAATATTCTAACTTAACATTGCAAGTGGAGTTACCCAGCGAAAAACAATGTCTGTAATTTAAAACGCGACTTGTTTTCTTCACTTCAGTATCCCTATATATGTTAAGTTAGTCACAAGCCACATAAATAATATAAAAATCTTTTATTTATATCCATGTATATTGTATCCTTAATTTTTAAATATTCATTTCTTTTAAGAAATTTTAAGTTCTGCATTACAAAAGTTTCTATGTAATATATTTCTTTTATCATATATTTTCCATTCAACAACGTCAATTTAAAATTAAAATAAATGTACTTTAGGTAATTAATTAAGTAACCAGAAAAACTTACCAGAAAAACTTTACTTTCCCATCTACTTTCTTTTTGCGTGTTGTCTTGTAGGAATGCCTGGCAAAGGAGCGTATGAGTCCCCCTCTCCTAGCTAGAATTCTTATAAATTTCGCCCTATATTTTAATTAAGAAGGGCATTAAATCAATCCTCTTTGTGTTACCTTTTAATGATCATCCATCTCTTTATATACTTTTTGCAGTCGCTACCCTTTCAGTAAAAGCCCCTCCCTCCCAAGTTTTCTCTCCTTCTTCTCCTCCCGGGCTCCTCTTCTCATCGGCTACCTTGCTTTTAAACCATCAAGGCGTGTCTATGTAGGTAACCAGCTGGTACAAACCTAATTAATTATTGCCTGATTCACTTCCTCCTTTGTTACCACCACAAATCAAAAACCTTTTACCAGATTATTTACAACCACTGTTATTTCATCCTTCAAGTGCCTAAAATCATCATGGAACTCAACCAAAATTCTATATTCACAAATGGCGGCAGCACTTGGAATCTTGACAAGACGGAAATTGGGGAGCATCATATTCTCCATGATCAAAATCCTATGACTTCTGCTTGGCCAAAATTTTCAGATCTTCAGTTGCATCAAACACAATCTAATTCATCCTCATCCTCGTCGTCAGGTTTCCTGAGTGATATGTTAGGCATCCGCTTGGAACAAGAAGAAGATGAAGAAGCAGGAGAAGAGCTAGGAGCCATGAAGGAGATGATGTACAAGATTGCTGCTATGCAGCCCGTGGAGATCGATCCAGCAGCCATCAGAAAGCCCAAGAGGAGAAACGTTCGTATCAGTGACGACCCGCAAAGCGTGGCTGCGCGTCACCGGCGAGAGAGGATAAGTGAGAAAATCAGAATCCTGCAGAGACTAGTACCTGGTGGAACCAAAATGGACACTGCTTCCATGCTTGATGAAGCCATTCGTTATGTCAAGTTCTTGAAGAGACAAATCAGGTTGCTCCAATCATCTCCTTTCCCACATCCACAATGCTTTGCTACTCCTAGTACTGCGGTAGATCAGCTTAGCAATACTAATATTAATGTTAGCGGCAGCTCAAACCCCGGCCTTAATTGGCCTTTTGAACCAAATGTACCACAGAATTCAGCCACCTCCTCCTCCGTGGGATTACCCGCCGGCCTTGGATTCAATTTCAGAGATTCCACCGGATACCTGTAAGGAATTTAATGATTAATTAGTAGCTAATTAAGATATAGGGTATGCTAGCTGATGTGCTTTGCTGTGTGCATATCTAATGCAGCTAGCATATACATGTATGCTGAGGATTTGTGTTTGAAGAAATAATAAAGATAAAAAATAAGTGGAAGGCCTACGAGTAATATTTTGAAGGGATTGATGTGAGGGGAAAGGGGTTTGTTAGGATATATTGTTGACTAAAGAACCTGTTATTATTAGGATTGGCTAGCTTGAGTTACGTGTAGCACAATGTATATTATGTAGAATGGAATTACGATGTCTAAATTGTCTGTGCAGTTCGGAAGTTGGCCGGAAAGTTTGTTTGGCCAATATCTCTTCCGGGAATAAATTGAAATGTGATGTGAGAAGCTATTATTTAGAGTATTAACATGGGTGGTGGTGTACATATATATAATATTCAGAATGATTTTTCACTCCGATTCGGACACTGTAAATGTAAAATGGAGAATGTGCTGCAAAATCTGATTCTAATGCATCAACAAACATATACATAGATACACTTGTCTTAACGTGAAATAAAGCCCTAAAGCTGTAGATCGCTTATAAATTCTGCCCTTGTTAACTCAACTAACTTTTGCTTCTGGATTAGAAACAGCATAGATCTCTGAGCATAAATATCAAACCCCGAAAAAAGACCGATTTTGGATATTGAAAACCAAATGCTTTCAATTCGCACTGAAAAAGAAAACTTAAATTCTGGCAGCTACTTGTTTGATTCACTTTACTCACGACTTCCTCTTTTTTCATTCTCCTTTAAGGGTTAAGAATAATTGTAGTTCTGTATATATAAATATATATATGGATATATGTTGATGCCAATACGTCTATAGTGTTTGTGCATATATATATATATATATATATATATATATATATATATATCCCTACTTCTCCCTAGATACCAGAACCGAAGAGAGATTTTAAGGAAAAAAGAGAATGAAAGATTACAAATAGGTTGCTAATATAAAATGTATGCAATGTTAATGTGAAAGTTAAAATACATAAGTAAATTTTGAATTTTATTAAGAGAAAGCTTACAAAGAAATTTCTAGGAGAGACAACACTAATGATCTAGATGAATGAAAATGTGGTATTTACATTTGTGAGATGCTCTTGAAATTGCAGTAATCATCGAGTACAACAATTTAAAATTTACCATTTGTACAGAGATATTTACATTTATTTTATTCTTTCATTTGTTATAGATTTCCCATTTTTTGTTATCATAAGCCTACAATTGCTTTGTTTTAGCCAAAGATTCCGCATGTTGGCTACAACTGATATGTTTTTATTCATGATGTAATTTTTCTTTAAAGTGTAGAATTTGACAAGTTTCTAGATTTGGAACTAGATAAGTTGTTAGGTTATCTTCATTTTTGCCAAGATCAATTCTAAAGCAATCATTTTCATTGGATCAAGCATAGTCCTCAAAATTTTTATCTAAATTATTTGAACATTTGAATTCTACCTTGTCTTCAATCTCCAATAATAGGAGGATATTCTTTAATTGCAAAAGATAATCCTATTTATGTGAGAAAGAGGCTAAAAATGCTATAAATTGGAATTCGTTCTAAAAAAACTAGTTAGAACCTTCATTTACATTTTTGTGAAAATGAGACCTTTTGTAAAACCATTTCATAATTTCAAATTTTTCTACCTTATAAAATTGGTTGTAATTAATCTACTATTTAAATCCTTATCTTTGGAGGAGCGGGTCTATGCGCGCGCTCATATACACATATATATGTGTTATTTAAATGTTTGTTTTTGGAGGAGTAAGTACACATACACACACGCATATATATGTGTGTGTGCACGCGCACGCACGGGTATATATATATGGGCATACACACGTGTGTGTATACATTATATTTAACTCTCTCTCTCTCTCTCTCTAGTTATTTGTGTGTGACTAGAATTCAAAATATATATAATGTTTAATCATACATGCAAAAGGACTATATTCAGGTATTCCACCGACTTCATGGAAATCCAGAAACAATATTCCCTCGCGTAATTGTGGTGCTGCTAATTTCCTGGAGTAATTAATCACTTCCATAATTGAAGGTTTTAACTATGCATTTGTCTTTTAATTTCCTTGTAAAACCATGTATATCATTGTATAACATAATCTCTAATTTTCTATAAGAATACCATCGAGACATGCATTAAACTAAATTGAACACCCAACATGCATGTTACTTGATAAAAATTCTGAAACCATAGGCTTTTTTTCACATGCTGCTTATCTTCAAGTGCTTTGTTTATGCAGATATATTATGGTGTCTATTTTTTATTTTTTTTATCTAGAACCCCAGTATTCAAATGGGCCGTTGAATAATTTAAAGCCAAGCTAAATTAGACCCAATGTAAAAATGAGCTTCTTTGGTATCTACTTTCTTCGATCATAAAATTCAAACCTGAAACCTTGTTTAAAAAATATCAAACTCCTAATCACTCAGTTGATAGTATATTGAACTATATACAGTAGGAAAGAGACAGACAGACTAATCCACAGTTTTTGTTGAAGAACTCTCCTCATATTGAACTAATTAACTCTTGTGGGCTCTTCACAATGATCGTGAAATGCACTGGCATCGTTCATGGCTTTTAATAATATATGGAGATACACTGATCAATCTACCCGACGCGCAAATAGCAGTCATGTCTTAAGCCATACCAGCTAACTATGACAGAATCTTGTATAAGGATGTGAATATTTAATTGACTGTTGAGCAAGAACTATATAATTCAATTTAAAATTGAGACAAAAGTTTCGAAATCCATAATACTCGTCACTTGGGAAAAATTCAAGATCCTTCATAATAAGCTTCAGCATGCAGAAGTTGACCTCTGCATCATCTATTTTTTCTTTTAAGCCTTGAAGGCCCAAATAATTGCCTTCATAATCGAGTATAAGTTCAGAGATTTTGTTTAACCCACTCATCTGCTGCTTAATTTGTGGTTTTTCATTTGCATAACTGTTTTACTGAATCTAATAGCACCATTCATCCCATTTTTTAATAAACTGAGGGTCACATCGCATCACATGGCCAGACAAAGACAAGAGTTAGGGTTTACTCATCTTTACAGTTGCAATGTTCCCTTGTTTATAATGTTGGTGCATGTGCTCTCTGATCAATTCTTCTTTCTTGTTTATAAATGAACATAATGTATTCCAATTCAACTCCTGGCTTATTTGAGAATATGAGAAAAATAGAGAAAGATATTTTTTTATTATTATTTTAATTGCATGAAGTGCAGTTTTAGCATTGAGAATTGAGTATTAAAATAATAAACTTGAGACGCTATGCGAATGCGATATTTATCGATCCACAGACAAAATCAAAATGATAAAAACAAACATATAATATCTCAAATATATATTTTCCAGCAACATCAATTAGTTTTCCCGGCAAATTAGCAGATGCAAAAGCTTTTCACAAATAAAATAAGCTTAAATTAATGAGAGAAGACCAGAGATCGGAAGATGAGATGAGATCAGGCCAAACAAGCAAGATCAGTTAAAGCACGCGGTTGTCCATTGTCGCTAGAATTGAATATATTTTGATTTGGGGGCTTACCCGCAAATTTTGCTCGGACAAAGTGTGAATATGATATTAATTTTTGTGCAACATTAAGGTCTGAGGCCAATTTTTTATTGGGGGTAAATTTTGGGGTACAGCAATATTGTCTTATCTTACTCACGGAGGTCACAATTATGAAAAAAAAAATTATTATTTAATCTACATATATATGTATGGCATATTTGATTTTTTAATAATTTAAATATTAAAAATGTAATAAAATTTTAAAATTTATCTTTTATTCGATTATTTTTATTTACTCATTGTACTTGAAAATTAAAAAAAAAAGTTAGAATCACCTATCTTAACCATTTCCTTTTTAACTTAATATTGGTTGAATATATTACGTGTATTTCTAAATTTATCTTATAATATTTTATTAATAACATGTGATTAGAAATATTTAAATTTAATTATTTCTTTCATTATTTTTTTTTTGGAAAATTTTTCATCGCGCACCGCATGGGAATCATGAGAGCGGAGCACCAAGTTACCCTATAAATGAGACAGAGCAGAAACAAAGCATGATAGAAAGTTGCCCTAATCATCATTGGGAAGATGATTAGTCAAGGACTTTTTTAATATAATGATAAAATAATTAATTATTGATGAATATATAATGTAATTTTTTATTTGATTGATATAACTTTAACAATAATTTTTTAAAGGGAATTGATATTAAAGATTTTAATCATGTCATTAAAAAAAATTTAAAGAAAAATTTATTACTATTCAATAGTAATTTTTTTTCATTAAAAATTCTCGTATCAATTATCTTTCAATAAATTAAGTGTCATTAAAATTATGTCAAATATAAATCAATTTACATGATAAAATCAATCAATGTTCGCTCGTTTTTATCATTACATCAACAAACCCTTGTTAGCATTTGCTTTGAACGAAGTGGTGACATGAAAATGCCCCAATTGTAGACCGACATTATAGATACGTAAATATTTTCTGATGCAGATAACGAGGAATCTCCGTACAGAGATTGAGATGATAGTCAAGGGACGATGCTGCTTCAATCACGGTAAGCCATGTAAGACAACGAAAAGAACATGAATTTGCAACAACAATATGTGTCGTCGCATGGAGATCCAAACCATGTTGCGGATTTGCGGCGTAGTTACTCCACTACTCACTCTACCATTCACACTTCGGCTGGTACATCACACTCACAGAACCAGCCTCATTAATTTTTTAATACTTTGTAATTTGATTCGATTTAATTTACCAAAAAAAAATACTTTGTAGTAATTTGGACTTTAAATTCCCCATTAATAATTTCCCGGTTGCTTAGCTTACCACATGAACAGCGTCCCTCGTTGAATTTACTACGTTGACCTTCCTAAGTTTTTTTTTTTTTTCACCTTTTCGGTAAATCTGGACAGATGTCTTTTGGACTCGAATTCTAGATTCCGCCTTTTTTTTAATATTTTTATTGTCTTTTGTTTCCCCTGGCTTCCTTCAACCACCTCCGATCTCCATATCTCTGTTTACGCGAGTTTCCATTTCCTGAAGCTCTGGTTCTTTCCGTAAGATCTCTTTCAAATCAACGGTTCTCATCCAAGCTACGCTCTTTTTCAGATTTTCGCACTGCACCGTGTTTTGAGAGTCCACACTTCATAGTTTCTGTATCCGGATGTGTTCGTCTCTCCTAGAAACCGAAGCTTTCCCATTTAGGTCTTCAATCATATTACTGCTGCAACATATTCAAAGCGTCCTCGACTTGAACTCTTCAGCTCTGGCATTGGATTAGCGTTTTTACCAAGGTATTATTTCGAAGACTCTGCTTCCGCTTGCTGATACTGTGTTATTAAACGTGGGATTCCCGTAATTTCTCAACCTCTATTGGCATTGCGGTTCCTACTATTTTGATTACGATAATACCATCGATGGTCGTTTCTATGTTGGTTTTGTAATGGCTCTGGACTTCATCAATTACTCTGCAAGAGAAGATTGCGGTGGATAATCGGGACAATGAGTACGGTGAATAGGACCATATCATTGCATAGGTCTACATCGTCCAATCGGAGAACCGCTAGTGTCGTTAGTCCCAGAATCCTTACTCGGGTCGGATGGGTCTCCCTGTGGTTCCCTCTGCTTGTGATTTTCGGGTCTTTGATTTCATTTCTCGTAGCAATGGGTGCTGGATACATGTATGTTCTCCCGAGCCTCGGCCAGGCAATTTTTCACGGCCAAGAAAAATCAGACAACCTTGTCATTTCACTAAGAAAATGCGATGCTTTTGACGGAAGTTGGGTCAAGGTCCCTGTATTCCCTTTGTACAACGCAACAGAATGTCCTTTTGTAGAACAAGGATTCAATTGCTTAGCCAATGGAAGGAATGACAAGGATTATCTTTCTTGGAGATGGAAACCTAAGAATTGTGACATTCCAAGGCTTGATGTGCATAGGATTTTGGAGATGTTTAGGAGCAAAAGGATTGTCTTTGTTGGTGATTCTATGAGTAGAACACAGTGGGAGTCGCTGATTTGTATGCTGATGGCTGGTGTGGAGGATAAGAGGGGTGTTTATGAAGTGAATCAGAATCAGATAACAAAGCGTATCAGATTCTTAGGGGTTCGATTTAGTGCCTTTAATTTCACCATTGAGTTTTTTCGCTCAGTATTCCTGGTGCAACAGGGTCCGATGCCAAGACATGCACCAAGAAGGGTGAAATCAACGCTTAGATTGGACAAGTTAGATGATATAAGTGACCAGTGGATTGATTCAGATATTCTGATATTCAACACTGGACATTGGTGGGTGCCATCTAAGCTTTTCGATATGTAAGCTCCTTTCAACTTTCCATTTTATAATCAGATGTTTTCATGGACATATCTGTTAAGAGTTTATTCATTTCGCATGCTATTACTGCCATGCTTGTACTTGTTTACAGTTCTTAGTTGCCTGTTTCCCAATAGAAAAGGTTGATTATAGCATGTGTATCAACATGTTGGAGGGTATATCTTCATAATGTCCTATGTCCATATCCCATTATGACATGGATCTAAAATTTTCATGGTGTGGTTCTTTAAGGTGGATATATTTAGGGTTCATACTTCATACATCCTTTCATATAGTACATATTAAACATGAATTTAGAAGTCTGTGTCTAAGAGGCATGGCCTCATTTCCAGGATAAATATAATTTTAATTTTGTGGGTACCTGCATTCAACAGGGGTTGCTATTTCCAGGTTGGGAGTTCGCTGAAACTTGGTATGTCCATTCCTGTTGCCTTCAGAATAGCTCTTGCTACTTGGGTATCATGGATTGAAAGAGCAATTGACACAAATAAAACACGTGTCTTCTTTAGGACTTTTGAGCCATCTCACTGGAGGTATTCTCACATTATTTGAGTATCCTTAACTTCCCTCTTTATGAAATTGCATAGCAGTACTTTCTTTCTTGGCAAACCTGTCAGAAGAACAGCCTTTTTTTCATCTCTTTGTTCAATTTCCTCACATGTTGGGTATCATGTTATTTACCAGCACCTGCTCAATTCAAGCAAAATTTTATTTCTTTTGCTTGTCTTCATTTCATGTACGCCATCAAATCTTTAATCTTTCCAAATGTGAGTTGCTAGCTTAGTCTCTTCAATTTAAAATCTGCATTTTACATCACTAATGTACTTTTCATGTGTGCATCAGTGATCTAACACGTAGAGCATGCAATGTCACCCAGTATCCCTTATTTGAAGTTAATGGAACGGACCAAAGCTTGTTTTCAGATGCAATATTGGAAGTAGTAAAGAAGGCAACAGTGCCTATTAATGTTCTTCATGTTACTTCTATGTCAGCTTCCCGGAGCGATGCACACGTTGGCAAATGGAGTGACAATCCATCCGTTGCTGATTGTAGTCACTGGTGTCTGCCTGGAGTACCTGATATGTGGAATGAAATCATCCTCTCCCTATTATTTACAGATTATGAATTTCCTTCCCAGCAAATGGTACGAGAGAGTAAGTTCAATGTTCTTCTTTCCACTCTGCCTGACAGCCTGGGAGCATCTGGCATGTGTTATACTCAGTCTGTGTTCTTACATGCCTTATTATACAAGGGATCCCCATTTCTTTGAGATCATTATAGCCTGAATTTTTCTTTTATGTTGGAATTAGATGCTTTCCACTTGATTTTTCATTCTTAATATGGCTTACTATCTCAACATTATTCATTTCTGGATGCAGGCAAGAAAGATTGATTTTCTTAACATTAAAGGGGCAAGCGTCCCTTGAACAAACTAAATTCTGCCTATGGACTCAATCCCATGCCTCTCCTAACATGATGTTCCCGAAGTTGTCTCTCACATTCAGTGATTTTTTTTTACCTGTGCTATCCACCGTGAATCTTCTGCAATACTTGATATATAAGGCATCGGATTATCTGAGGAAGCCTCCAAATACACAGAAAAGCACATGTTGCAACGCGGTAAATTTTTTTTTTTTTTTTTTTAAATTCTTTGTCCAATTCTTTGTATCTCAAAATTGAGAGAGGTAATCTCTAGCTTGTAATGGTTTTGCCTGCATGTTGTGGCCCATTTTGATCATGACAATGGTATTTGTTGCCCGCAAGAAGAGAGAAAAAGTATAGATAGGAATTGATAACTGAGATGCAATCTTTTTCGAGCTGTCTTCTCTGAAGTTTGTGGTACTAAACGCATCTTCACTGAAAATGTGGTTAAATGAATGATGCTCCCCATACAATGATCCCAACCTACAATTGCTTCACTCTATGAGAAAGGAGCAGGCTCTATGATTATATGCAAGAATTATCTCCCTCGCGAGTTCAAAAGTGAGTTCAAAATTTGACTGAGGCTTCTCTTTTTTTTTTTCTTTTTTTTTTTTTGGGGGGGGGGGGTTTAAATTATGGTCATTTTCTTGTTTCATCGTTTTGGGTGGCCTTGATATAGACAGTTCTATCCCTTTTTCAGTCTAGGAGAAACAAGGAGGTGATGATAACATTTTAAGGGTTCTTCCATGGTATTCATAGGGTTATGGTACTCGGTGGAAACATCAGACTTTCCACTTCTGGCTGTCATTAATACTAATTTTAGGAGACTAGGGAACATCACCATTTTTCTATAGTAATTTTCTTAAAATTACGCAACAACTTACTTCCATTGTAATTGAGTTATCAAAGATTTCTTTAGGGAGTGAACAATAACTTAAGATTTATATGATGTTTTTCTTAAGGTCTGATAATAATTATCCTAAATTTTAGAAGTAATTCTGCTAAACGTCAACTATACCGTCATTTTTTCTTTTTGAGGAGATCAAGTAACAACATTAATTTTGTATATTAATTTTCTTAAAGTAATAACATTAGTTTATCATAGAAAGGGACGAACAGTGTAAGAGAAGATATGAGTCACCCTTTTGTACGAAACATGCAACTGCAAAAGAAAGATGTTCGACTGATGGCTGGTGTGATGTGAATGTTATCCATCCAATGGCGAACTAACTTTCAGCGTTGGCTAAGAGACGTCGTTAGCGAGAACGAAGAAGAGTGGGTAAAGTGGACAATTCCTAAATTTACTCAAAATTTTCCAGCCTTAGTAGATTGCCAGTTGGAGAAAATCAAGACCGATTAATTCACTTCAAATTGGAGATCAGATGAGGAATCCTTACGGTACTCATGAGTACTGTAGAAGTACCTAAAATTAACTGTTGCTGAAGTCTAGCCTATGCGACAAGAGTCATGATACAAGATATTGCATAAACGTGTTCCCAAATATATATAAAAAAAAATTGAGTATAAAAGATTAATGAACTGGACGAAAGTGGCACGATCATCATTGGAAGGTTTTGTTCATGTATTCAAAGGGTGTTCATACTGATTTCCTCCTGGGAGGGTATACTCTGAACCTCGATTATGTCTCCTCCTCATCTGGTGCGAGGCATTTTGTCCTTTTAACAGCTACATCATGGTAAAATGTTCTCAATTCATGACAATGGAAATGGTTACTAAGAGAGAACCCAAAACTTCCCCTTAAGTTATCTCCGGCTACCATTTTAGTCATGTATAGACGCCGAAACATGAGAAAAATTTACCTAGGCTCAGACCCACGATCAGTGCAACACAGATTGTTCAATGCAAACAATGACAACTCGGCAAAACCTTGGCATGAGAGTTAATATACTCAAAGCTTCTAAACAAGCAAACCATTTAGTAAATGAAGCCATAGTTCTGTAATACATATATATAGCTCATACCCTGTCTTCGTTCTTGACACACCACCGAAATTTAGACACCACTGATCTTGCATAAACATGGCATTGGCACTGACAGAAAACCTTGACAACTACATCCCCTTTTTCCTAAAACCACCGCCACATAACGATCTAACCCCTCCAAAAGTGACACCGCCTCGTAGTTCTCCATCCCCACCAAAAGAAGCACCTGCACGTGGATCCTCAGTCCCACCAAAAGTGACACCACCACATCATTCTTTATCCCCTCTAGCAGCGTCACCACTCGGTCACCCATCGATGCCACCCCAAAATTTCCCATCTCCACCAAAATTAACTCCACCTGTTCATCCCATCATATCTTCTCCACCACCACCATCATTCCCAGTTCCAGCAACACCACCTGCTCATTCCTTCCATCCATCACCTCCAGGAGCCAAACCACATACACACTAAAGACCACCAGGAACCAAACCACCTACACCCTCCAAAATTAGCTCCACCTTTTCATCTTATCATATCCACTCCACCACCACCACCACCACCATCATTCCTAGTTCCAGCAACACCAACTGCTCATTCCTTCCATCCACCTCCTCCAGGAGCCAAACCACATACACACTAAAGACCACCAGGAACCAAACCACCTACACACTCCAAAATTAGCTCCACCTTTTCATCTTATCATATCCTCTCCACCACCACCACCATCATTCCCAGTTCCAGCAACACCACCTGCTCATTCCTTCCATCCACCGCCACAAGGAGCCAAACTACCTACACACTCAAGACCCCCCTCCATCACCAACTGTGATGCCACCACCCCATCCTTTCTTGCTGCCACCATCACCATCACCACCTCCACCTCCAGCTCCAGGACACCAATCAACTATCATAGTCGTCTTTGTCTCACTTAGTGGTCTATTCTTTCTTGCTTTCCTCTCTGTTGCTTTATGCTGCTTTATAAGGAAGAAAGAAGAAAATCAGAGACGGTAAGCATTGATGAACAGGTGAAAGTCCAGGAAGCCATTGTGCCAGGACCACACGGAGAAGTGAAGGTACTAATCATGGAGGAGGATGTGCACATTCAAGAAGAAATTGATAAAAAAAATCCTTCATTGAAGGTTTACACAATCATCATATTTGCCGAAGAACACCCCTAAGCTCTTAATTCTGAACCATCACCACATGGTGCAAAAGGCCTGAGTGAAAAAAAACTGAACATACGATTAAATTATAAGGCACGATTAATGTTACAGAGGAGTGATACTTTCCCTTTTTTTTTCTGTATTCATAAAGCAACAAATTCAAATAATATAAGCGTTCTGTTCTTGATATGTTCATTGGTTAAATAACCTTATCGACGAGTTACTCCAGAAGTTCTAATATGATCTAAAGAAAGAAATGAACGAAAAATAATTGAAGCAGAGTCGGGCAAAAAGGAATCGCTGGAAGTGAATGCCTACCACATTTATATTATGAAGAAAACACTATGCCTAAATGTATACATACCGGTGTACCACCTAGTTGAGACCTCGTAAAATTGAGGTGAAACATTTCCTCCACGTTAGAAGATGTAAAAGCCCGGTCCAGAAAACTGAGTCTGGCGAGGAGATCCGGATTTAAATAACAACAAAGTAAATATAAACCAAAATCTTGAGCTACACTCAATAGGATTTCCTTAAAATCACCTAAATAGAACAAGTAAGGTTCTGCTGATCATTTTGTACACACATCATTCATGAACACAACGAAATCCTGATTTTTCTTGTAAAAGAAAGATTCACTGTGCAAAGTGTGCCATTAGATGTTTACTTTCCCACAGCATTTAGATAGAAAAGCTAATAGCATGAACTGATGAATATTTGACTCTGGAAACCTCAGCAGGGTATTATGTGTTAGCTCCCTTACTCGTAATCATCAATTAATGTGTGAGAGTTACTAATTTGATATAATATTTCATAACTCATAAGAGATAATGGATGAGAAAGGCCCCCTTGGTAGAATTTATGAACCCTTCCTGCAATATTGATCCAGCTACAACCAGGAGCTTTAACCGAACCCAGTTCTCTCATTTTTGCTCTAATTTTTGACACTCCATCAAGCATACCATGAGATTCATAAATACCACAAAGGGCTATGTAGTTACTGGCGTTATTTGGCTCTAATAGGAAGAGATTATGAGCTGCAATTTCTCCAATTTCAACATTCTTGTGCACCATAGAACCGGCAAGAAGGGCCCCCCAAATGCTTGGTGTCACTGATGATTTCATACTTTTCAATAACTCAAGTGCTTCCACCAGATACCCGCAGCGGCCCAAAAGATCCACCATAGAAGCATAGTGCTCTACGCTAGGCTCAAAACCATAGTCTAAAGGCATTGAGTTGAAAATTTTCCAGCCTTGATCAATCAGACCTGAATGGCCACAACTAGATAAGACTGCTGTGACTGTGACTGAGTTTGGTCTGATGCCAAGATCTATCATTTTCTTAAACAGTAACAAAGATTCCTCTCCCTTTCCATGTATCGCATAACAAGATATCATGGAGGTCCATGTAACCAGATTCACATCGCTCATTTTTCTGAAAACCTTTTCTGAACTGTTTAGGCATCCACACTTGCCATACATAGTAATTAATGCATTGCCTATGGCAGCATCCTCATCAAACATGAAACCTCTGACTAGATAACCATGCACCTCTCTGCCTTTCATCAAGTCTCCTTCCTTTCCACAAGCATGCAAAATGCTAGGAACTGTCATGAAATCAATCTTCATTCCATCGGAAAGCACCTCTCTGACGCAATCCATAGCCTCAGGATAAAAACCAGCCCTTCCATACCCTGAAATCATCAAATTCCATGATACTGAATTTCGACAGGACATACTCGAAAAGATCGACCTTGCCTCATCCAGATCCCCGCATTTTACATAAAACTCTAACAGAGAACTTTCCAAAATAGCATACTCTTCGTACCCTAGCTTAATCACCCAACAGTGGCACATCTTACCCAGAGAAGTATATCCAACTCCAGCAAATGCTCTAAGAAGTGGAGGTAAAGTGTAATGATCAGGCCGAAGACCCACTTTCTTGAATTCACTACAAACTATTATTGCATCCAAATACAGCGAATTATCAACATATGACGCAATCATGATATTCCACGTATGCATGTTTCGGTGGAGCATTCTATCGAAAACCTGGCGAGCGTGATGGAGAAACCCGCATTTAGAATACACTAGCACGAGATCAGTTTGAACTGTGACGTTGGAAAGCAAACCTTGGACCAGAATTTGGGCGTGACATTGCTTGGCTTGCGAGACAGCAGAACGAGGTTGGCAACTCCTAAGTAGGGAAGACAAGTAGGACGGATTTTTATGATACATGGTTATGAGTTCCAAATCCTAACAGTGATCAGAGGACAACCCTAGTTTTCTTTTCAAGCCAAGATGTATGGAGAACCAAGTAATCTTCGTCAAGGACTCCCCACGAACGCACGCTTAACTTCCCCATTACATTTTCACAAGTCCCTGAATCCATTCATTCGTGAAAATAAAAATATTTTTCTAGACTTCCAACAGTTTTCTTGGTCCATCAATTTACAAATCTAGCGGGAGCGTTCAATTTTATGAGTTGAGTCAAGGAGTGCAACTGTTTATATGCCGGATTATCACTTTTCTTCGACTGATTATATACTAATTGTAATAAAAAGTACAGACAGGGATGCGACATACAATCGAGATATGTACCTGGACTGCAATTTTTCTATTTTATCAAATATTTGGAAATGTCTAAAGAAGCCAATTTGGTGCAACTGGCTGCTTAGTACAGTCCCAGTTTGGGTCCAAGAAGAACATTTCTCAACCAAGATAAGCAGTAATTGTAATCATCTCTCGTTCGCTCTCCTTTTAATTTTCTGATACGGGAGACCTAACAACAACTCACTTGAGGGGTACAGAAATTTTTCAAATGGGAAATTCGTAGACAATGGTTGAAGCAGGAAGAACATGTGCTACTTAGAGTCTACAAAAAATGAGCTAAAAATAAACTATAGCCCCTCATGATCAGTGTTTTCTCTCAAAATCATATTGGATTTGATTATCATGATAAATGCCATAAATATACATGGTACAGGGGTGGAATCACAGTACATTATTCATGGATCAATTGCAATAGGAGTAATTCGCCTTTTAGCTGGCTTATTTGAGATGGGCGTACTAATAGAACTAGATTGCAGTTCTACCATGTCTCCCGCTTTAGTTTTCAAACTATCTGAACTAGATTGCTGTTTCTCTGCCTTCTCTGCTGCTTCAAATTTTATACTGTCTGATGTCGATGGCTGTTTCTCTGCCTTGTCCTCAGAATCAATATTCCTGCCTTGTGTCACAACTGCACCAACATTCCCTGATGCTTCAACGATCATGCAGTCTTCCTTCTCCTCTGCTTCAGTTTTTCTGCCATCAACTACTGCTGCACCATCATTCCCAGTTGCTGCAATGACCATGGAGTCAGTCTTCTCTGCCTCAGTTTTCCTGCTATCTCCTACAACAGCACCAACATTCCCGGTTGCTTCAATGACCATGTGATCAGACTTTTCTTCTGCTTCAGTTTTCCCTGATGCTTCAGCAATCACGCGGTCATCCTTTTCTTCTGCTTCAGTTTTTCTGCAATCTACTACAGCTGAACCATCATTCCCAGTTGTTCCAATGAGCATGGAGTCAGTCTTCTCCGCCTCAGTTTTCCTGCTATCTCCTACAACAGCACCAACATTCACCGTTGCTTCAATGACCATGTGGTCAGACTCTTCTTCTGCCTCAGTTTTCCTACTATCTGCTACAACTGTACCACCAACATGCCCAGTTGATTTAATGACCATGTCATCAACCATCTGTGATGAGCTTTTACAATCTTTGTCCGAGACTTTCTTTTCATCTAGATCAGCAAAATACAGGAAAAATTAGAACCTCATATATATTATTGTATGGCATTGGCAACAAAGGGAAAAGTGCATACCTGATAAAGAGATAGGTGATCCAAGTTCACCATTTTCAAATTCCACCAAAGTGCAGAAACCATCTTGAGAGGACAATGCCAAATAATGAGCATCAGGTGACCTTTAAGCAAATATCAGCAAACATTAAACATTTCTCGAGATATAACCAACTGCAATTTTCGAATAGATAAGGATCTGGTAACCACTACAAAAATACCATGTGATATCTGTTATTGCAGCATAGTGAAGGCCCGCTAATATAGCTATTGGAGGAGTGCTCTCAGTGTCATAAATGTACAAGGAATTCAAAGTTGCCACAGCAAAAATGATGCGATAAGGGAGTCTGAATAATCCATCTGCATGAATGAACCCAATTAATACCATATATCCATTGAGCCATATGTGCTCCAAGACACATAGAGAAACAAATAACAGGCCCAAACCAATTAATAGAAGGTAAAGTGGCAGATTTAAGTTGGGCATCATGCCACGTATGCAATTGTTATTATCATCTTAAATCTATCTGTACATCACTAGATTCTCAACTGTGATAAAACAATACCTGAATTTCTTCCCTGAAGACCAAAAATTACTGGGCAGAATCGGACAGCAACTACCGCTTTGCTTGCACAAGGAAGCTGTATAGCAGGCCTGTAGATAATTCAGTCAATAAGAATTAGCATACATCACAGAAGAATGTGATTAAAACTTCATCCATTGTCTAAACAGCAATATGGGACGTGAAAAAGAATGTATTAATAATATTAATTCAAAAGATAAACAAAGCTGGCTCATTCAGCAAGTCAAGATATTAAAGCTGGAGAAATTACCTAGAAAGATCTTTCCTAGAAAATATGTAAGCAGCATTTATTGACTCAGAAGCAGGAGGAATTTTGTAAGATCCTGAAATAGTTAGGGTGCCAAATAAACTTCTAAATATAAAACAGAAAGATGGCAAAACAGAGATGAATTTAAATCCCGAAACAAACAAAGGATGTAATTATCAAGTAACATCAGCAACTAATTGTGTTTAGTAAGTTGCAATTAAACTAGCTATCAAACAAGGAAGGAAAGACAAGAGAAAACCTATCCGCTTACAAGGTTCCAGCAAATAAATCTCACTAACTAGCAGTTTAAATACATTGACACAATGTAATCAGCTTGGACAACTTTGTCCAATTTCTAGCAAATACAAGATGATAGACTGCTAAGCATCAAACACTAGTGACTAGTCTATTTCCGGGAGAATATGCACATGAAATCACACCCTCTCACCCACAGGACTTGAGAAGTTCAAGGATTATTTCAAATGGTATTTGCTAAAGTCAGTACCTGCAGGCACAAGTAGAAATGAACCATCAGGAGACCAGGCTAATCTTCTGAAGAAAGACGGCAACGTCTCATCATGGAAGAGATGATATTTGGTTGACTGCATACCATATAAAAAGCTCTGACACCTGATGTATCCATCTATGAAGGGTAAAAGCAAAAAGTTTTCTGAATCCTGACCTTAGAATTCTTTATTAACGGTTGTTCTGCTCTAGAAATAACTTGTTGACATACATAGTTGACTCGCTGACTGCCCTTTGATTTTTTAGGCTTATTCATGTAAATTCGGCAAGTCCTGTCTGAACTAAGAGAAGCAACATATTTCCCCAATGGGTCCCATGCCACCCCTTGAACATAATGAGCATGTGCATCCAAAGTCTGAAGATTACTCCCTAGCACAGGATAAAGTACGATCAGAGTATACACAATGAATCTCAACTTTCAAATGTTACAGATAAAGCATACCAACTGACATACTCCTGAGTCCCCACTTAAAGCGTGTTAATCAGATATGCTGGAATTATGTATATGCCTTCTCACCTCTGTTAACATCCCATATGATGCAACTATTATCAACTGAACCAGAAATGAGAAATGCACTGTCAGTAGACCACTGAAGATCCAGAATGTCCTTGTGATGAGATCTATTTCACAGAAAATCCACAGTAAGCAATAAGTGGGAGACTAATGTAGCAGAGTAATGAAGATTCTAGAAAAACCAAATAAATGTGATCGATCATTTGAATTGTGTTTTGAAAAATCCAGTATGAAACCACAATCAACAGGAAACCCTCAAGCAGTGTCCCTTAACTAATCAATTATTTCACCATCATTTGTAATTTCAATGAATAAAATCCTTTGCTAGCATATCTTACATATTCAGAGATAAAACATCTAACATCAGTTCCAAAAATGAGACCATGAATAAAAGAATTGAGTAATTGCATCTGAACAAAACAAAAAACAACACAACTCACGAATATTAAAGATCAGCATATATTAGATATTGACTAGCCAAAATCTGCATAAACCTGTCACACTGGCAAGTTTCCACGATAGTTTGTATTGTGTGAGCTGGGGCCCAATGATTAATCTTACCGTAACATCTTGAGGACCTTCCATGTCTGACCGGTATCTGTAGAATGCAATTTCCAAATTATCAGGTCACCTCCTGCAAAAAGGAGAAGTCAATTAGAGAAACATCACATGTTGATATTTATTTGAAGCCACAAGCGTCCAATAGTAGTGGTCAAAATTGTACCATCTGCACCAGATGCCAGTAATTCTCCTGCAAAATGCAAGATAATGTTAGCCCAAGAGTGTCAACATTTTGTTGTTGTTGTCTCTTATGTGTGTGTGTGTGTGTGTAATGGGAGAGGAGAGCAGTGATATGATCTTACCAGATTTAGAGAATCGAATAACATTTACTGCAGAACTATGGTGAGACAGGCTATTGAGATAGCTAACTACCGGTTGCTTCTTCTGTGGTTCCGTTGGTTTTATTGACCACAGCTGAAAACATTAAGCACGATTCAATAGTTAGTCTGGGCCAGACAAAAGAGCAATATTTGAAATGGAATAAACAAATAACAGTCAATCGGCATTCTTTCACCATCCGTTCACTTGCCAAAAATGCCATAAACAGAACGGAAATTTGCCAATTTTATCAATTTTTACGTGTTAGTTTGGGCTATAAAACTGAAATCCAAGCGGAAGAAATTAATTCAACGGTCGCGCCTTGATATATTTGATGCCAGATAGAAACTATAGTCCCAGGTATCTATCGATCAGATCAAAAAAATTGAAAATCAAGTGAAAAAGAAATAAAAGAAAATCCTCTCCACCATAAGCAAGCAAAAACCCTAATCATAATGCCGCTAAAACCACTCTGTCTGTGGAAGGAAAAATTACAAGTCAATCAACAAAGCAAGGCAATTGCATGAAGAACAATTACTCCCTGCTTTAAATTTGTGCAAAGATGTTGCTGAATGCTGACAGAGAAGGGATCAAAAATTAGAAAAACGAATAAGAAAGTGGGGTAAAGGACCTTAATGTCAAAATCTGCGCCGCCGGTGGCTAGAGTACCAGAGAGAGGGTGGAAATCAAGAGTTAAGACTGGCTTAGTTTCGTGCCAGTTGATCTGAATTGTCCCACCCTTCATTTCTTCAGTCTCTTGGCCACTGTTGATACTCACGCCAAAGACCCGGGTTTAGGTTTGACAAATGCCATTTTTTTCTTTCGCGCCTTGCCTGTACTATTCGGCGGGAAAATGCCCTCCGTACCATTTTTTTTTTTTTTTGGTGTAAATGAAACGTTTCTTCCCATTCTTTGTGGCAATGTGATCCTTTTTTTTTTTTTGGGTCATTGAGCTAGTAGTCTAATTGAGCTTGCTGATAAGCGAAGGCCTAAACCTTAAGCGGCTCATGAGCGTTGAGAAGTAAACACACAATATAGGCCCATTTTTCAAGCAAAAATACAATAAGCCATGTTTATCGGACCAAAGAAAACTTGGACCCAATCAATAATTTTAAATTTTAATTGAATAAAAATTAAAAAATAAAAAGGATCAATTGTTTAAATTTAATTTGCTGAAGTATAAAATATATTTTATACTTTCGATTAAAAAATGCTATATCGTCAAAGGATAAAGCATAAGAAATTTTTACTAACGTAAGAGTCTTGATAATACTTTAATTAATATCATGATATCACATGAATATATAATAGTATAAATATAAATGTAAATTCTCATTAATAATAAATCAAAACTTAATCCTTATATAGTCATATATATAATATAAATATAAATGTATATGGATGGATCCCGATAAACTTGCTCTATTTTCATTAACAAATTTTTATTTTCATAAATGATTGCATTAAAATGGATGAATGAGAGATAAACGATATTAAATTATATATTTAATGTCGTTTTTCACTTCCCTGGGCTTTAAGCCCCTAGTAGCTAAAAAAAAATATTATCCGTAACAAGTAACAATAGAAATATAAATGAGAATGTTCAAGTTATTTATATCGATATTATCATTATTTAAAAATCCTCGTTCACCTTGAATTGAGCCTCCCTTAGCTAAGTTTCGGTGGGTCCGCCTGTTGAAATCCATCCAACTTGTGGGTGGGTTGGCCAAGCTGAACGCGTAGTTTCCATAAAGAAGTCCATTTTTTATTAATGGTCCCTTTGTCTTTCTCTTTCCATTGAAGTTGTTCCCACTTTCCAAAAACAACTTGGATGCAAAATTACGTCCAAGAGTATTTTACTGCCTCAATTTCTCCTGAAGAGAAAAGGCCTCAAAAGATTTACCATAGTAAATATTGTTTAAAAAATATTGGATATATTTATGCACACAATTAATATAATATGAAAAAATAAGATATCGAGAAATAATAAAGCTGATAATCTAGTTTGTGATGTATTATGAAAAAATATGAGTTGTTATATTGTTAACTTTAAATCATCGTAAACCTACTTTATGTGGTATTCAATATGAAAATAAATTTGATTTATTATTAATATAATCTTTTTTACAATACCTATAAACAAATAAAAAAATGATAGATTATTGAAATTTTAATAATGTTTCTATTAATAATAAAAATATTTTAATAATTTTTATCTCTGCGATAAATTATAATAAATTGTTTGGATATGACCGAGAGAATGAAAAAGAATAATTCCAGAAGAAGGGTTGACTTTTTGACTTCTGGCCCCTGGATGGCCAACAGGAAAGCCGCCTGAATTGGACTTCCTGTAAAGGAGCACCAACAGCTTTACTGCTAACCGTAAAATGCAACCCACTGGAAGTTAACATTATTCTTCTGTTATATATGTCCACAGATTTCCAGCTTCCTCTAAGAGAGTGCTTCTTCATATTCTTCCTTCTCTTGTATGTTTCATCACAACAGCAAGATATCAGAAAATGATTTACTTCTTGTTAATGGTATTCTTCACGGTGGGGCTAGAGCAGCCCTTTTTGTTGGCAGAGAAACCCATGTCAGCGGATGTGATATTGTCTCCATGCCCTTGCAGCGGTGAGGCTGTCATTTCATCGTCCATAACAAATATATCCGAGACATCCTTTGACTTCTGCGCCCACTCTGATTTCTTTGAGAGGTTAGTGCAGATGGGTTTGCCCTTGAATGAATCCGTGGAGAGCAAACTATCCTGGCTGCAGTCCCAGATCATCGGCAACGATGCAGAGTTTGACTCTCCTTTGGGAAAACGAAAACTAATCTATGCCGACCACACAGCTAGTGGCAGATGCCTTCGCTACAACGAAAATTTCATTATCCAACATCTTCTTCCCTTTTATGGTATGTATATGATAATCTCTCTATTTTCCCTCTGCAATATTTTCTTCTTCAGCTCGAATTTGAATTGGATTTTAATCTTCAAAAATAGGCCTAAAGGTTTGAAGTTTGCCCAGCATATAGAAACAAATTCTTAATTTTAAATACCATTTTTTTCATTTCAGGTAATACTCACACTTGCCACAGTTATGTGGGAAGCCAGACAACAAAAATGCTGCGTGGTGCAAAAGACTACATAAAGAAATGTTTAGGTAGTGGGCAAGACGATTTGATCATGTTCTGTGGTTCTGGCACAACTGCAGCCGTCAAGAAGCTCCAAGAAGTCATGGGAATCGTTGTGCCTTCAATCATGAGGGAACCAGTTTTGAAAAGCCTTAGCCCGAAAGAAAGATGGGTGATATTTGTCGGGCCTTACGAGCACCATTCCAACCTCCTTTCATGGCGGCAAAGCTTGGCCGAGGTTATAGAGATCGGCTTAGATGACAATGGTTTGTTGGACATGGAAGCTCTGAGGCTGCAACTCGAGAAATACCGAAATACCAAGAGACCCATGTTAGGCTCTTTTTCAGCTTGTAGCAATGTCAATGGAATATACTCCGATACGAGAGCAATTGCTCGACTTCTTCACCAATACAACGCCTTTGCGTGCTTTGATTTCGCAGCAAGGTATTTGAAATTCTACCCTTGTGTTGTATTAGCGTGCGCAAAGTCTAAGATGTTGGTTAATTTTGATAACGCAGCGGTCCATATGCTGAGATTGATATGAGATCTGGGCAGAGTGATGGGTACGATGCTGTTTTCCTCAGCCCACATAAGTTTCTAGGTGGTCCTGGCTCTCCTGGCATCATCCTCATGAACAAGGCCCTCTACAAGTTGAAGTCTTCCTCACCATCTACTTGTGGAGGTGGAACCGTTAACTATGTCAATGGGTTCAGTGAAAAGGTAAATTCAAAATTAGTTTTACAGCAGGGTTTTAAGGCGCAGTTACGATTTTTGCCTTTTTATATGTGACTTTCAACTTATATTTTTGTCAGCATTCAAATGTATTATTGTTGACCAAACAGGGATCATTTTGCAGGACACATTGTATTTGGAAGACATAGAGGCAAGGGAAGATGGAGGCACGCCTCAAATAATCCAGACAATTAGAGCAGCTTTGGCATTTTGGATCAAAGAGTATATCAGTTGCGAAGAGATTGAAAAACGGGAACAGTACTACATAAACAGAGCAATCAACAAGCTTCGTTCAAGCCCCAATATTGAGATTCTCGGAAACTCGAGCTGCAAGCGACAAGCTATATTGTCATTCGTCGTCCACTATGAAAAGGAACTCAATTTGTTGGCAGAGACAGGCACCAGAAGAGGGAAGCCACTTCATGGCCTCTTTGTGGCGGCATTGCTCAACGACCTGTTTGGCATCCAGGCTCGAGGAGGCTGTTCTTGTTCTGGACCTTACGCCCACCAATTGCTTAACATCACCAAACCTCGTGCCCACGCTATTAGATCAGCAATTCAAAGGGTAAGTCCACAATTCCTCAGTTGATATTTTATTCTATTATGGAATAAAAAGCTAATGATTTGAATTTTTATTGTTGACTGGGAACAGGGCTATGTTGGAGTCAGACCTGGATGGACCAGAGTCAGTTTTCCGTATTACATGACAGGAGAGGATTTTGAGTTTATTCTAAGTGCCATACATTTTGTAGCAACCTATGGCCACAGGTTTCTTCCCTTGTATGAATTCGATTTGAGAAAGGGCAATTGGAAATTAAAACCAGAGGAGCTTGCGACTTTGAGCAAGGAAGACAAATGCAACATTCCAATTCCTTTGCTGGGAAAAACTGTGGAGGAAATCAATATTGAGATGATAGCAGAAAAAGGATTCCATTTTGGAGGAGAAAAATTGATACAGCAGGAAGGTACTCATCATACTTATCTGCAGCCAAATGTATTGCTAGTCGCCTCCCGGAGTTCCCTCCAGAACGGAAACTAGAGGAAGATATAGACCCTAATATCCTACTCTTCAGAGTTTAATTATTTTTGGCTGCAACAAAATCTATATGTGCTAATTTGTTCTAACATTCCCTTCTTTTTCTTTTTCTTTTTCTTTTTTTTTTTTGTGTGTGATGATGAGAGAACTTTATTTCTTTCGTAGCCATCCTCTTTAACAATTGTGGGTGGAGAATGTTCAAATCTTGGCTTCAGTTCATAAACCATTAACCATTCTCTGACTATTGACAATCGAAAAATGGCATAAAATTCTCGCTATATTTTAAAGTAATGCTTTTATGCACATTCCTCACCTTTTGTCAAGTAGCTTTTTTATGACAGGTTAGCAGCATTTAAGTGGTAATACCTAAGGATGATATGTAAGTATTTATACTCATAAAATCTTGAAAGACATAACATTGTGATTAGTATTTTCCTCATTAACAACCTATAATGTTATTTGTTGAAAATCGCCTCAATGAACTATGCAATCATTAATTTTTATATTATTTAGTAATTTTATTATTATTTTAAATTTTATAAAATCCTCATTAGGTAATGTAAATAAATATATATATGTGTATGTATGTCTATTATTTAGTAATTTTATTTTTGTTTTAAATTTCACAAAATCTCCATTGGATAGCATGATTATGTATATTTCAATTGTTTAAAATTCACAAAATCCCTATCAAGTAATTTGGTTAAAAGTATATTTTGACTGTGTGAGTTTTGTAGAATTCCTATCTGATAATGCAATGCAAATATATGAATCTATTAATAATATAAATTAATCCTCAATGGGTATTACAATTAAACACATTGATGTTATTATTGGTATTATCCTGATATTTTCATTAATCCTATCTAAGCATTACAAGTATAACTTTATTCACAAATCCCTATCCTCACATGCTAAATATCAAGGCATTACTTTGCCTATGCCTAGTGGTGATCTAAATTTGATGATTAATTAAAATTAGAAGTTTTAGATGGTACTAATTATGTGGATTGGAGATAAAAGGTTGACATGTTATTATCTTTTTATTAATATAAATATTTAATTTATGTGAAATTGTGAATACACCACCTATTTTACCTTGACAAATGACTTTTGTAGGAGATATGTCTAAATATGATAAAGATTTGGAAAAGTTTAATAATTGGAAAGTAGCTAATGATATATCCAAGTTTTATATTCTTGGTGCTCTTAGTAAGACTTTTAGAATGACTTATTTTAGTATTTAAACTACTAAAGGGATCTTAGATAAGTTAGAAACTAAATTTGAGAAAAAAATCCAATTCTTCTATGAATAATTTGTGGAAAAAATTCACTAAAGTTAAGTGTGAAAAAAAAAGGCCATGGATAAGAAAGCCACTATTTCCATTATTATAAATTCTTTGGCTAACTCCTATAATTATACACGATTATTACACTCTAATTGAATGTAATTGATTTGTCAAGCATTTGATTAATTAGATTGATTACCAAGAGGATAGGAAGTTTTTGAAAAAATAAAAAGGGAATTGTTAAATTGAATGCTTTAATTAATAATCTGGAGTTAAGGCTAAAGGGTAATAAAAACTTGAAGTAAAGAAAAAAGAAAGAAAACCTTAATTTAATAATAAGAGAAGTTTTATTCAAAAGGGAAATATGAAATTTGAGAAAAAAAAAATTTTTTAAATATTAGGACATATTAAGGAGAATTATAGGACATTTTAGAATCAAGGAAATCATAAGGATATTATGGAACCTAAGGTTCAAGAAAATTAAGCAAATTGCAGATCTAAAAAGTTTTATCTTCATGGACCAGGCATAAATCAAAAGAGTTAACACTTATCTATCAAAGGTGCATGATAATAAAGTTTTGGAGTTAAAAGACTTTCTTTTTACCTCATCAATGATAAAAAATGTTTTATTCATCTTGTGTTTGGAGTCATTGGGTTTTGCTTTTTGTTTTAGGAATGAAAAGTTTATCATGTATAACAATGACGATGTTATTTTGATAAGTTTTAGAAATTCTATGTTGCCTTAAATTTAATTGAATAGAAATGTGGTCTATGATATTTAAATGAATATTATCTTGGGCATCTTCATCTTGGTCATATAAGGAAATATAGAAATTAATTAATTAAGGAAAGCTTAATAGACCTTTTGTTGAGATGAATGATTTTCCTACTTGCAAAAGTTATTTTTATGGTAAAATAACGAAGTTACCATTACTTGTAGGTGAAAGAAGAAGAAAATGTGTTTAATATTATTTAGTCTAATATCTGTGGAATTATAAATGTGTTAAATTAAAATAGACATTTTTACTTCATTACATTTAATGGCAATTACTCAAGACATGGAAAGGTATTTTTGCTTCACAAGAAGAGTGAGATTCTAAAGGTTTTTAGGAACTTTAAAATGAAAGTAAAGTATCTTACTAAGGAAAAATTAAAGTTTTTCATTCAAATTGAAAGGTTAAACACCGATCTGAAATGTTCTCCAAAACTTGTAAAATGATATTGTTCATATGCTAAGCATGTCTTATACCCTTAAGCAAAATAGTATTATTAAAAGGCATAATAGGTTATTACTTAATATTGTTAAGTCAATGTTAGCCTTTACTAATTTGCTTACTAATTTTTAGGGAGAAGCACTTTTAATAGTTGTCTATATTTTAAACAGGGTGCCTTCAAAGTCTATTGAGAGTACTCTTTATAAACTTTAGTATAAGAAAAACCAAATTTGAATCATATGAAAGTTTTAATTGTGCTGCTTATGTTCTAATTCCTAATTTAAGCAAAGATAAGTTAAAAAAGTAAGGCAAAAAAATGTTTGCTTGTTAGTTATCTCAAACATTCCAGAAGGTATAGGCTACTTAATCCAAAAAATAAAGTAATTATAAAAAATATACATATGAAATTCATTGAGGAGAGATTTAATTATAATGAATTTCTTGGTGAAAAGTCTTTAGTTAAGGAAGTTAAGAAGTCTTAACTATCTTTTGTTTTTAATCCCATAAGCTAACATGATTTAAATGGTTAATATATAAAAAAGGAAAAAAAAAGGAATACCTAGAAGTTATTAGGAAAAGTAATAGAGAGAAGAAGTCAAATTTATTATTATCACCTTTAGTATTTTACACTTGTTCTAGTGAAGTTTTTGAAAAATTAGGTTGAAAAAGGATATTTTAGGTCTTGACTTTGATGATGAAGCAATTAATAAAGTTAATGCTAATAAATGAAAACTAGCAATGAAAGATAAGATGAATTTTATATACAAAAATTAAGTATGGAAATTGGTTTTTAAACTTAAATCAAACATACTTATGAAGTGCAAGTGAATTTTCACTAGGAAAAAATTCTTAAGGGAAAGTTAAGAGGTTCAATGCTCATTTAGTTGCCAAAAAGTTTACTTAATAATATGGAGTAAGTTATGATGAAACTTTTTCTTTTATTGCTTGAATCCAATCCATTAGAACAATTCCTACCATAATTGCATTTTATGACTTTGAATTAATTTAAATGGATATGAAAACTACATTTCTAAATAGAAATTTATTTAAAGAGATTTACATAAAGTAGCCTCTTAAATGCATTGAACCTAAAAATGAAGGTAAGGTTTGTGAATTAGAAAAGTCAATATATGGATTGAAGCAAGCTTTAAGGCAATGGAATTTCAAATCTCATAAGATGGTTAAAGCTTATAGCTCCATTCAAAATTTAAAAGACTGCTATGTATTTGTGAAAATAATATAAGCCAATATTATCTTCCTTATTTTGTTTAAGGATAACATTTTGTTAGCTAGAAATGATAAATCAATTTTTATGGAAATCAAAGAATGACTTTTTAATACATTTGAGTTGAAAGGGCTTGTTTAAGCTTCATATATTCTTTGGATATAGGTCTTAAGGGATTAGGAGCATAGAAAACTCAATTTATCTTAAGAAAGGTATATTGATAATCTTTTTACTTTAATTTAAAATAGGTTATTGCTTTGATGGGAAAATTCCCTATGATATGACTAAGAAATTAAGTAAAATTAATTATCCAAACTCTTGAGAAAAGAAACTTAATGAAGTTATGTTTTAATTATTGGTAATCTTTTGTATGCATTGATGTGTACTAAACGAAATCATACATATACTATTGGAATACTTAGCAAGTTTCAATCTAATCCAGCATAAAGTCATTAAGAAAGGGGTAAAGCATGTATTATGGTATTTAAAATGGACAAAATCATTTATTTTTGGCATATCATGCCAAAGATTTGAAATTTGTTAGCCTTTTTTTATTTTGATTGTAAAGGGTGTGTAGATATTAGAAAGTTTACATCAAGATTTGTTTTCATATTTAAAGGTGGTATTATTTCTTGGAAAGGAAAAAGTAAGATTCTGTTACTTAATCCATAATAAAGGCTAAATATGTAGCTATAAATTTAGCTATAAGGAAGGTTGTTTAACTTTCAAAATTTTTAAAATGCCTTGATATTGTTCAATGTGTGGAACAATTAATTATGATTTTTTGTTATAATACATCTATCATTGTTATCATAAAAGATTGTAAGTGTTATTTCAAGGCTAAGCATATTGAAAGAAAGTATCATTACATTAAAGATATGCTAAAAAAGTAAGAAGTAATTATTCAAAATGTACCATCTAAGGATTATTTAGAATATCCATTCACTAAGACTCTCATTGTATCTATATTTTATGATCATGTTAAATTTATAGGTTGATGAGCGATTGTAAAGATGTCTCAAAATTCAACTTCCTTATTAGATATATACTTGCAGTATATATAGAAAGGTCTTGATAAAGGGAAAAGGTTAAGTTTCAAATTGTTTAAGCCTATAGAATGTTCTAGGATTTCTTTTTTTAGCTAATACTTAAGTCAAAATGTAATTTTACTCAATTTGTCAAATTTTAAGTATGACACGAATAGTTGACTAATGTTTATTTGTTCCACACTTATGGTTATGCCATGAGATTTAACTTTTCTATTAAGTATATACATGCATGTATATGTAAAAAGGTCTCGTTATGGGATAATAGTTAGTTCTTAAATTGTTTAGACTTATGAAATGTTTAAGGGCATAATTTCTTAGTGGCTGATAATCAAATAGGAATGCAATCTTACATAAATTGCTAAATTGAATGTTATGAATAGTGGGCCTTTTGGAAATAAATTAATATTTTAATAAATAATTCTCTTATCTATTAGTGTATATCTTATATAAAGCTAAGATAACTACAAAAGTATATATTAATAGATTATGGGAAACTATTCATTATACAACCTTTTAATTTTATAAACTATTTTAAAATTAAGTGGGAGTTTGTTAGAATTAATAATTTTCATAATGGTTTCAAAATAATATTCAACATATTTATACTTTAAAATAATATTCAATATATTCAACTTTCAAAATAAAAATGAAAGTTCTCATTGCATTAAGTAAAAATATCATGTTTACAATAGCAAAATGAAAGGCTCATGCAATAAATATATGTTAATAAAATAAATTATTAGAAGTAAGAAACTATGGCTAAGGGTATTTTTACTTGGGAGATAAAAAGACTTTAGGTTAATTTTATCTATAAATACCTCTTATGAGTAAGGCTACAAGAGAAAACCAATAAGTGAATGGTGAAAGCTAATCACTTGTAAACATTCCACTATTATTCTTTTGAATTTCTAATTAGTATCTTAAAGAGATAATTTTATTGAATGTTAGAAAAAAAATTCACATATTTTACTTAATGGTACTATTCCAAAAAATATAAACCTAATCATATAAATAAAGGTGTTTTGCTTAATATATGGGAATATTCATTGCATCATATATCAGAGGTGGTTTATTGAATTTCTATTTTGTTTCATTATCATCATGTCAAGTTAGTATTTTAATTGCTTTATTTCTAACATTTTTTTACACACAAACCATTATATTTATTAAACATAAATCATGTGTCTCTTAAGTATGAACCATTACGTATCTTGATCATGACCATTAAGTTTTTTATCATGATTAACATGTTTCTTAATTTAATTAATATGACTTTTGATCATTAATAAGTATAACTCTTGATCATGAATCAATATGTCACTTGCAAGATCATGAATGAACATGTTTTTCGATCATGAACTAATATGACTTTTGATTGTTAGCTACAATTTCTTAATAATAAACCATATCTTTTAGTTTCAAATTAATTCAACTTTTTAGGAATTAATGTATATGTATGTGTGCATGTATATGTCATTACTATGTAATTGTAATTCTATACTTATGGATAGACATGGTAAAAGATAAAACTAACATTTATATTAATGTGATAATATTTTTGAAATTATTAGGTGACAATTAAATACATCCGATGTCAAATTTGATGCGATGAAATTTTTGAAATTCCTAAGAAACTTAAGACAATAGGTTTTTACTTAATTAATATTATAATATATGATATTTGAAGATAGCTGGAACAAAAGGAAATTTAAGAATTCAATTTTAGAAATAATCGACATTTATTAGGATGTAGTTGTATTTTTGAAATTATTGGAAGACTTAATACATCAATTTTTTAATTAATTGAAGTTAAAATATATAATATTTAAAGGTTGTTGAAAAAATGATAAAACTTAAAATGTCAATTTTAGAATTAATCAATGTTATTTAAATGTAGTAATATTTTTATAATTATTAGGAAATTTATAAAGTTAGTTTTTACTTAACTAACATCATAATGTAATCTATTTAAAGCTTACTAGGAAGATGAGGAAACTTAAAACATCAATTTTAAAAATAATTGACATTTATTTGAATGTAATAGTAGTTTTAAATTATTAGAAAACTTTAGACATTAATTTTTTACCTAACTACTATTAAAATGTATGGCATTTAAAAGTTATTAAGAAAATGAGAAAAGTTAAAACATTGGTTCTAAAATTAATCGATATCTAAAAGATGTTGGAAAAGTTTGATAAGAATTTTAGAGACGGTGATATTTTTACATTATAAATAACACACATTTTTTTCTCGTTATTACTCTTACTTTCCTTTTTATTTGTTTATAAGTTTAATCTCTATCTCTATCCCATCTCTATTTAACTCTCTCTGTAAAATCCTAAATGTTCCTCTATTTTTTACAATATGTTATTAAGCTATCAATACTCCTTTAACTAACATTAAATACAGAACAAATGTCTTAATATTTCAAGCCATTAGTTCAAAATACAAGAAGTGTCTTTTTTGTTTCTATTTCTTAAAACTTTTTATTTTCTATTTTTTTAATTTTTATTCAATTTTTAATTTTATTTTCTTTGCATAACTTATGAGGTTGTATTTGATAAAATATTGCAATAGAAATTGAAACCAATCATTTTTCACGATTTCAAAAAGGCATTTTATAGATGGATTAATGGCAAAAAGTTATTAAAAAATTAACATAAATAATACTATAGAAAAATTGACTAATGTTAGGTGTTTAGATGATTTCACATCAAAATGCAATTGATGTTTATTGAGCACTATAGTAAATATTTTATGATATTAGTTATAAAATCATCTTGAAATAGGAAAATGATGTCAGTTCCAATAATAAAAAAATTATCATCATTTCTCATAGGTCAAATTAGTTGGTAATCAGTGCAAAGTTAAAGAACTCAATTTCTATTAAGTAACCAATGTCAAATGTTTGCCAGATATTTTTTTAATCAATTTTTAGCTTTCTTGGTAAAATATTTACAATCAAAATTGAATAAATTTAGCATCCTATACAAATATATGTATTTTAAGTTAAAAACTTTAAAAAATTATAACTTTACACTTAATTATCCATTTAGGGTAAGTTTTATATCAATTTCATATAATTTTTTTAAAATCTACCTATCTATGCAAAATCTCAAGGAGTTTTTCTCTTCTCAAAATTGCAAAAATAACTATTTTTATGAACTTTCTTCATTTTTTTCTTCATTTTTTTCTTTATTTTTATTGTTGTTTAGCCGCTTTAATTTTAATTGTAACATTTTATCAAATATATAATAAGTATCTCACATTTAAATACAATCTTAAAAAGTTATAAAAGGAAAATACGAATAAAAATCTCTTTAAAAAATCTATATCAAAAATCACAAAGATAAAAAAGATAAAAATTTACGAGAAATAGAAGTAAGAAAAGACATCTCTTATGTTTTGAACTAGTATGACATTTATTTTGTACTCAATGTTAATTGAAGAAACGTATACCTCACTAACATGTCATAAAGGATGGATGAATATCTAGAATTTTATAAAGGGAACTAGATGGAAATAGATATTGAGTTTAAAAAAAATAAAAAGGAAAGTAAGATTCATAATGAGAAAAATAATAAATTTTGCTTTATTTTAGTGCAAAAATATCACTATATTAATGGTTTTTGCTAGACTTTAATACCTTTAAATGTTAGTTATTTTTAAAATTGACTTCTTAAATTTTTTTGTTTCTTAACAATTTTTAAATGCCATACATTTAAATGTTAAATATGTAAAAAATTAATGTATTATGTTTCCTAATAATTTTAAAAATGCTATCATGACCAAATAAACATTGATTTATTCTAAAACTAACGTCTTAAATTTTCTTCTTTTTTAATAATTTTTAAATGTTATACATTATAACGTTAATTAAGTAAAAAATGACATTTTTAAATTTTCTCATAATTTCAAAAATGCTACCATATTTACGTAGATATTAATTAATTCTAAAATCTATATTTTAAGTTTCATTATTTTCTTAATAATCTTCAAATACTATACATTATGATATTAGTTAAATAAAAAAACTATCATTTTAAGTTTCCTAACAATTGTAAGAGTGTCACAACATCTAAATAGATGTTAGTTAATTCTAAAGCCAATTTCTTAGGTTTTCTTGTTTCCCTAACATCTTTTCAGTATCATACCTTATAATGTTGATTAAATAAAAAATCATCATTTTAAGTTTCTTAGGTATTTTAAAAATGTCACTGTATTAAAATAGTCATCAATTATATTTACTAATCATCGTATTATTAGTTTTAATAATTTTGAAAATGTCACCACCTATTAGTTTCAATAATTTTAAAAATGTTACACATCAATATAAACGTTAGTTTTGCCTTCTACTAACATCTATCTATTAACATTAAATCACAATTCTTTAGGAATGAAAATTTACCCTAAATGGATAATTGAGTACAAAATTATAAAGTTTGTTTGTTTACTATTTTTAAAAATAATTTTTTATTTTTAAAAATAAAAATTTTATTTGGCAAACTATTTTCAAAATCTATTTTTAAAAACTATCTTTGAGATTCTTATTTTAAAAATAAAAAAGAACAAGTTTTTTTAAAAAATTTTTTATTCTTGATAGCAATTTTGTAATTAAATAAAACTTTTGCTTACTTGCTTTACCAAACATTATCTATTTTTTAAAATTTTGAAATAGTTTTTGAAAGAAAAAATAGCTTTTAAAAATTTTAAGAATATTTTTAAAAATAAAAAAGTAAAAATACATCTAAACTCACCAATAGTCTTTTAAGGTTTTTAGCTTAAAATATATATTTGGACAAGATGTTGAATTTATTTAATTTTAACCGTAAATGTTCTAGTAAGGAAGTCAAAAACTAACTTTAAAAAAATTATTAGGTAAACATTTCACATCATTTTTTATACTAAAATTGATATGAAGTGTAAAAGCAATATTGTAAAAAGAAAAGACGTTAATTTTTAGAAACAAAAATTGATGTGATAATCATTTTTCACATCATTTGTATAACCAACATCGTAACAACAAATATATAATGATACTCAACAGGACATTAATTGAAAATTGACCTGTGAACCACTAAACATTTGATGTTAATTAATTATTTTATAGTAATATATATGTTTTTAAATTTTCAATTTAAAAATTTAACCCCATATATACATAATAATTTACAAATTAGTTCCAACAATAAGCATCAACTGAGAAATATTTCTTTCTTCTATCATTGTTCTTCCATGCATGCATTCACCGGAAAGTAAGATAGATGATTCATTTTTCATTAAAATTTTTTTAAAATTGATTTCTTTTCATTTAAATAGGAATGATTTTAATTTATTTATAAATAAATTTTATTATTTAAAAAATATACAAATAATAATTTCAATCTGTTTATACATAAATTTTTTTAAGCACATTGAAAAATGTAGGGAATTCAATTAAAAATTTAATTTTGATGGGATTATGGTAAATACAATGTTAGAAAGAGGGTAATTTTTTTTATAATATGTATTTTAAGTCAAATAAATGAATTCTAATAAAATTTTTACTAAATTGGATAAATTTTATAATAGTACAAAACAATTAAAATAATAATCATAAATGAAATGAAAACTTTGTTAGTTTATAGAAAATATTTTTTATAAAATATAATTATAAAATAATAAGATGAGGGAAAGTATTTAAATTTTTATTGTTAAATATGAAGAATTTGAAAAAAATGTAACTTCTTCTATTTCAAAAATAAATTTATTTTCCTCAATTACCATATTTCTAGAGATCATTTTTTGAAACTATTAATACAAATAGCTTATTATCTTTTCATTAATATATATATATATATATGATATTTTCTTATAAAAAAATATTTTCTAATAAATGAAAGTTTATGAAATAAAATTTCTTTTTACTTAAAATAAAATACTATTTAAAAAAATGTTTGAAAATAGGATGAAATCAACTGGGAAGAGAAATGGAGATGAAAATTGTATGGATCCACGGTACAATTCACTGTTGCAAATGAAAAGATTGCTTGTCACTGAAAATGCAAATCACTACCATGGCCATTTCATTCAAGTTGTTTTCAAGGCGAAAATAGTTTTATTTTCAAATAAAAAAAATATAGATGCTAAACTGTTCGTGAAGAGGCGGAGGTTAACAAATATTTTTATTATATAAATATTTTGCTTTGGTGAGAAGTATTAATTAATTATTTTTTTTTCATTTTTTTTCGTTATATATTCGAAGAAGTTATAATTTAAATTCAATTCCCTTGTTCATTAACCTTAATGCTCTGATTCTATTAAATTCCACAAAACTAGATATTATTGATTCAAAAAGTTCTAGTAATCTATGCGATCGAGATTCACAATAATTTATTTGTGAGGTCAAAATTAATATTTATAATACATAAATTCATGAGTCTATTTTCATTTTAGTCGTGAGGTGAATTGATTTTCTCTTCATTACATGCCTTCACCTCCTTTTTTTCAATTTTTACCATATGCCTTCACTCCGGTCTCTGTTTGTAATGCCCAACTAATTATAAGTTTATAGACTAATCTTCTGAATACATATCCGACAAAGCTATTTTAATCTCTCTCTCTTTTTCAATTTCAACACTCACACTTTAAGATTTAAGAAAAAAAAAATGGAATATAAATGACAACGGAAAGAAAAATCATCTGGTAAATCTTGTAGGAATTCAACAAAGGACGACTTCCAAAATCTTAAGAAGATAGGTGATAATTAAGTATTTAATTAGAACGTTTGGGATAGATAATTTCTTACTAAACTATATTGAAATACAAATGGCTTCATTTATTTAACCTTGTAAACTATAGTGCACAACAACATCTATTCTAACAGAAGCTCATCTTGATTTTCTAATTCTTCTTTCCACTCGACGATAATGAGCACAAAATTTGACAGGGACAAAGACGGCAAAGATTTTGGTCGCTTTGTGCCATTGAACCGTAGCACAAAGTTATCGAAGTCCTTTCCACTAAAATTTTCATGCACACATTTAGCTGTTATATATATAACAAACACCCCTAGACACATAAAGTCTTATAATTGATATCATTGGCAATGGCCTCTGCATCCCTGGCGATCCCAAATAAGCCTCTCCTTGAGAGTCCTGCACAGTATAGCCCATTTTCTCCCTTCCAGTGGTCTGGAAAAGCATTTTTTGGCATCCCATCACTGTTAAGAATATATTTGTAGTCCTGCGAAAGTGAAACCCATGATTTCCATACATTGTGTGTTTTGAAGGATAAATAGTCTCAACTTTATCACATATATATGATATATACCTTAAGCCAATTATTAGCTGTGCTTTTATAGCCAGTAGCGAAGACGATTGCATCAAACTCCTTTGTCACGTTGTTTTCAAAAATCACATTCTTATCCTCAATTTTCCGTAGCTGGGAATGAATAACCTGTAATGATGGCAGAAATGCAGAGGAATTCACATATCAACATGAAGAAGAAGCAGTAGAATCATAAGTACGTAAATGCAAGGACAGTGAGTGACAGAGCTACCTTAATTGCTCCTTCCTTAATCCTTCCGATAGTGCCGACATCTAGCACAGGAGATCTTCCTTTGACTTGTTTGATGTAGAATGGTCCTAGCTTGGGACGATGAATCCCGAAATTGGAAAGATCTCCGTATACCAAATTTGCCATAGATACGATGTAATCGTCCACCTCTTGGACCGGCAAATATTGCAGCAGATTCATACCTTTGTGCACCAATTCCTTGTTGAGGACATGGAACTGAAATTACGTACAGAAAAAAGAATGCAATCACGTAGTTTTAAAAATGACAGTGTAACAACATTTGTAATGAGAGAGAGTCTACGTACTGGACTTCTAACAAGAACGCAAGTACGAGCACCCCATTCATCGAGATCATAAGCGATCTCCATTGCAGAATTACCGGAGCCAACCACCAAAACATCTTTGGATTGATATTTGGCACCAGATTTATAATATTTGGAGTGAACAATCTCTCCTGTAAAGCTATCCAATCCAGCCACGTTAGGAATATAGCCTTCGCTATTCTCACCTGTGGCAATCACGAGAAATTTCGACACAAAAACTTCCACGGTGCCATCCGTGTTGTTTTTGGCTACAGTCTTCCATTCGTTGGTCGATTCATTATATGTGGCGGATTCAACCAAACGGCAGAAGCGAGGTTTGACGTCAAACTGTGCAGTGTACTTGTCGATGTAGTTGATGAAATCCTTTTTAGTCAAGAAGGTTGGAGCAGAAGGTGGGTGAGGCACATAGGGCAAAGCACAAAACTCCTTGGCCAAATGGAGGTTCACTCTGTCGTAGGAGTTTTTCTTCCAAAGAGAAGCACAACAATCTTCTTTCTCAAGAATTAAATGGGGAATGGAGTTTTTGGTTAAGCAAGCTGAAGTTCCAATGCCAGATGGCCCAGCTCCGACGATCAACACGCTCACTTTCTCCGTTTTCATGGCCAGTCAGCTTAGAGGAGCTCTGAAGCATTGTTTGGATTCCTTTTGGAAGAGCTGGACAATGCATATATATATATTGTTGGTCCGTTGCGCTCCACAAAGTAATTGTGTGCGTGTGTACGTTGTATTGTGCAGACAATCCTCACATCATAATAAGGGAAAAATATTTGAACTTTTCCGTGAGATATGTCATTCTAACTTTGTGAGGGCTGCGTGCAATGTACATGATGTACATCGATAGAAGTATTATTTGTTATAATCAAATCCTTAATAACTATTGGACTAAATTCGATATTTCTTGTGAGAATAGCTATGAAAGGAAAGTTGGTCAATTGCGGTGATTAATTTTGCATAATATATAGCTGGACATTTAACACATACCATGCGAATATAGATAATGAAAGCTGGTCTAGGTACAATTCTTTTCATTCTTTGACCAAGACAATGTATGGAGATAAATATAACCTATGTATGTATTGGGCAATGTCACCAAGATCAACTTTTACTCTTTTATTTAAATAGAGAGATTATCTATCTAATAATATATTAATCGTGGTATTCTAATGATTCATTAATGATCCAATATTTTCTTTAATTAGAGTGTGTACTCTACTTACTTCCAGAGAAGTCAATGCTTTCTCATTGTGAAGTGGTGTATTCCACTAGCCAACTTGAGACTTCTTTTTTGTTTTAACCTTGCTGATTTATTGAAAGAAAGACATTTTTCTAATTTCTTACATTTTCTACAACAAATCCTATACTTATATTTACTGCTTTCTTTCTATAGACGTTGCCTTTATATTTGGTGATTTCTTCCCTTTCCTTAATTCTTGCCTTTCCTTGATTCTTAATTCTTTCTTAATTAGATGTTTATAATTTTTTATTTTATTATATATATTAATTTTTGTTCATAATTAAAAATAATAAATATCCATGTAATTCACGAGTAAAACTCTAGTACTATTAATTTAATGATCATAATATATGGGAGTAAAAATAGATCAAACCACTTATTAATAGTTTATAATCTAATTTATTTTTGAGTTAATCTAACAACTTTATTTAAATAAATTAGACTAAAGCCCATGAATAAATTAATTTAAATAAAGAGATCAAGCTTAATTTTTGTTAATTCAACTTATAAGCCTTTGGGGTGGTTTACTTAATAATTAATATATTTATATATAATATAATAAAATATTATATATAATATTAATATAATTTTAATTTTTATAATTATAAATATAAATCTAATTTTATTATTAATTTATTTTTTACCATAAAAATTATTTATCTATACACTTATTTGAACATTTATTTATATTTTAAATAAATTAACATGTTAAGCTAAACTTTTTATATAGGTTAAGCTGAACTCAAATTTTATCTTTATATAAGTTAATAAGTCAAGTTCACATGAATAATTTACAAAATAGGCTTAGCCTATTTAGAATAAATCCTAACTCAGCCTAACCTATTTTCATCTTTAATAATAAACATAATAATATATGATGTTTAAGTAATTTTAATGGTAAATAATCAAATTAAAATGTGCAAGTTGACTTTAGTTATTTTCTTTCATCCCCATAATAAATATATTTATTAATTAAAATAATTATTAGTAGTGATAAATTGACTTTATTACCCATTTATTATTTTATCATTAAATTAATAATATAATTTATTTATCCAATGAAAAATGTGAAAGTTGCTAGTCTCCACATATAAATATGGAGGTTAGCAATCTCCTTGTAGCATACATGCAATTATGCAATAAAGTTTAGAGTTACAACAGACAATAATAATAATAACAATAATAACAACAAAATCTTATTCTATTAAGTGAGGTCAGTTACATGGATTGCACAAAGTCATTGAGCTCTATCTAAAATTAGATTTTTAAGAATGTTATTTATTAAGAAATCCCTTTTTAATAATTTTCTCCAATATCCTTTTTAACCTCCCTCTATACCTTTTTTATAAGATTAAAAATTATGTAATTGACTATTCTCACTAGTGCCTCTAGTAACCTTTTTTACACATGTTCAAACCACTTTAATCGATTTTCTGTCATCTTCTTCTTAATAGATGCTTCTTCAATATTCTCCCGTATACATTCATTCCGTATTATTATTTCTTGTATGACCACACATTCATTTTAACATTCTCATTTATATTATCCCTATTTTTTGATCTTGTTATCCCTTCAAAGCCTAACATTCACTATTATAAAATATAATTAGTCGTATAGCCGTCTGATAAAATTTTCCTTTAAACTTAGCAGGTACTTTGTGATCACAAAGTTTAGAGTTAATCATTGCATTTTAATTTAAGTATTCTCTCCATTCTTTATTATTTGTTATAATTTTGTTTACCTAAATTATTCTTTTTTATACAAAATTCAATATAGTTAAAAAATATAAAAAAAATATGATATGATAGAATGAATACAAGTAGATTGCGATTATAAAATAATAAAATATTTATTAATAAAAAAGTATAAAATTAAAAAAATTTAATATTTTATTAAAATTTTAAAATGAAAAAAAAAGAAACAATTTTTTTTTTCAAAATGCAACAGTTAATAAAAACTAGAGGGACTATCTTCAAACACTAAAGGTAAGTAATTATTCTTTCTACCTCTTTATCTATCATTTAAAATTAATACATCTAGATTAAGAAAGTCATTAAATAGTCTTAATTTTAAAAGGGAAACAAATTAAATATATTTTATTAATTTATGTATTAATAAAAATTAATTGGTGTGTGAAATGAATAAACATTAATTAAGATAACTTGGATAAGATTAGGTAAGAGTAAATTAACAATTTGGGCCTTATATTTTATTTAACGTGTAAATTTAGTACTTAAATGATTTTTGCTATCATTTTATCCCCATTCAAAAGTGACACGTAATAATACTATCATAGTCTTAAAGAGTGGAGCTACCAAGAAGGAAAAAAAATCCTATGCAACATTAATTATGATTCATATTTATTTAGTCATTTATATTTATCTTTATTTTGATCCATCTATATGTTTCTACGTTAGTTTTGAGGTTAGTATGTACAGGATCATTATTGATTCTATCAAATAAGGATAATATTGAGTCAATGGATAGCTATTTATTTGTTAATAAATGTAAAAAAAATTAACTCATCTTATAAAATTAATATTAGAAATAAAGAAAATATCTTATTAAAATATATATCTTACTAATTTATTTACAAATAAATATATTAAAAATTTAATATAAATTTGAATATTTTAAACTTATATATTTTGAATAACATATCATAAATTATGTATGTGATAGTATAGATACTTATCTTAAGAAAGTCAAGTCAAATCTACCTACTTATATTAATCTTACTTTAACATTATATAAAAATAAAATTTAAAAATAAATTTAATGATGCTAATTCATTTATAAAATAATCACACATAAAAATTTTAAATATTATTGCTATTAATTAAAGATATTTTTAACAATGTGAGCTATATATAATTTTTGTAATGAACAATTATATAAATATTTTGAAATGAAGCAATGAGATTCGAAAGTTTTATATATATCCATAAAATATGGATAGATAACTTTTATTGAAAAATCATATTGTAATACATTCAAGCATTTTTTTTGGTAATTACATTCAAGCATCATTTAATCAATATATTCTTAATTAATTAACATAAAATGAAAAAATGAATTTTTTACTATTTTGAATATTTTTAATTTGATTATGATGTTAATTTTGAATTAAATAAGTATTATTTAATGTTTGATAATGTTAAAATACTTGATCAATTATATTTAATTTTATGAATTTCAATTTTAGAAATATAATATTAAAAAATAGTTATTTATATCATTAAAAAATTAAAATTTTAAAGAGAGAATAAAACATATAATCTAAAATTTCTAATTGCATAAGTTTGATTTGAAATGATAGTAATGAAAAATAAAAAATATAAAGTAATAATAATTTGATGGATAGATAAATGAGATAAATTAATCAAATATATATATATATATATATATATATATATATATATATATATATATATATATATATATATATATATATATAAGGATCATGAATTATCTATCACTACAAAAAAAGACTATACAATGACAAAAATCTTATGTATAAGATCTAACAATTGTTTGTATAAGTATTAGAGATGATATTATCATCTATACAGAATCATATGTATTTCAACCTATACAAATGATAAAGTCATCTATGTAAGGTGCAAAATCGATTAAGATAGGCACCTTTATACTGACAATAATAGGTGTAACTCTATATAAATGATAATGTTATCTGTATAAGTGTTCCTTTAATTTATTTTTAAAATATTTTAAAAAAATTAAAATTTATACAGCCAACTTTATCATCACTATAAATGCTAAGTCATTTGTATAAATGCTATTTTTTTTGAAAAAATTTTAAAAATTCAAAGTTCTATACAAATGACATTGTCATTTGTGTAGAAGTTATTGTTTCTTTTAAAAAAAATTAGAAATTTAAATCTCTATACAAATGATAACGTCATTTGTAAAAACTTTATTTTTTGAAAAAAAATTAAAATATTAAAAAAATTCAATACAAATGATATTGTCATTTGTATTGAATTTTTTAATTTTTTAAAGAAATTATTTCTAATTTAAAGAATTTATTTGTAATAACTAATGATTTTAAAAAATTTGATACACACCAAATTTTTTTATAATTATAATAATTATTTAAAATATTATAATATCAACTATAAAAATAAATAAAAAAATAACTCATAACAACATGTAGTAAAAAAAATGCAACATCTATCCATAATAATATAAAATATCACATAAAATGTAAATACACACACACACACACAAAAACACTTACCTACATATATAATAGTTACATAAAATAATTATCACTGTCATCCTTGCCTTCGCCTTATTATCATTCAAAAGCATATGTGAGGACTGCGGTAGAGGCAGGGTGGTGGCTGAAGTGGAAGTAAGGGTTACTGCATTTGGGGAGCTAGAAAATGCTATGGAACAAGGGTGACTAGCTAGTGAATCTAGACAATACTCATAGTTGAGGGATGTCCATCATCTTAGGAGGAGGAAATATTATAAGATGATGTAGAGAGAATTCCATGAATTATAGAGCAATATACATCGCCTCAAAGGTAAATTAAGTTTACTGTTGCACTTATTCATGATAAAGAATCCATTATTACTCCAAAAATAAGGCCTACTAACTCTTGATAATGTAAGTTTCCATGTCCTCTAGAAATCTTGCATTATGTTATTCCTTTAAATGAAATGCTATAATGGATAAACTAGTATTAGGATGCCATATAACATCCCGGCAAGCACATAACTAACCACCTTTTTACATCTTTAATGAATGCACAACACATTGTCAATAATAGCAAGCTTATTAAGTGGCAACAAACTCACTAAGGAGCTACTAGAGTAAACATTGGATTATGAAGATTGTTAGGTGATTAGTATCAACATCTTGACCTTAATTTTTTGACAAAAATCAAATAGTCCGAGTAGAGAACTTTTTCTATGATAATTAAAATTATTTAATTAGAAATTAGTTACTTAAATAAGTAGCCTAGGCATCTAGATACACCTACTCTTCTATATGATATATATGATGTTCAAAAAAATTCTCCCTTATTGATTGCAATTCACCTATGTCCTTATTTCTTTGTGTTGATTTTAAAACATGATATTTTATAATGTTACATTTTTGTAATGGACTTTAATCCATGGCAATCATTATAAACCTTTTTTGATTTGTTGTCCGAGTTTCTTCTAGATAGTTCTTATAAATTATAACTAAAATATTTACAAGTATAAGAAAATTTAATTGAAAGTTAAAATGAAAAGTTACTAATCTTTACTTTAACTTTACCTTGTGCTTGTCACTATCGAAGTACATATATAACTTATCCTACTAATCTGTTAAGATATTTGTGAAATAAGTTCACCTTATGTTATGCAAATCATGAATGTTGTCATGATTCCATATTCCAAGAAATGCTAATGGAGCATAAACCTCTAATCTTGGTATTGATTAGCTACTGTCCACTAATATTGGTAATTATGTATCCCTACTCTTCAGATTTAACATCCATAAAATTGAAATAAGACTACATTGAAAGACATGTAAAAATGTTGCAACTGTTGTATCCATTAATTATAAAATAATAACAAAGATATATTCAACAATACTTATACAAACTCCATATAGAACATAATCCCTTTACTCTTTAAATACCCCTTTCTAGTTTTTATAGAAAGGCTCATAATATTATCTGACTAGCACTCTTATGTCACATGTAAAATGCTTTAAGTTTAGACTAATCAACTGCCATATATTTGTCTTATCAAAATAGATAGGCAGTGGTCTTCCATTATTCTTTTGGATTTTTTAGTGGAAGGGTAAGGACTTTGACATGCTACGATATTGTCAAGTCAATGCAGCTTTCAAATATAACGTATTGTTAATAACATCTAATTATAGGATAAAAATACAAAATGAAGTATTAAAGTATAAGTAGTTTTACCTATCTTGTATTAGGAGGAATGCAAATGGGGTCACGGGGTAGGTCGTGTCTCTTATCTTTTCCATAATGGTGTGACATAACATTAGTTATGGCTATTAAGCATTACTATAAAATATCATATAAACAATTATCATTACAATCGAATGTAATTAATACTTGTGATAAAATGTCACATTTTCCTTTTGAAGCTAAATTATATTTGCATTTATAAGATAAATTATTTTAAATAATTAGTGTACAATAAGATATAAATAATACTTAGTATAAAATATTAAACTAATACCCTAAAAGCTTAATTACAATTTGAAAAATAAAAAAGCATTGACCCTAATTAGACTCAATATCAATGAAAGTAAGAGGGTCATTATCTTCTTCATTAGCATCATCATCATTAGACTATAAAAGCTCCTCCTCTATGTAATTACCAATTATTTTATTTTTTAAATTGTTATCATCATTTATGAAGTCATTCACCATTTGTGCGGCAAGATGAATGTTTCCAAAAGATGAAACATAATGAAGGTAATTAGGTTGAAATCTTTAAGATCAACTATAAATGTGAAGTTTGCAATATTATTATCCTATAAATAGAACATGTTATTGACATAAACATCATCAACATCAAGAAGATCCCATATATTATGATACATTAAGTTATTTACAACTCTCTAATTCGATCCATTAAGAAGACTATCAATGTCAAAAACTTGTTTTACTGAAAATGCAAGTAATTAATATAGATCATCTCTGTATTATTAAGCATTAACAGAAATGCTTGTTATATTCTTGTCAATGCTAATCTTCTTCTTTTTATAGTCAGTGTCATATCATTTACACTTAAATAAAGTTATAAAGCAATTATTTAAATAACATAACTCTATGGTATCCTCCACAATAACTAGAAGTGTAAATAAGCTGGGCGAAGTTAGGTTTTATCTTAAATAAATCAGACTTACTTTCTAAATTTTTAGCCTGAACCTAACCTATTACTTTGTATAAACTAAAATTCAGGCTCCACCTAATCTATTAAAGAAATATAACTAGGCTTGTTAACTTATTTAAAAACCTTTTTATATAAATAGATTTTCAAATTTGGTAATAGATTAAAACTTTCTTAAGGCCGAAAATTATCTAATAGCCTAATTAGGCTTTTATACTTATATATATATATATATATATATATATATATATATATATATTAAAATATTTATATTAATTGTATGTATAATATATATTATATTATATTATATTATTTATAAATATATTTTTAATTAAATAAGCCAGTCTGATAGGTTTATAAATAAAGTTTAAAGAAAAAAATTTAGCTTATTTATCTAAATAGGCAAATTTAATAGTCTAAACCTGTCTTATTTAAATAAATAAGATAAGTTAGAGTAGGTTTTAAGTAGATTAAGGCCTAATAGGTTAAGTCGTAGACCTTTAGTAGGTCACTAGCCTACTTACACCCTTAAAAATACCATTGAATATGTTATTTTCAATCTTAGGTACAAAAATCCTATTATTTTGCATTTATGCTCGGCAATTCAAGAAGTAGTTACAAATTGAACTCTGTGCCAAAAGCCAAGAACAATAGCTCATCATTCGCCTCAAGGGATCCACTCATATGAAAATAATACATTTATAAAAAAATTTATGCTAACAATAACAAGATGAGCAGCCAAAAAATAAAATTATGAAAAATTATTTAAACAAATATAATAAGGAATTACTTTAGAGTGAAACAAGGAAGAGATGAATCTTTCTATAGATGATTAATGTTTCCATCACCACTCGCCTATAATAGTTCTTTGTATTCACTATACAATACAAGTTATTCATTAAAATTAGAAAGAATTTGATGGAATAGTAGATAGTTTAAGAGACTTACTCTAAATATTTTTGGATTTTAGAATAATTATTTAGGATATACCATATTGTAATATCTCAATTTTTGTTGTTGAAATAGATAATTTTTTTGATAGGTCGAGATTTAGATCTAAAAATCAATAATTGCCTTTTTATTCCTACGTTGATCACATCCTAGTTTCAATAAAGTCGGTTAAATTTAGTTTCTACCTCATATAAATACATGAAACAAAATGTTAATAACTCATCTCTAACATACCTTTTAGTAATAGAATCTTTAGGTCAAGCACAGTATCTAACATAGTCCTTTAACTTCTTTATGTATCTTTTAGATCGTACATCCACTGAAAATTAATAGGATCCCCCTAACAATACTTTTTTAGACAAGTGCATCACTAAGTGCATCATTATGTCAAAGAATGTTAGATGATATATCCTTTTAAGTTTGTAGAGAATTAATATAATATCTACCTTAACTTACTTAACATCTTGCTTATTTAGAATTTTTATACAAATTTGACTGAAATAATTATACAACTCAATAATCAAACATGCCAACTCCTTTAGTAAAAATGCTCATATTACAATACTAATAATTATTATATAATTACATGATAGTCATAGGATTTCAACTCCTTGATCTTGATATAATTATTAATCATATTCGTCCTTAGATTTCTAACAAACCTATTAGAAAATTTCATATTTTTAATAAACTAGCAAAATTACTGTCGATCTTCCTAGTTAAGCATGTATTTAGCACGTTGTTTCATCCACCTACCCTTATCCTCATATAGGTGCAATTTTGCTCTTATATTTATGTTAACTAAATCATATCTTGTATTATCTGTGTCTTTTGATTTGTGTTTAATGTCTACTAGTATGCCCATAATATTGTCACATACATTCTTTTTAATAAATATCATGTTAATGTTATATGTCAAGATCATTGTGGGTTAGTATACAAGTTTGAAAAATATACTTTTTTTACTTTAATTGAGTTTATCTACACATCTTATCTACTTAACTCCACCACACTATATGTGTTTTCCATGAAGTCTCTAACGTAATATGCCTAATTAGGTTATGATCATGTTATTAGTAAAATGCCTTAGGGGCCTTTCTTTTTTGTCATTCCATTAAAGTCTTTATTATTTCGTTACAAGTAGGTCCTTAAAAGGAAATGACGATGACTAATATAAACTATTTTTCCTCTAACCTGTGTTAGTAACATTTCTTTATTGCAAGTTAAACATACTTTGTACCCTTGTCTATTCCACCTAAAAAGGCTACTCCATGCAGGAAAGTTATTTGCAACTCACAATAATGCCATTCGTATCTTAAACATGCTACTAGTAGTAATATTCTAAGTTTTAACTTTTATATCCTATAATTGTTTCAGCTCTATAATAAGCAATCTTAAAAAGACATCTATATCTTTTCTTAGAGATTATGATCTAGGGATTAATAATATCAATATGAAAAATGTTTCTTTCATATGAAACCATGATGAAAATTGTAAGTGGTCATCACAATTGGCTATATATTTTATAACAAGCTCATATCACTAAAAAAATTGTATCTATGTGCACTTGAGCCCAATTGCACATTCTTCGATTCTGCTAAGGAATCAAAATGTCATCTATCAAAATCTTGCTAAGCTTGTCCATCAATAAAATGTTGTATAATCCTATATTTTATGGATTACCTTGTATGATGCTATATTATATCTTTTATCTTATGCTTTGATCTATACAACCACTTCAACCTACGGTTAAAGAAAAATATTGCAACACCTTAAGGAACCTTTTTTCGTTTTATGTTTTTAGTAATCCAATAGTATTTCTTAAACAGGTCTCATTTCTAACATGTTTTTTTCCAAAAAAGCACATAATTATACTTGAAAAAATAAGTTAACTCGTACTTCCATCCTAACTTATTAAACTATTTTCTTGTATCATAATATGATTCTAATAATTTATTATTCTTCAGTAGTGCTTCCTTCAATAACTTTAATAGAGAATTAAATAACTTATTTGTCTACTTATTTAACACTTTGAAATGAATAAGCTTAACTAAGAAGTTCAATAAAGAAGAAGTAGTGTAACAAGGGTGTAATTTTATTTCAACTTTTACAAATAGGTCATCAAAGCTTTGGTTATAAGATGTGTCCTCCTTAAGGTACCCTCATTCTCATCTCCATCATTATCATATACGTGATTAGTGGCAAAAGGGGCCAATGAAATCATGTATGATATTAACCATCTTGTTAGCATCATTAAGGAGGTCTTTTACATATAACCTCAGTCTTGAATACATACTTTTTACCATGATGGACCTAATTTATGTATAATAGATTTAATCTATTGTTTATTAAGTATACCTCCATAGTTTTCAATGTTTGGTACCATACATTTAAATACTTCTTATATAGACATCTTACCAACCCCTTATCATTGATAAAGTTTTTAAAACTCTTCATAAATTCAATAGCACCATTCCAATACTCATTTGATAATCAATCTCGTAAGGCTCTCGAGTTTTTATCAATAGACATGTTGTAACTAGCCTACAACATCATAAGTTATCATATGATTCAATTATGTATACATGTTTGTTGTGTGCCTAAATTCACCTTATAACTCTAATTTTAAAAAGTATGGCCCTATCCCGTTTGATTTATTTCTGCAATTGTTATCTCGACTTATCTATGATACATTTTATATATGTAAAAATGTCGGTACCATCTCTTTATAGTCTTCAAGTATGTATACTATACACTGATATAATACACATCTAAAAAATAATTGAAAGACAAGAAATTTTTACAAGATGAAATGATGAGCAAATAAGCTAAGCATAATAACTGAAGAATATATCCTTAACCATTTAAATTTTTTGGATAATTCAAAGGTTAGTTTGTTTAGAAAGATCTACCAACCTTTAAACAAGTCTAAGGTTATAGTATAAATGCATTTTAATTTTAATTTATTATAACAATTTTAACAATATAATAAACTCATCAATTTATATATTGTTACGTTCATATTTAAATTATATATATTCTAGGATTTAATTCCTCCTTTATCATTATTTGTTATTATTTTAATAATTTAAATGATTACTTAATAACATAAATATTCAACATCATTAAACATTGAATACATTTAATTAATTAAATCATTAAAATTTATCACAAATTAGTGTTCCTCTTAGTACAATTTTCATTCTTATATAATTTAATAAATTAATTAAAATTATATGGCTTACTTCTAATATTAAATTAATATACATTTTATTATTCATTATTACTTATATTTTTAATATTTTAAATTATTACTTAAATTATAAAATATTTCACTTCACTATAAAAAATGGGATGATTTATCGATAGTTATATTATGGCAATTACTCAAATTACCTCAATTATACTTGCTTAACAGTGAATAAAATAGTAGCTAAAATAAATAATATATTTAATGGCATTGAATAATTAACCCCTACTCATAGTGTGATAATTTATCTAAAAAAAAACTTCAATTCATGGTAACTTGTACAAAACCCAAATCTCCTCTCCACTAAAACTAAAACCTCACTTTCTTTTAAAATCATATCCTTACTCTTTTTATTGAAACTTAATCGTCTTTAAGACCTAATTTCCTTAATGTGCTCTAAAAAAAATCTTGACCTCCTTTGAGGTAACATTCTCTAAAAAAAATTCCCTACCTCCTTTGAGGCAACATTATCATCATAAGCACTATATTTTCAAAAACCCTTGATCTCCTTTAAGTTAATATTGTCGTCATAAGCTCTATCTTTATTTAAAACTTTCACATGCAAGCACAGTAAGCTTCCTCAACATTCAAATTTAGATTTGAAATCCTATTTTTAGTTTTTCACTCATTCATACTCACTTACATTTTATTGGTTTGATTCTTTTGTAGTTATATGCTTATAATGTGAGGAACAACAGTTTGCTTGTATTTAGAAAACTCTGTCTTGTGATTTCAACTAGGAATGTTAATTTTTTAATTGCAAATTGCAAAAAAAAATTTAGTTGTGGTTGTATCTAACACCAAAGTATCATCAAGAGACTTCCTCACAATGGTGATTCATTTGTTCTCTCTAACTTAAATTAAATCTATTTGAAAGCATAACATATATATATAATGATAATCCTTAACTTGAGTCACTCTAATTGTATGCATTTATATATTATTTCTTGAAATTTGAGTCCCTCATTATGTCTACACTCATATGTTTGCATTTAACATTAACATCATTATTAGATCCGATAATAATTTAGTTCACACGATTAATCCTTTTGGTTATCATGAATTTTATATTAAAAAACTTGTAGTTAATGTCAATTTAGGATGTTTTTATCAAAAAGTGGTTTTCACTAAAGTATCTAGGATTTTTTCCTTTACCTTCTTCTTCTTTTCTCTCTTGATATATATATATATATATATATATATATATATATATGAACATAAAGCATCTATTTTGCTACTAGTTACAATTAATTGATTATATATAGTTCTATTACTAGAAATTCTAAACTATTTTTTTATTAATTTGCTTTTGAGTGTTTTAGTTGAATTGCTCTTAATTATGTTTTCTTAATTATGTTTTCGTGTGCTAAGCCTTAGTGATAATCACTTCTACTAATTTCACTTTGGAATTGGTATATAATCTATCATATGTATGGCTTTATAGAATAAGATCCTTTCAATGAGTAAGTCCATTTGCTAATTAACTTTATAGATAGTTTAATTATGTCATTTTTCTATATGGAATAGTATGTCTATTTTTCATTTTGCACACTATCAAATCCTTTCTTTCCTTAAATTATTTTCTTGATTTACTACCGCTCCTATTAAATGTTGCATGTTGAAAAATTATTTTAAAGTTGAAATACAATTTGCTTTGAAAGGATACAATAATTTTTTTTTGGTTTCTTTCTTGGTTTTTAGTAAGGGTTGATTTCATTTTGATGAAATTCATTTGGTTAAGTCTCAAATAGTTAATAACTTCAAGGAATAAACATTTCCTTTTATATTATATTAGTGCAAGCTCCCCACATATCTAAACATATTGGTGTGAATTCCCTTACCTAATAGTATACTTCCTATGATTGAAAAGGAGTATCTTGTCAAGATTTTTATCAGAAATTAGTCATCATGATAATAATCTACATACTAGAATTAGGTTTCATTGACCCACAAGTCATCGTAATAATTCATATAACATCTAACTAATGTGCCCTTTTTCAAATGACACATGCAAAGGATTTGCTATTATGCTTTTAGCAATTCCAAGTAGATCTTTTATATTTTTATTTTTTTATGAAAACAATTATCATGAAATTCATGTAAAAATTTGGATGACATGTAAATGTTGTTGAGTAATGTATTGATTGATGTAAAACTCATAGTTATAATACTAACTTAACATGTAGAATGATTTTGTTCTAACTTTTATTCATTTGGCTCTTAGCAAATTTCTTTACTTTTTTCTTTATAATTTTGTTCTAGCTGTTTATTGTATTTTATTTTGATGCTTTTCTAGTCTTCACTGAAAACTCATTTTTTGAATGAGCATATTGCAACAAATATGAATATCAGAGAAAGATTTCTTTTATACATTAAAGTTTGAAGCTAAAAGGAAAGTGATATATATAATATGTTATTACTTGTTTAAAAAAATTAAATGCTGCCATAATTTTTTTTTAAATTTTCATAAACATAAAAGGGTCTGAAAATCATTTCTATATTTTTTTAATATACCAACAATTTAAAACCACTGCAAGATAAAAATATAATGGAATTTGATGCTATTTTTGAAACTTAATTCCAAAATTTTGCCATAATCACCGCTATTAATCGCTTGGCAGTTAGTTTTCTAACGGTTCACTAAACATTGGAAAATCATTAGTGGCAGTCAAAATCGATGCCATATACCTACCACTTGGAACCATAGCAAAATAGACTTTTTTTGTAATGCATCATGAAATATTTTTCCTTGGCATTACTATATTGTCAAAATATTGAGTCACTATTCTTTTAATTACTAGCATTCTTATATAATTTAACAAATTAAAAAAATTATATGACTTACTCTAATATTAAATTATTATATATTTTATTATTCATTATTATTTATATTTTTAGTATTTTAAATTCTTACTTAAATTATAAATATTTTGCATCATAAAAAACTTTTTCTTTTCATTATTGTAATTGTCAAAATATGGTGTAACCATTTTTAATTACTAGCATTCTTATATAATTTAACAAATTAATAAAAATTATATGATTTAGTTCTAATATTAAATTATTATACATTTTATTAACCATTATTATTTATATTCTTACTATTTTAAATTTTTACTTAAATTATAAAATATTTTGCATTATAAAATGTTTTTCCCTTTCATTATTGTAATTGTCAAAATATTATGCTACCATATTTTTCAAATACTTTCATTCTTATATAACATAATAAATTAATAAAAATTATATAACTTACTTCTAATATTAAATTTTTATGCATTTTATTATCTATTATTTCTTATATTTTTAATATTTTAAATTATTACTTAAATTATAAAATATTTCACATTATAGAAAATTTTCTATTTTCATTATTATAACTGTAAATATTATGTTAACACTTTTTAATTACTTTTATTTTTATATAATTTAACAATTTAATGAAAATTATATGACTTACTTCTAATATTAAATTATTATGTATTTTATTCTTTATTATTATTTAATACTACACTTTTATTAAGTGTTAAATATTTTCTATTAAGTACTTTTTTAAGAGATTTAATTAAGAAATTTTGTAAATTTAAATTTTTTTTATTGTTTTAAATGATTGCTTACATTATTAAATATTTTACATCATAAAAAATTTTATATTTTCACTAATGTAATTATTAAAATTATTACAAATTTTATTCCCCTATCTTCTATCACACTCAATAGATGTTTAAAACAATAAACATATTAGCTTTCACAAAATATTAAAATAAATTCATATTCAAATATTATATCAGAATATTTAAAGTAATAATCATATCAAACTATATAAAATAATAATTTTATCAAACTAAATATTATATTAAACTATACAAAATAATAATTCTTAATTATCATATGTTTAAAGCAATGAATATATCAAATTATATAAAATAATAATTATATCAAACTTATTAATGAAGCAAAAATTTATTTTTATATATTATATCAACATTGTTAGAAGAATTTAGTGTATGAGTTTTTTTAACCTATCTTAATGGAATAGTGAAACAACAATTCAAAATACCAACCAACAATGCAGGAATACAATCTAATCATTTAACAAAATAAATACAAGAATAAATAAAAAAACTTAAAAATATAGCAAAAAATTGAAGAGAAAAGGAGGAGAAACTTGCCTAGAAAGCTTGAAGGAAGAAGAAGAGCAGCTCGCGTGTGCATAAAATGGTGGAAAATGGCACATATTCTAAACTTAAAGGCATGAATTATACACATGACAAAAATTCGAATTAATATGCAATTGACATGTTGTCTATGTAGAAGGGGAGATATTGCTAAAAGAAAGGGACACGTGTGTAATTAAATAACATAAACCCAATTGAGATGTTGTGGTTGTCTATATATCACTCAAATTTTTAGATTTGAATTGACATACAAACAACATGTCATTTGTGTAAAAGGGGAGATATTCAACCACATATTAGAGGCTATATAGATGACTTGTCATTTGAAAATGTCTGTGTAGCCATTACCTAATTTGCCACCACTTTTTTGTTAGACTTAAAGTACAATTCTATATAGATAATTTTTTTTTACAAAAATTTTTAAAAGAACCTACACAAACAATCAAGATTTTGTAGGCATTGTCTTGATAATACTTAATTATTGTAGTGTTTGATATGAATTATCTATGATCTATTTAAAATTTTATATTAAATTATTAACTAAAAATTTATTTTAATTCTTGTAAGATCAAATTTTTATCAATTTTATTTCTCACTAAAAAATTATATTAATTTAATCCCTATAAGATTAAAAATTCTCAAATTTTATTTCTTTCATATAATAATTCAATATTTCATTTTATGTGCAAAAAGACTAAAATTTGAAGATTTTAAATTTTATAAAAATCAAATTAAAATAAATTTTTAATCAAAAATAAAATTGATAAAAATTCAATTTTATAAAACTAAAATAAGTTTTTAGTTTAGATTATTTTGATTCAACCTATATTCATTCACCGGTTGTCGCCTCATGTACTCAAGGGTCATGTTATAGTTGATGACATTTTTATGACTTGTGTAGCCCAAAAAACCCCAACTAAAAATTAAAAGGACGTTGTCCTCGTGCCTTCGCCTTTAGAAATTTCACCATCTCTATGATTGTTGATTGGCACAACAGAACTAAAAATTAACATCTCTATTTCCAAATATTGAGATGGGAAGCCATGGTGAAATGAAGAGTCAAAGACAAAGGTAAAATACAGAGAAAATAATCGAATTACTATCCGTAAATTAACATTAAATTAATATTAACAAATCTATTTTAGATTAATATAAATAAAATATTTTTATCTTAATATTTTGTAAATATATTTATAAAAAATAATTTCTATCAAAATAAATGGAGTTTCATTCAATATACAAAAATCTTGACTTTATTTGATGATTAGCTAATTATACTAACAGTTAATTGATTTAATTCATTTTTAATTAATAGTTAATTGTATTAATTAATTTAATCAACTAATAATATTAACTATTTAAATAAAAATAGTTGATAAAATTATCTATTTATTATCAGCTATTTATATATAAAATGACATATAAAGATATGAATATAATTTATAATTCATTTAAGTATGTTCTTTTACTTTAATAATATTTTAAATTTTATATATTGTTTATTAAATTAAAAATTGCTTCTAACAAATATATTATTATAATTTATTATTTATTAAATTATTCTTAGAAAATAGATTACTATGTACTAAATGCCTTGTAAGTCATGACATTCCATTGTTTGAAAATTGCAATCGGCGTGAGTAGCAGCATTTTAGGGTTACAAATGAGCGCATCTTCTTATTTTTGCAGCTGCACTGTTCCATTGCCTTGACCATCTACTTTTGGTTTGGTTTGTTTTTGTGTTGATGATTCATTGTATTTGATGGCCTGAGGTAGCATTTGTGTTTCGCAGATATCCTTATTTTTTATTATAGTTTTCGCCGCAATTTTTTGGGCTTTCTGATTATTATATGGTATTTCTTTTCCTTCTTTTGTGTTCCTAATTTCTTGAATGTGTAAGCCTATTTATTTGCAGAAAGTGAAAATGGTTAACACGAGAACAAAATCATCTGATTTGAAATTCAAAATTCAAATTCCTTTCGAATTTAAGTTACCGTTAGTTTTCTATGTATTAGCTGTTGTTCCTTCTCTTTCTGTGTTATATTCCTTTGTAACTAAGGTACCATTCTGCTTTGTTTTTGTCTCCTGAGCTGTAAGTTCCATTTCGTTCTTTCTCTGCGATTTCTTTCGTTTGGGGGTAGCTGATTCTCTTCAATTCATTGTTTAATCCCTGTTTGTTGGTTATGTTTTCTTTGCTCTTTGTTATTATACTGCTTTCATGATTATATTTCCTGTATATTATCACTTTTTAGCATAGATATATGATAAGATATCATGTATGGTTGCATTCTTTTAGTTTGTTGTTTATTGCTTCGGATGGTGTGTTTTGTGCATCTTCTTAACTTTTCTTTGCTTTGGCATTCTTGAAATTTTCATCTTCCCCTATCCCACCACCAGTGTCCAAGTAATAAATCATTTTGTTGCTCTTCAGCGTAATAATGCTATTTTAATTTGCATTCCCACCGGAATTCTTCCTCGCGCTGTCTCCCACTGTGAGTTTATTACCTTCTTGTTTATCAAAACTAGACGAGCATTCATGAAATCTCCAAAGTTCGTTTGCGTTCCCTCTTTTGACCCAAAATTCTTCCAGATATTGTTTGTTTCCCGTTGTGAGTTTAATTAATATTTGATTCTTTTGAACATTCTGCTATGTCTTCATTCATGTTCTTATTTCCTCTTCCCCCAAAAACTATAGGTTATTCTACTTCTAGCCCATTTTGGGAAAAACAACATCTGAAGTTATTGGTTCTTTTGTTATTACTATTCTTAACTTATTTATCATCCTCTAAAATTGACCCATCTGATACCTAGCAATTTTTGTTACTATTACCTAGAAGAAGACAATCACAATTCGCGGGTAATAATAATGTTTTGATCAATCAGTCAATTAAAACAATTATTTAATTTAACTAATCAACTAAATATCCCTAGATCGATAAAAAACAGTTGATTATTAAACACCCTCCTTATAGAAGATCAAATAAGTATCAAAATCCTTTTACATTAATTCTAAATGAATGTAAAAAAAATTGATATTAATTTGATATCTACCAAACATTTTACATAGTGATTTGATAGTTTTTTCTAAATAAAATGTTAGAGAGTAGATGGCATGGGCCTACCACATTGGATTGTCCACTACTAGAAACCATGCAATTTTTCATAGAAAATTTTTTAAAGATAAAATTATTAATTTTGTCTTTAAAATTATAAAACATTAACAAAATATTTTAAAATTATATTAAATGATCAATTTTGTTCTTAAATAATATTTTATATAAATAATTTTATCTTTAAATATAAATTCATGTGAGCAATTTCATCTTTTAATATTTGCATAAAGAAATAAAATTGTTTATTAAATTATTATTTAGAGATAAAATTGATCATTTAATATAATTTAAGGACTATTTTGTTAGCAATTTACAATATTAGAGGCAAAATTGAAAATCTTATACTCATAACAATATTTGTCGAGAATGAGAATCAAAATTTAAATATCCATTGCATTCTTTTGACGATTTTTAAATCCATTAGAAAAGGAATAAAAAGTCCATCAAAATTAATTTTTCATGGAATATTTTGTTAAAGAATTTGGTAAAGATTTTTTTTTCTAAAAATATATTTCTCTCTAATTCGGACGAAATTTTTGTAAATTGATTTCTGAGGAATAATTTCATTAGAAAGTTGAAAAACTTAGCATTGTGACTACTCCTTATTTTCCCAGCCTATTCTTCTGTTCTTTCGCATCCAGCAGAAGTTGTTGCTCACACTCTTTTGAGCTCTGTTCTTGTACATTAAAGGTACATTTCACAATTTAAAATCAATTTAATTGTTCATGGTACTTTGTTTAGTAATTATTTAATAATTATGATGATTGATTTTGATGATTTATTATGTTCCGACTCGAAGCTTTTGTAGATGGTGTTTTTAGTTGTTTTTACTTGGACAAAAAGGTTCATACAAATTTTCACTTATTATTTAGGTAGTTATTCAATTATGATTATTAAAAAAATTGAGGAAAAAGTTATTTTTTTAATTATTATACGGTTTACTTATAATTGGAAATATGGTTAAATAGTGGTATTTTTAATTAATTAGAAAATTGAATTTGAATTGGAGATTTTGATTGTTAGATGGTGTTCTCTATATTTAAATTAGGATTGAATAGATTTATTTTTAATAAATTAGATTTATAGAATACTAAATTCATATTTGAATTTTTTTAATTATTAGATGATTTTCCTTTGAATTGATCTGAACAGTTATATTTTGAATAAGATATATTATTTATTTTAAGAGTTTGAATTTAATTTACTAATAATATAAAATATTTTATACTATCAAAGATATATCTTTAAAAAAGATAAAAGTATTTAAGAAATTTTAACCATAGTAAAGGGGTTTTAACAATTTTTTAATGATATAACAATATATATGTAAATGATAATGTAAAGATAGTTTACATTAATAGCAGATTAAATTTATATACTTATTTTAATTTTAATTACCATATTTCAATGTAAATGTTAAATACAAAATATGAAAAATTTCACAACATTATAGGTGGATGCATGATAAACTTCTTTTAGGTAGTGCTATCAAATAAGCGAGTTAGATTGGATCACAAGCTCATCAACATAAATTGGCACTTACATGGGTCAGGTTAGGCTTGTTTACATTTTTTACATACCTCCATATTGGAGTTCCTAATTTAGTTTTGTTTGGCATACGAGTAAATGGGCCAACATATGGGCTAATTTTTTTTAGTTTTTAAAATTTTGAAATAATAAAATAATTTAAAATCATTACAAAGCATAGCATATCCATCTATAAATAAGTTATAAAATATTTCAAATCTATATATAACCTTAAAAAAATTGCTATATATACAATATATAAATTATAAAATATTCATAAAATAAAAATATTATTTATAAATTATTCATAACATAACCCTACATAACTAAAAATAAAAAAAGAATGTGATTTTGTATGGATTGTTTATTTGAAACTATATAGAAATTAAAAAAATATAAAAAATTATATATACACACACACACACATGCAGGTTAGTTCGACCCATTTGCAGGTTAGATTGTGCAAGCTGAGGGCTCCACGAGCCAAGCTAAAGTTAGCTCACATTTATACAGGTTGCCAAAATAGTAATTCAAGCCTTCAAAACTTATGGATTAATAGACTTTATCCCATTTCAATAACTTTACTTTTAGGACGTAAAGGATATAAGATAGAATTTGTTAAAAAGGTAAAAGAATTTATTGGATTTATAAAAAATTCTTCCAATTCATTAATATAATTGTCAAATAAAGTGCTCATGCTCAAAACAATAATGTAAGAAATATTTTCCTCTTGATAAAGTTAAGATTAACTTGTTTAAAATTGGATTTAAATATGATTATTAGTGTTGAATTAATCATGGTAAAGAAATGCTAATAAAACAAGGATAATCTTGAATGAGATAATAGGCATGTACATAATATATTCAATGCTAGTTGACCATGTATTGCAAATAATATGAAACATAATGTGGAAGATAAGAGTGATGAACACTCTCTCTATCATGTAACCTAGGAGAACTAAAAATGATTGTGAGTGTGACATGTGGATTTTTGTATGCTACTTTTATAAACTCTAAAGTTAGATAAGTAATAGTTTTTTAAGGGAAAAAAGACATATTTGATTTCCTAACTTTCATTAAAGTTTCAATTTTGTCCTACAAGTTTTATTTGAAGCAAATTTGTATTCTAACTTTCAAAAAAATGCAAAGGTTACTTAACTAGATAATGCCATTAGGCTTTTTAACAATGGTGCTTACATTGACATCCAATTTGGCATCCTATATAATGTATGTAAATTAAAATTTTACATTTTTATGTTAAAAAAGCACTTTTAGTTCCCTAATTTTCACTTAAGTTTCAATTTTGTCTTTTATGTTTTATTTGAACTATATTTATCCTTTAACTTTTAAAAAACACAATCTTTTCTATTATAGTGTAAAGGAAAATGCCACTATATGTGATGACTTCCATTGTAATTAACTAATGCAAATATCAAACAAATCTAAAAAATAATTTAAAGAACTCCAAAAACAAGTCATATTTATATTTTCTAATTATCTTACTCATTAGAATAGCCACTAAAGATTCACTACAAGCATGATTTACTACATGCATTTTCAAAATTTGAAGCTATATTTATTTGGATTCATTATTACTAATAAATTTATTATATGTCTCCTACTTTTATTTCATTTTAAAAAGCAACAAGCTTAATGGCCCTAATTTGAAATGATTGGTTCCATATTACTTTGAATGTTAAAGAAAGTTAAAATTAAACAAATCCTCTGGATAAATTGCAATAGGAAGAAGTTTGGGTTAAAAGGTAAATTGGTTTAACTAGAACTTAAAGGACAAGATTGAAACTTTAGATAAAGTTAGGGGACCAAAAGTACTTTTTTATTGCAAGAATACCAAAATGTGACTTATATGCTTCATGCAAGATGTCAAGTTAGATGCTATGTGAACATTTCCTTTAAAAAGCCTAAAGGCCTTAAACTATTGAGTAAGGTTGCGCATTTTTTTAAAGTTAAAAGGTAAATTTGTTTCAAATAAAATTTAAAGGATTACATTAAAACTTTAGTGAAAGTTAAACGATCAAATATACCTTTTTATCATTCTAAAACCTTTACAACTACATTATATTTAGGAGGCCTTGTCTTATTTGTCACATCTTGTGCAAATACACATTAAGGTGATGTTTAGTTTGTATAATTTTACATTTTCAAGAATCATAATATTTTTAAAAATGTGATTCCAAATAATGTAGTTCTAGGGAATGTTATACTACTATACATGGTTTAATAAAAAAAAATTTATAGGAATGTTACAATATTATTTTTTAATTAATTTATGTATTTTTAAAAATATTATTATATTATTAAAAATATATTCATTGATAATTAAGAAGTCAATTGCAATTAGTGGTAGCAAGCAATGGTTAACAGTAATAGGTAGTGGTAAATGGTCAATGACAATGGCAATCAACAATATTGGATGAAGGCAAAAAGTGGTCAAAAGTGGAGGATGATGGTGTATGGTAATTAACAATGGTGGGTGATGATAGATAATAATTAATATTAGTGAGTGACTATAAGGGTTAGTCAATTATAATAAGTAATGGCAATAGATAGTAATCATTAATAATAGGTTACAATTAGTGGTGGTTAATGGCATTAAGGTATCAATAACGATTAATAGTAATGAGTGATAGCAAGCAATGGTCTATGGTAGTGGGTGGTGGAGAAATAAGGTGGTAAGGCTTGGAAAAGTGATTAAAATAATTATTTTATATTATTAAAATATTTTCATGATATGAAAGTATAAGATATCCATTTTTTTCTATGAGAATATTTTTTAGGAATATTGACCTTAAAACATTTTGAAAAAATGAACATTCTCAGGTATATTTTATTTAATTTTAAACTAAACATAAAAATCTTACATTTTCATAGGGTAGTCAAATAGGCAAATAGGTCAAAATTGAATTAACTTCATAAGGGCTTCAATTGTTAACGGATCAGTTGATATAAACCTACCCTAAAAATGAACTAGATTTTAGGTGGGTTGTATAATAAAAAAAATACTGAGTAGTGATAGAAAAATCCCTTGCTAATTTTTGAAAATCCATCGCTAAAATATTAACAACAAATTATAAGATGCAAGTAAATAGTCCATTGGTAATTTAAGTAGCGATGAAATTTTACATCTATCACTATTTTCATTTCTAATTTTGGGAGCCCATAATGAACACAAATAAACAATGAATGGAATTAGTGATGTCTTTGTCAATTACTAACCTTATATTTATTGATGGAATTTCCATTGCTAAGATTAATCCATTACTAATTTTTGACTTGTTATTAAAATTAATGGCATCTTATTCAAAAATTGATAACTAATATGAGAAATATTTGTTAATATATTTCTTATTCTTATAGCAAAATAAACAACGAACATGCTACATTAATAAAAAAAATTTTAAAGCAAATACTTATTCAATAATCAAATTTTAGAATCAAATTTCATAAAACAAAATTAATTATAAATATTTTATTTATATAACATAAAAAAGTTCAATGGAATCCATTATATATGTAAAAATAATCATATATAATATATATACATATAAAAACAAAACTCAAGACATTATGAGGCTATCTCTTAGCATCTCGCCACTAATTGTCCTTATGATACTTGCATCTCTATTCAATTAGTGGTAGAGCAACAAGTGTCATCTCTAGCCTCTCAAATAATGCTTTAAAATTGTACTCATATTGCTAAATCCTCATCTATTGAAATAACTGATTATTACAATATAAATCAAGTTATAATCATACAAATAATTAAACTGAAAACTAACTTACTTATGAACTTATTAATACTGAAATTAAGTTTAGGTTTTCTAACTTAACTTGCAATTAAATTCAGTTTTCTAACTTAATAAATATTAACTTATCTAAAATCTAATACTAAAACTAATATCAAATTGGCATTTTCTAAGTAATTAAGAATTAAATTCTATTTTCTAACTTAACAACTATTAATTTACCTAAAAACTAATATCAATACTAATACTAAAATTAAAACTAAGTTGGAATTTTCTAGCTTAACTATGAATCAAATTCAACTTTTTAACTTAACAAATACTACCATGTGAAGATTAAATGAGGTTTGAAGCAACTCCATCAATATATTGCATAGTTATATCAATAATATTCTTATAGTTAGGATTTATTATTCATTTTAAAGTTAATTATTCATTTTTAAAAATTAAATGTAATTTTAAATAACAATTTTTAAAGATTAAAGATCTCATTTTAAAAATTGAACAAAAATTTGCTTTAAAGTATATCTTTCATGATTGAATACTTATTTTAAAGATAAAAAAATTTAAAATAAATTTTTTAATAATATTCATTTTTAAAAAAATTAAAAGTTCCTAAAAATATAATTTCTCATGAATTAAAGATCTCATTTGAAAAATTAAACAAAAATTTGCTTTATAGTATATCTTTTAGTGAAGGATAAAGTCTTAACAACATAAAAAAGAAAAAATAAAACAAAATGGAATATTACAAACTAAAAAAGCTTTGTTAAAATCATACAAATCAACAAATCAGATTCAAGCTTGTTTAATAGCAATTAGATTAAAGTTTGTTTAAAAATCATATCTAATAATAACAAATTAAGCTTAAAATCATGCAAATCAACAAATTAAACCCTAAATTCAATTAAATAGAATATAATTAAACCAAATCATACAAATTTAGGGCATGATATATTAAACCTTGAAATTAGCAAAAAAGATGGAAAAACATTAAATAGAATAAATTAAGTAAAATTCACCAATTAAAATAAAGAATAGTAAGTGACAAAGCGAATAACAATGGTGAATGAGCTTGTAGAAGGTAGAAAAGTAACAACAATATAAGGAGGAAAAGAGGAAAGGGAAAAGGAAAAAGTAATGTTTTGGCTCAAGGTTTGATGTAATATTGAGATTATTGATGGAATTAGTGATGGACTACTCCATTACTAACCTATTTTAATGAAACAGTACATTCTAAATGGTGATGGAACTAGTGAGAAATCTATCACTAAATTTATTAATAATTTAAAATTAAATTTTTTTTATTGCATCATTAATTTCATTAGTAATTTTATTGATGGATTTAAAGATGGAATTAGCTTTTAGTTTGAAATTTCAAGAAATTAAATTAATTATTAACAGAATTAGCAATAAATGTTTAAATGTCTGTCACTAATTCTGTTGCTAATATCCTAATATAATTTAGGGCTTATAAACTCATTTATCAATGGTAATTCTATCGCTAATTTCCATTGCTAAATACGAATTTTCTTATTATGTTGATTTAATTTCTGTAATTTATGAACTTTGACTAAAAAGTTTGTAAATTGATTTAGATTGCACCAAGCTTGTGTAAACTTTGATCCATATGGACTAGTATAAACCTATGATTAAAATAGACTAAATTTTAAGTGCTTTAGTTTGCTCAAATTTGTGGATTGATATGCAGATTTCGTTCCATTTAACAACTTTATATTTATGTAAAACATTACTAAAAACTTGTAAAACATTACATAAACTAATGTGCTCAATAAAATAATAAAGAAAATTTGATAAGAATGAAAATGAAATAGAATTAGATAAAAAGGAGTAAGGAAAAGAAAACTATTATTTTTTAAAAATTATTTAGTTCACCCAAGTAATGAAATTACACTATTAATAATTCTTTTTCTTGTTATTTAATTTATTAGTCAAGGAATAGGCGATGATAGCGATAGCAATGGTAGTATTAGTGTTGGTGATGGTGACAATGATGATAATTGTGGTAGTAGTAGTGGTAGGGGCAGTCTGCCATAAACCTTTCCTAAGCATGATCAACACAATATCTAATACCTAGTTTCCATTAACCTATTCTTATTAGTGTGTGTCCTAGAAGCTAATAATAGAGATGATTGCAATATTACACAATGTATTACGCTTCATTTTGGCAATACAATTATTATATTTTATTTTATTTTATTTTACACAAATTATAACTTAAATATAATAATTATCCTTGAAATAGCTTTGCTATTTTTAAAATACCCCTAATAAAGTATTATTACAAAAAAATAGTAATAATACATTAAAACTAGCATGTATAGTAACTGATGATTATGAATCATAGATATATGATATCAAATTAATACATGAGTATATTATTAGTGAATAATGTATTGGACTAACCCATTATGAGAATACTGCATGGATATATGTGTCATTAGTTATTCTCATATAACCATAAATGCACATAGTCTTTTGACTTGAGTTAATATAGTTTCGTACATGAGAAGTTACTCACTTTGATATCGTCTTATGTCACCTTTAATCGGGATGACGAGTAGAGTTTTAATTAGGTGTGTCACGAATCATGCAGAGAGAAGTAAGTGATATAGATGAGTTTTTGTTACTCTTATATAAAAAAGAGATATCATTGGGCCCTTTGATTGAATGAGACTTAAAAATGCATAGTTATGCTTAATTAGATGAATATATGATATCGATAATTTATTTTAAGTCTACTCAGTATCAAAAAATATAAATCGAACATTGACGAGGATGACACACTCCATGCCTCCAGTTCGATTTGGATATTGTTACAAAAGGGATTATGATGTAAAGCATTGATCACATATTAGGTGGATGTCGAATCACGGACATTCTTACTACTTGAGTGGCAGTGATGTATTGCTAGATACCACTCACTATTTATAACCTAATAATGAGTCATTGTCAACGTAGTAAGAACTTATAGGGTCACACAAAAAGAGTAGGAATAAGATAATAGTTAATTGGGTTTTAGTTGGACTAAAATTCAATTAATTGAACTTATTTTTGTGCATATATATTATTATTAAGATAATAATATATTTTTCACGTAATATATATTATATGATATTATTTTATATTAAAATAATATTATGTTATTAGATATTAGATAATTATATTATGAGATAATTTATTATTTAATATAAAATAATTATATGCTAATTTAATATTAAATAATTGTATTATGAGATAATACAATTATCTAATATTAGATAATTAATAGATAATTCCTATCCCTCTTCACTCTCTCGAGGATAAGGATAAGGTGATTTTTATTAAGTGTGATTAGGATTCTTTTGAAGCATTATCTTAGTAGGACTAGGATTGTGATATGCCTTAATTCTATAAAAAGGACTTGAAGGCAGCACTTTGAATTCACACTCATAAGCTTCAAGAAAACCCTAAATTACTCAGAAAATTGTCCAATCTTAATCTTAGTGAGAGAGATGAATCCTTGTAGTTTTATAGAGAGAGAATTTATTGTTCACTCCGTATGGATATCATAGAGATGTTGTACTTTCCGATCGACGTTTGATTCATCTCGATCTCTCAAGGATTCATTCAGAAGGAACACGAGCACTATTAAGGTAAAACCCTAATACTGATTTATGTCATTTTGCATGGATCCTATGTAGGAATTGGATCGAAAATTTTAAAATTCTGTTGTCTATGTTGATCCAAAACCTAACAATTCTAACTATCATTTATTAGTGCACACAAAGATTAACATGAATCACATCATGACATGAAACTTAATAACCTAGTTTCCACCAATTTAGCATACTTTCCTTATTAAAGTATCATAATTCATGTAGTCATTAAGAAGGTAAGCTATGCAATGAGAGGAATAATGAGGTTGCATTTATCATTTAAGATTTAATTACAAGAGAGTTAAACCTACTTATAACTCAGCTTAACCAGAGCATAAGTCACCCTAATTAACCCTTAAAAATGGAGTTCTTAACTTCTACCCCTGACCTATGCAAAAGAAGAGCCCAAAATATATTTATTTATATCAAAATAATTTATGTTGCCTAAGTCATATAAAATCCTCTGAGAGCTTAATTTTAAGGTGATGGTGAAGGTAGATCAACTTGTGAGTCTACAAAATAAAACAAAGAATGGTAAATCTATGACTTAGTGAGTAAACGTTCTAGCAAAATTAAATATAAATAATAACTATAGTCCCATCAATTGGATTTACCCTCCTGTATACTTATTTAATCATATATTTCACAACATAAATTATATTTAATCATTTAATATCAACACAATTATATTAATATTAACATAATTAAACATTTAATCATATATTTCATAATATAAATTATATTAATATCAATAAATTCATTTATAACCACCCATACATATTTATGCTATCACTCAATGTATATATGCATCTATGCCATAATCTTATCATATATTGCATAAATAATAAAATAAGGAAAGCAAGTAAATCTCTTTATGATTTTTGATTATCTTTATGGCTTACTAGCTAAAATTGGACCTAAAGTTTGAATACCACATGCATCACCACCCCTATCACATATCATATGGTTTCAACACTATAGTTTTCATTCATATATCATATTTTAAAGTGCAATAACATTCGTGCCTCTTTAAATAGCTACACAAACCATTACTGATATCGTATAGGGAAAAGTAATTACATTTAATATCACATATCAACCATTTTTATTATCATATGATACTTATTTTCCTTTTAACTCCTTTATATTGTAACAAGTGAAATTTAAAAGAAGGTAGTCAACTATGTAGTTAGCTATGTAATCTAAAAAAGGAACATAATCGATTATATGTTAACTACAAAAGGTCTTAAGATTAGATCTAATGCCAAGTACTATGGACTTTCAAAGAGTGAATTCTAATCAAGTAGTTGACTATAAGCTTCTTAAGGCCAACTTTGCACTTAAGTAGTTGACTTTGGCTTCCTAAAGAGTAACTTTTAGGTAATAGTCATCTATAATGTGGGTTTATACATATTTCTAACTCAAATCACTATTCATTTTGCCATAAATACTCTTTTAGTGCAGTCATTACACTATAATAGCTAACCAAATAATAAATGCATACTTTGATACATTATTTATATTCTTGTCATCATCAATTACAAATTTATCACTACAAATCCATATATTTTTTTATATAACCACTAAATACCTAAACTTATACTCAAACTAACAAATCCTTCCAAATCTTTAAAATAGAGGTAGAATTTTTACTTAATTGTTATAAAGAAGGTATCTAGAAGATAGATTTAATGCTATTTTGCCTTAATCATTTAAAATTAAGAGTTTTTTTAATTAGGGTTCAAACTTTTCCTTTAAACTAAAATACCTAAATCCATTTAAATTTAAGGGGAAGTAATGGAAGATCCAACAAAAAAGGAAATCTTACCTTGATTTAGTTGAAAATTTTTTAAAGTTTAGCTTTCTTGGTGGCATAATTGAGAGAGTTGAAAAGGAAGAGAAAGGAAATGAAAGGGGATGAAGGGAAAGGGATAATTAAGGATTTTAGGGAATGTGATGGAAGCAGTTATTTTTTAGAGATAAATAAGGAAATGGGTGCAAAGGCAAAATAAGAATAATATTATAAATCTCCTTCGTACTCATATGTTTACTTTTAATCACTTATGACCTTTAATCTTTTTACTTTATTAGCTTTTTCTTATTTATTTCATGTAAAGTTCTCTTCCAAAGTTTTACTTAATTATTAAATTTTATTTTACTCAATATTTAAGTAATTTCCATTTTATTTATTATCATTTAAGATTATTTAATTATTCTTCTTAAAAAATAAAATTCTAAAGAAAGTGTAATGGAAGTTAAGTTCACTTATGAATCCTAATGTAATAGACAATAAGTTACTTTAACTGACCTTACTTATAAAAGAATTCCTACCTTAACTTTCCTTTATACAGGCAAGGCTTATGAAGTATTTTTATACACATAAAAATAAGCTAATTTTTGCTCAAACCTATAAAAAAATTGAAAGTCCTACTCTTAAAGTGGTATTGGTGCCTTTGTAGGAGAATATGTAGTAATCAACATGAAAGGATAAATTTTGGATTTAGTGAGTAAATATTTTATGCGGATAAATAATAAGAATTAACTAATAATCTTACTAATTGGATTACTCTCCTTTATATATGATTTAAGCTTTGTACATTCTCATAATAAAATAATAATACATATAAAGTTATATTAAAGGCACTTTCACATAAGGATTGGATTAAATAATAAAATAATTTATCAATACTTCGTAAATAATAAGATAAAAACATAAATGAACCTCATCGTGTCTTCTGACCATTCTTATCCCTTCACAAACCTAACCTTGTTTCTTTAGAATTTGCCTTATCCTTTCATAAATGGTTATCATATTTGATTTTTCAATCATGCATATAATATCAATTCACATTATCATATTTTCTCATATTCAATGCCATAATATAGCTCATTTCATATCAAGAGTGCTTATTTTAACACATAACATATTTTTCTATGCTTTTTTGCAAGAACAAATAATATTTATTCAACAACATTTATTTTATAATAATAATTTAATATTAATTATTGTTTTATGTATAGTTAATTATGCTTTACTTAAAAATAGTGATATAGTTTACTATAAGTATCTAAAGAATAAGAGAATAGCCTCATGGTCAATTATGCAATAACTATAAACTTTCTGTAAACAATAGTTACAATTGATTATATAGCAATATATAAAGCTTTAGAAAGTAAGTTGCTAACTTGTAGTCAATTATCAGTTTTATGAGAGAAACTTTAAAGGGTCTTAATTGACTACGCAGTTGACTACTTGAGGTTAAAGGCTATTCCTTAACCTTACACATGCCCAGAAGTTAGTTTTAAGCATAAAGTTGATTATGTAATTGATTAACACTTGGAATTTTATAGATTTTGGGAAATATACTATTTATTTGTGCTTTAAACACTTAAACCTCATTTTATGTATTACCACTTGCAATTAAATCGTGATGTAATGCATTTCCATCATAATATTAATCCATTTTATTAAGGAAATTAAAGTAAAACAACCATATCAAGTAATAATCTTTGAATTTGGTTTTAAGAATGAAAATCTAGCTTTTAACAATGAAATCTTATAAAAATAGTCAATTTTAACTAGAATGCTTCTTTACCTAGTATGGAGGAAATAAATAAGAAATGATATTAAGATTGGCTTGATTCCATTAAAGCAAAATTAACAAGAATCTAGGTTAGGGTCTGAAACCTTTTTTAAAAGCAAAAACCCTCACTATTCTAATCCAAAAGGAAAAATGGAATTGATCACCTAAGAATTTAATATTTTAGGAAGACTTACCTTAAATAAGTAGAAAATTAAATGCAAATTTATAAAGGTTGGTGCTTGAATTGATGGATAGAGAAAATGGAGGAAAATGATGATGGTGATGATGATGATGAAAGTTTTAAAAGAAAACAGGGTTGATAGAAAAATTGAGGGATAATGATTTAAGTTGGGAATGATAAAATGATAGTGAAGTTATATGCAAAATTAGAATAAGTCTTAAATCTCTTTTATACACACTTACCTAACTCTAATCACACTTCAATCTTTAAATATCTTATCCTATATTTTATCATATTGGGTTTTTCATCATTCTTTAGGTAAAAATTTCACTTTATTGGTTTATTTGTAAAAATTAAGCAATTACTTTCCATCCAAAATATTTTAATTATATTTTTAATACTCCTAAGGGGTATAACACATTGACAACAACAACATACAATGGTGATGATTTTAGTAGTGTAATGATAGTTATGATAATGGCAACAATAATAATAGTGATGATGGTAGTAGTAATGATGTGATAATAACAGTGGTAATGGTGTAATAATAGTAGTGACAATAATTATGATAGTAACGGTGTAGTGATAGTAGCGGTGGTGTTAATAGTGTGGTTGTGATATTAATAGTGATAATAGTAATAGTGGTGATATTAGCAATGGTGATTATAGGAGTGGTGGTGGTGGTAAGAGGGAAATGTTCTTTGTTTTTACTAAGTAATATAATTTAAAATTTTAATAAAATGAAGATAGTTAAATAGGAAATTTATAAAAAATAATGGCAATATATTCTGTTACAAATTGAACACTTGATAAAAGAATTAATTTTTTGATTTTATTTCTAACTCCTTAGAATCTTTGAACCAAATATGTCCTAAGTGATCTCAAAGCTACATTTTACACTACCAGAAAAAACATAATTAATGATCAATTTTAGCAAGAGACATTGTTTTCCTCACTAAATTGTTAATTAATGATAAAATTAATAATATTTAGCAAGTAACTTAGTGAGGGATGTTTTCATCACTAAAATTAGAGTGACACTTATCTCTTACCAATTTTCTTGCAAGTGGATCATTTTGCCATATTTTTAGCCTAGTTTTTGGTTAAAAAGCTAAAGACATGACGTTCACTAAAGTTTAGCGAAGGAAAGATCCCTTACTAAATTTAAATCAATTTTATAATCTCTCATTTAGGAATTTAACTTTTAATTGAGAGAAGTAAAGGTTACATCATAATGAAGAGGTGTTTTCTTCAATTCCACCATAGATTGGGTTTCTCTAGTAACATTGCAATAGTAAATGGTGGTTGCTAGCAGGAGGATAGCATTAAGAATATGTTGTGTCGTTAAACCACATCTCGTAGCCTTTCTAGGTAAAGTGGAATGTGCTGTTGAGGTCCTTTTACTTTATTGTAATGTCTTTGATATCCTATATGTTTGTCTTTAATTTTGTTATAGATTTATGGTATTAATTATTTATTTTCTATTTTTATAATGGATTTTATACATGATAAGAATGGCTTAAATAAGTTTACTTTATTTTTTTTGTTTGGACACTATTTCATTAATTATTAATGCAATTCTATCTTTGAACTTATATAGGTGTGGTTGTATGTGTCAATTTGTTACTATAGTGTAATGTTTTAATAGTCTACCCTATTTTCATATTTATATCTTTAATTTGCTTTCAATTAAGGAATTACATGAAAGTGTATGGAAGCTTATTATAATTAGCATGTTTACTTATAGAGTATTAAAAAATTATAGATTTCATGAATGATTTAGAATTTTCTTAATTGATTTTATTACTTTTTGTATTTATGGTCCTCTGACAAACATATTTTTTTGAAATATAATGATCTTAGATTCTTATTCTTATAGAACTAAACTTAGGTAGTATGAAATTTTGAGGCTATATGAAATTTGAATACCAAGTCTTTAGAGCAATATTTTAGTCCTTTGTCTATTTTAACATCTAGAGTTCAGTTAAGATTACTTATCAAAGTATAAAAAATAATTGCCTTTCTCATGGAATGGAAGTAATATTAATAGAAAATTTGGTTAGAAAGGTATTTGAAGGAACAACAAAAAGACTATATATGTAGCTATAATACTTATTTAAGATAAAATGTCCACTTGATTGAATTTTGGTTTTGGTGTTATTGAATCCTTCTTTTACATTAATAATTAATGACATCCTTGGATAATTTACATTGGAAGTTTTAGCTCTAAAAAAGTTTTGAATTTTCATAATTGGTTCTTGCTTTAACTAATTATAGATTAAATAGTTCTACTATTCTTTTTTTAGCAAAGTGATTATTTCCTCTTTTAAATTCTAGTCATAATAATTTAAACCGAAATTAGAAGTGCTTATGAGTGACATTTCTTTGTACATTTTTTCCATGAGTATATAAAGGATTAAACAACTACAAATGCTCTTTGTTGTAGTTACTCAAGTCAAAAATTATATTATACTTAATTCCAAGTAGGATACGAATTTTTTATTTACTATTCCTTATGATTGCAATACAAGGTTATGATGGTTTTTTTACCAGTTTATTGTAAATTCTATTTGATGCCTAGTTTTAAATAAGAGATATTAATCTAAAAGCTAAAATGTTTAGAATTTGTGAAACTTAGAGGTAAGTTAGTATGTGTAGGTTTTTTTATTTTCTTTTTCATTCTGAACTTATTCCTTCCTTTCATTATATAATCCCTTGTCCTTGTCAAAGTAAGCATAACTTTATAAGCTTCATTTTTCATATCTAATAAACTCTCATATGATCTACTTAAATTTGTAGTGAAATATAAGGAATCAAAAGTGGTGCGAAGATGATTTCCCTGACCAAACATGATTCCACACTATTATATTTTTTTGTTTTGTAATTATGACAGAGTAAATACTCACTTGTCCTATAACACGCCATTATTCACTAGATAATGCCTCTTGACCACGGTTCTAATATTAATTCCAATAATTTGCAAAATAATTTTTAGTTAGTTAAAGCATTAAGCATTAACACTTCATTTTCTTCTTTCCTATTCTTGTTATCTCTTTCACTTAATCTGAATTGGCTAGATTTGGAGACCAAGCATTATCCAATAGATCCTTTTTAGATTGCCTATAACTAATTAACTTTTGGTTATAAAACTAGTAGCATATAAGATTATAGCATTCCTACAAGTAATCTTACATTTCAAGAAATTTGTTAATATCTTTAATTTTTTTCTAGTTTACTTTTTACAAGTTTTTCTACTTTACCCTAGTTTCTCTACCTTAGTAATGAATGGTTTTTTATAGGTCAATATTTCATTAATAATTTTATGGATATATAGTAATCTATTTAATTCTTTATTAGATAGTTTAAGTATAAATGGAAAACTATCCATTACTAAATGTAGATGTTCTATTTCTATGTACCATCTATTTGATTGATCATGTTTCTATGTTATATTGTATATATTTCAACCTTTTAATGTTGAATTTGTCATATTTAAGCTTCTAAAATATTAAATATTAAATATTAAATATTAAATAATTTAACTAAAGCATCTTAATATTAGCTTTAATAAATTGTAAATGATAACTTTATACACCTAACTATGTTCTTTCTTTCTAATTTAAATCCATATACATATATATTGATATTAAAGAGGAGGTATTATAACAATGGACTAGGTCAAGTGAATTAGTTATAAATTTGGTATTATTCAATAAGTTAGCTTTATACATATAGTGTCTTTTAATTTAAACTTTACTTCTAACTATTGCATCAATAATATAACATATGAATTAATTTTGAACTTTGATTTTTGTTGAAATCTTAAAGAATTATGTTAATTTGAAGGAAGAATACTACTTTTATTTCAATTCATATAGATATTATGCTATTGCTTTTGTTCACTTAGTGTAAAAATAAAACATAAAAAATAGCCACTAATTATGATTGAACCTTAGTTGTTATTATAGGATTAAACTACTTTTTTGCACACTTCTTTCTCTCTCCAACAACTGAACCCATGATATCTTATTCATAACTATAATTTTATAAGATAGGAAGCTAACTTTTAATTAGGAATTTCTTAAAACTAATAGTTTTAGTGTTATTTTGATTGGTTTGAGGCCTAATTTTAACTTGTTAAGGTAGAATTATGTTGTTTAAATTGAGCTTTATTTCTCTTTTCCTGTACATGTTCTTACTTATTATGTTTTCTTTTAGGTTTGCAACTTAACATAGTGCTCATAAGCTTCTTATTTCTCTAATAACTCTCTGCACATATGTAGGTAAATATTATATTTATTTTAATAAACTTGATTATCTTTCACACATTGTATATAACATCTAAAACTATTCAATTGAGATCCTTTATACATGATTATAAGCATGAATAAGTTATACACAATGAATAAAAGTTCATGTCTTTATTTAATTGAAAATTATTTAATTAAAATCTTTTATACATTATTATAAGCATGAATAAGTTAAGCTGTGATTAGATGTATACATAATGAATAAAAGTTCATGTCCTCATTTAAATATAACAATGTAAAAAAAGATGAGGAAATAGGAGATTTAGAAAAAAGCAATGACAATAATAATGATGACACTGGAGATAGCTTTGACATTGATTGATTGACTATGATTTTTAATTTCATCTGTAATGTGTTATTATAACCTTATTAAAAATGACATCGCACTATCTTCTGTCATATATGTTATCTTCTTACATGATTATCAATTACTAAAATATAATTTAAACTTTGTAATTTAATTCTTTATTTAATACTTTATAGGTTAAGCATAACTTGAGGAAGAGGTAGAGAAGAGCTTGAGAAATCGGGACGGTGGTGCAGGCTAAGGCATAGATTTTGATGGCAAAGGAAGAGGTTCCCTGATTGATGAAAGCACTAATCTAGTGATAATAATAAAGTAGGTGATCTAAGTATAGATCCTTCGTATGAAAAAACTCCTTAATTTAGAAAGGTTATTGCTACCAGCTTAAATATAATATGAAAAATATAAGTAAAATATTACAAGTATAAACTATTATGTTGATATCATAATATTATATTATATTGCTTGTATCAATTTTTGCATAATAAGTAAACTTCTAATTATGTTATTGGTACCAAATATATATTATTATATTACTCGTATCAAGTAAACTTCTAATTATGGTTCTTGTAAAACATGGCAAGTAAACCTTTTACATATATTACTAATATTTCATAAGTATAACATGACTAGTATATACTATTATGTTACTTGTATAATTTTTTGCTAGTATATAAGTCTTAAACAGATAATCTCCACATTATAATCAATTATCTCTAACTTAATGATCCAAACCATTTAGTATTGGAATACATGGAAATTTTATATATTATGCTTATGGAATATAATGAAACTTTACTTTTATTTCTTTGATAGATCTATAGAGCTTGAAGTTCTAAAATGATTGGACAAGATCATGAAAGGATTTTTTCATAAACTATGGATTAATTTTGCAAGAGTGCCAAGTGAGAGGAAAAAGAGTTAGTAGTTAGCATTCAAGGTTTAGGGCTAAACTTTTGGATTATTTGCCTAGCTTTTGTATTTATAGAATTATCCTTTAACTTATACCATTTGTATTATGTTGAATCTTGCAAAGCAGGTATAAATGGAATGCCTTCAATGAAGCTTAAATGGAAAAAGTGAGGCAGATAAAAAGTAGCAAACATTTATCTAATATTTCATATAAAGTAAGGAATGAATATAAGAAGAAATAAGCAATCCTCAAAAGGATAGATATTGAACTTAGCAAGAGATGCTAAACTTATAGGAGATAGATGAAAAATTCAAGAAATTTTAAGAATAAGATAAGAAAAAAGAAAAATAAAAATTCAAATTGTGGAGGCTTAAGGCTTTTTTTGCACATTAGGAGATTAATCCTCATAACCAAGCACAAATGGAAGCATGTAAGATACTTTTAATTAATTAGAGTAAAGTTTTCTTTTTTTTTGCTTTTAGTAATGAACATTAACATGATTTTTATGTTCTATTTCAAACAATGTGAGGAAAGGCTAATTGGAGTCAAGCTCACATTATCATAACGAATTTCTAAAAACTCATAGAAATTGCGAGCAATTTATTTGTATGAAGTTTCAACAAACCTAGGTAAGTGGTTTTCTAGCAATATTTCCAAAAAATGGTTGTACTATAATTGTTTTATGCATAACTCTACTTTTTCTAGCATTTTAAGCTTTTAGTTGGGTATATTTGAATAACTAAATTTTTTAATGATGCATCATTTTTAGAATTATCAATTTTTATTGGCATGAAGCTTAGATTTGATATAAATGTACCAAATTAGTCTTGAAATATATAAGTTTGTTTTGTCTAGTGTTTTAAGCTTTTAGTTAGGTATATTTGAGCAATTGGCTTTTTTTTAGTGATGCATTATTTTTAGAATTATTAGTTTTTTTTGGCAAAAAGCTTAGTTCTAATGTAAATGTGCCACTAGCATGAACTTGATTAGTTTTGAAACATACAAGCTTGTTTGTTATATATTTTAAGCTTTTAATTAGGTAATTTTGAATAACTAGATTTTTTTAATCTGCATCATACTTAGAATTATTAATTTTTGTTAGCATAAATCTTAGTTTTGATATAAATGTTACAATTAGCATAAAGTTGATCAATTCTGAAACATATCAATTTGTTTTATCTAGTGTTTTAAGCTCTTAACTAGGTATTTGACAAATAAATTTTAATGTTTTAATGCTACCTCATGCTTAAAATAAATCTATTTAGTTGCTTTTGTAAAATTTCTCCATTTAGTTAGTTCTTTCCAAAATGATCAATTTTGTTTCCATTCTTAAGTATGATATTTAATTATAAAATATTATGATCTTAACTTAATGGTCTATTAAATGTTATGGTGAATATTTTGTGACTTGCCTCCATAAGTTACTTATGGCCACTATTGGTCCTATATGTAGCACTAATTAGGTGATTTTATGTAGTGGAACAACATGTTCATTATAGTTTCCAAATAAAAAAATTGTCATTTTACACTATTTATTATATTTCATGTAAAGAACTATAATTATATTTTAGGTTGTTTTGCGTAGATTGGTTACTTGGCTCATTTGTTATATTTTCTACCTTTTATATTTCTTTTGGAGGAAAGGTGTACTCAGTTGGTGACTATTAAGGAGATGACTTTAGGTGTTGATGGGAAGAAAGAACAAATGGTGGTTAACTTGCACAAGATAACTGTTTAAAGTTGATAATGCAAACATATATTACAAAGTGATTGGTAGGACCAAAAAGAAGAGATTGCATGGGTTAGATTTTGAGAGACAAGTCTTGGTTATATCAAAATTTACATCATATGTTGCTCCACAACCAACTTAATCACAATTAATAGTTGATGATTTTATTGTAGCCCTTATTTTCAAGGTTGCATTAGAAAAAATGCATAACCTCTACCAAATAGCAATATCCTAATTTGATTTACGATGCATAAGACCATGGTTTTCTAGTATTTTTGAATTAGTTACTAATTTCTATCATAATTAAGTGTTTAATTAGGTGTTTTGGGAGGCATGAATTGCTTATGGAAATGGAATTATATTTAATATCTAATGCTTGATGATAATGTGTATGTGAATGACATTATGTATAGTTCTTTGTAATTGGAATTTATTTAGCTAAATATTGTTCTACAATTGTTGTTCTTTTAATCGGTTATGTAGGTTTATGTGTTACACTTTTACTTTTGCAAAATAGAATGCATAGCATAAATAAGAAAAAAAGAAGAAGAATAAGGTAATTTAATGATGGATTAGAAAGGGCCAGTCCCTTACAAGAGTAATTTAATGAGGGATTAGTGACCCATAAAGCCTTGGTAAAACAAAGTATCCATATTCTATAAATGATGCAAAAATTATGCCCAAATATTTAATAAGGGACATTGTGATGGAAATATGCCATTGATAAATCCTTCGTATGATACAACAATAATGAGGTTCAAGTCTATAATTTAGTGAGGAACATCCTTGCTTGTTAAAATTAGCGAGGATAACCATGTGGCCTTACTACAAATTAGTGAGAAATGTTTTGATAAGGATCATTATCTCTTGCTAAAATAAATTTAGTAATAGAAACTTCTAATTCAATGAGAGAAAAGCCCATCCCTAATCCCTTAAAATCTTGTAGTGTTATAATAAGTTGAGCATCCAGCATGCGATAGAACAAGAAAGTGTGTAAATCTGTTAATAATTGTTGAAATTTTTCAGAAGAAATATACCCGAAAAATGAAGAAAAACTCAAGTTCCATAATAATAAGGAGTAAAAGAGGTAAGTACCTTAGCAAATCAATAGGGCAAGGTTTGCAATCCAGAAAAATAATTTATACTTGTAATTTATATGTAAGTATGTAACACGCCTACTTTCCCCTTTTGATGGCCGCCAGTGAAGAGAAGAATTTATACTTGTAATTACAATGAGAGAAAGCCTAAAGAACAATTGACAAAATAAATATTCTAAAATAGATTTTTCCTATGCAGTCCAACCTTCATCTTATTGTTTATAATCTGTGTAGTAAGAATGACGATGGAAAGGAGGAGACAAACATACATGGCGACTCTACGGCATGCCTCATCTAGTGACTTGTAAGCTATCATTTCCTTTGAATTGGCAACTCAAGTTACCCTGAAATCTTTGGCCTACTCACTCTTTTATTGTAATCAAACTTAGAACAGTAATGGCATCAACCATCAACCAAGGGCTTCAATTGCCAATTAATTATAAGGGTAATTATTATTTCTAGCAAAAATTATAAAAATAACTATCCTTTTATCATATAAATTTTTTAATAGTGTTTACTTTCACACTTAAAAAGAGTATTTTATTAGTCTTTTCTAGTTTTTCTTATAATATAGAAAGTGAAAATGTATTATTGATAGAGCTGTTGAGCATAGTTACGAGATTAAATTTGGCTTGGGATAAAAAATATTAAGAGAATATATGATCATTTGCTTATTAATAAAGAGTGTAATTATGTAATAGATTAGTTCCAATCATATGTTTTGTCTTTACTTTTGGATCTTCACGATTTTATATCTCCCCATAATAGATGAAAATATTTGCTTCTCCAAGATATAGCAAGTGTTTCCTTCTCTTGTTAATTGTTTGCCTTTTGATTTTCTTAAAAAAAAATTTTTTGTTAAAGATATTTTGAATATACAAACTCTAAATTTAGATACCTCTCAAGTCTTCCAAATTTATATACTAGAACTTAAAATATCTTAAATATGCATTTGGGTTGAATTTTGTTACGAATATTTTAATTTTATTTTGAATTTATGTCATTGGTAAGTAATAATTGGAAATAGCATTAATACAAAAAATAAATATTTGTTCAAAAATATTTAAATGGAATTCAATTTTTTAAACTATTAAGAGATTTATTCAAAAATATCTGTATACCTAATTTTTTTTAAATCAATACTGCTTCTAATTATTCCTATAAAAGGATAAGTATTTTAAATTCCCGTCACACCATATGAGATTATTTCAATCATTTTAAAAGATTATTTGCCCACCTTGCTAATAATACTTTATTATCATTATCAACTCTCGACTATTCCTCATCACTAATTTTAATTGTTAATTGATTAATTTTTTAGTGAAGATATTTTAAAAAATTTAACGACGATTTAGAAATATATAAATTATTTAAATTATAATATCATAATAATTTTTAAATGTTTTGGGTTAAATTAAACATAATAATATGATATTTCTAAAATCATATTTTGGAAAATGTTATTGTTAAAAAAATATGATTATGTGAATTAAATACTCAAAATAAAAGTTTTAAAATGAAGAATTTAAATAGTAGAATGGAAATCTTGTATTTAAATGAGTAAATCATCAAATTGAACTATAGAAGATACATGTTAATATATTACAGTAGAATTTTTTTTTTAAAGATTGTTTTATACCAATTACTTAAAATTTTGATATAACATTTATCATTCAAGAATAAATTTGATATAAAAATTAAAAATATATATTTATATATACAAAACAAACTTCCAAATGAAATTTGATGTATTTTACATCATTCAAGATGAGATAAATGATTTACTCCCATTAAATTCCATTAGGGTCGATCTACCACATAAAAAGGAAAAAAAAAAAAAAAAGAAAGCGTACAAAAAGTGTCCTACTCGCCGTGATCGTCATCATTTATCAGCACGCTTCAACGTAAATTTCGCTTCTCAGCAAAGGGAAAAAGCGTAAATTTCACTTGATTCAAGATTGGAGGGAAACAAAAGAGTGTTGCACGTCACTAGGAGTGCGCAACTCGCTGTAACGTACAGGACAGCAACAAATAATTTTTTTCCCCTAAATTTCAATCATTTTTTAACGAGATTTAGGAGTTTATTTGTGTTGACTCAATGAGCTGTTCGGGGAGACGCATAACGACGTCGTTTGACAAGAGTTAGGGAGCAAACCTTTTAGGGATCGGAAGAGAACTTGGTCATTTGAACAATTTCCTCCAATTGAGATCTGAAAGAGCCCAATTTCGCTGCGTTCACTCAACAAGGGAGCTGGATTGTTGCTGTAAGCTGTTTGATTGTTGTGTTTGAAGTGAAATCTGAAGAAAAGAACTAGATTCTTATATTATCTCTATCGATATTCTTCTGTGCTGTCAAAATTTTCTGTATGTATTCTTTCTCCATCTTGTATCTGTTGCCAATAAAACTAAAAATGTTTCGTGCGTGTCAGCCGAAACGCCACGACTTTTAGTTCGTTGGAGCTAATGGTTGTCGATTGAGAATGGTGAGGATTTTAGGACTGACTCGTGGAGAAGACGAGCCTCGGGAAATCACCTCGAGGTCAAACCTGACCAGTGACTCTAGTGAAAATGGGTGGCTCATCAGGTTTTTTGACTCTGCATTCTTCTGCGAGTGGATTGCTGTTAGCTACTTGTACAAGCATGAACATTCCGGGGTACGAGACTACCTTTGCAATCGAATGTATACTCTGCCTTTACAGGGGATTGAGAGTTATTTGTTTCAAATATGTTATATGATGATACACAAGCCGAGCCCATCTTTGGATAAATTTGTTATTGATATGTGCTCAAAGTCATTGAAAATTGCTTTGAAGGTCCATTGGTTTTTAATGGCAGAGGTTGAGGACTCTGATGATAATGAAGGGATTAGTCGGATTCAAGAGAAATGCCAGATTGCAGCGACTTTGATGGGTGATTGGCCGCCTCTTATACGGCCTCAAAATGCACTTACAAGCCCTGGAGGCAAGAACCAAGTTTTCAATAAGTTGCTATCATCTAAACAGCGTTTGTTGTCACTGACATCTTCGCCGCCTGCTCAGAGGTCTGTATCATTCTCACCCTCTTCAGGAAACAACTTGCAAGAAGATGCTAACCAGTTGTCCCCGGATGAAAACAAGATATTTAAGAAATTCATTCCAGGTTCAAAAGTACGAGATGCCTTGCTTTTTAGGAAGTCAGCAGATAAAGATGATGATGATTCTGAAAAGGATGGTTTTTTCAAGAGGCTTTTAAGAGACAGCAAAGGTGATGATGAGATGGGCCCAAAAATTCGAGATGCATTTCTCTTTAGAAAATCATCCGATAAAGAAGATGAAAACTCTGAAAAGGATGGTTTCTTTAAAAGGCTCTTAAGAGACAGTAAAGGGGATGATGAAGACTCTGATAAGGACAGTTTTTTTAGAAGGTTCCTAAGGGACAGTAGAGGTGAGGATGAGGAATTGACCTCAAGTTCAGAGGGGTTTTTTAAGAGACTGTTTCGTGATAACAAGGATGATTCTGAGGACAAAACACACAATGAATCATTGGAAGATGAAGTTAAAGTAGGATTTTTACGTAAATTTTTCAGGGAGAAATTTGAGGATAAGAAGGATGTGAATGATCGAAATGATGACAGAGATATAGCTAATTCTGAAGTAAAAAGTGCAAAATCAGTTGAAGAAGAAGGGTTCTTCCGCAAATTTTTTAAGGATAAATCTGAGGACAAGAAAGATGGAAATGATAAAATTGAAGAGGGTACTGCTAATGGTGAGGAAGAGGAGTCTTCTTTGTTTAGAAGACTGTTTCGAGTGCACCCAGAAGAGGCAAAAAGTAGTTCAGCCAATGAAAACAATAATACTGGCAGTTCCTTTGAAAGTAGTCCAGGTACAGAGAATTTTTTCCGCAAATTGTTCAAAGACCGTGACCGCTCAATTGAAGATTCAGAGCTATTGGGATCCAAGAAGCAGAAAGAGGTCTGTTGATTATATTGGCATTAGTTGCAATCCAGTACAGTTTGAAAATCATTATTTTTTTAATTACAAAAGTGGCTTTATGACATCTTGGTAAAGTTTAGACTTTTGATTGGCCATCTAGACTTACGTGACATACATTTCTGAAAGATTAAAACATCATGTATGGTTCCAGGGGAGATCTACTTTCACTCACTTGCTCCTCCCCCCAATACTTTTTCCTGGGATTGCTGAAGTTTTAGTTTTTTCTTCTTCCCTAAGCCTCAATCTTTTAGTCCTCCCCAATATTTTAGCCCTAAATCTGCCCTTACCAGCTTTCTTCCTTTATATAGCAAGAGCCTTCAGAACATTGGATGGTTTTGGATCCATCAATATTCAGGAAAGATGGCCAGTGCATAAATGAAACATGTTTCTTTTTTTCATCCATAGCTAATATTAAAACTACACGCGCCCCATTGCTTCCCAGGCTGCCAGTTGCCTTTTCTATTGTTAGCAATGCCTTGTACTTGTTGATAGAGGAGGAATATATTATTATATTTTGATGAATGATAGATGTTAAGTTAGCCATATGTCATTCTTCTGTTTTAGTAGTAAATTTAAATAATGCCTGTACTATCATTCACGTTGACATATTATAAGCATGATATAATGAAGCTTGATGGCAAGAAAAGATCTATTTGGCATCTATGACTTTAATTATGGGTCATAACTGAGAGAGTAATGGTAGTATTAATGCATTCTTAAATGCCTTTTCTGTTATCATTTTAGACAATAAATGAAGGTAATTTCTCAGATATAATATTGTTATGCCTACTCTTTATATTTCATCTTTTGATTTTTTTTTTGTTATATTAATTTTCTAGAAGCGTCCTGGATCACCAATGCAACGAAATGAAAAATCAAACACAAAGCCCCCACTTCCTAATAACAGTATTTCACAGTTTCGCAAGGGGGCTTACCATGAGTCACTGGACTTTGTGCAGTCATTATGTGACACATCATATGGGTTAGTGGATGTATTTCCAATTGAAGATCGCAAAAGTGCTCTGCGTGAGGTTATTTCTTTCCTTTTTTTTAAATAATATTTTTCATTTTTCTTTGTTGCTTTGTTTCACTTGTTTCACATATTTATTGAATATAGAATGTAGATGGAAGTATGCATGTATTTTAGGTACATAGTAAATTCATTTCCTACTTTTATATTTCTGACACTTTTTTGTTATTCCCTTGTTTTTAGTCACTTGCAGAGATCAATTTACATGTAGAAGGGGCTCAAAATGATGGAGGTAATTATTAACTATTATGAATTATTTGAGGGATGTTCATTCATGGCACAATGCATTTCATTATTTAATATTTATCATTTCTTACAGCTTAGGAGGTAACTATTATGCCATCTGAGTGGCCTGAAAAATTTGCAAATTCAGATACTTTAAATTATATTCCCCCCTCCCTCAGAAGAATAACTGAATGAATGGTTTGTTTGTCAAGCAGTGGAAAGTTTTGGTTGAGAAATAATGGGAAGTTGCATAAATCTCTGTTATTGCAATAGGATTTTATTTTTCTATGGAATGAGTGTTTGGAAATACCATTTTGGTCCTTTATTAGAGGCCTATTTTCTAGCAGAACTACTGAAATAATGTAAATTGCAATTTTTTTTTTTAAATTATATTCTTTACTGTAAATTTGTGTCTTCTATTAGGTTTTCAATCAGGTTATTGCACTTCAAATGTTGTTACATTTCCCATTGCTTACAAGCATTCATCACAAGTTTATCACATATTTTTAGGAGTTTGTTTTCCATTGGGAAGGGGTGTATATCGCGTGCTTCATTTACCTGAAGATGAAGCTGTTCTCTTAAATTCTAGGGAGAAGGCGCCTTACCTGATCTGCATTGAGGTTTTGAAGTGTGAAATGCCAAGGTACTACTTGGATAATAAACTTCATGCTTCATGAAAAGTAGTGCAGTTAGTAAAATGATTGACATATTTCTCATATGTTGGCCTCCCTGCAAATATTTGTTACAGCAATTCCAAGGAGACACCCAGTTCTCAGAAGCTTTCTAAAGGGGGAATTCCTTTGGCAAATGGTGATGTCCTCTTGCCCAAACCACCCCCTTGGGCTTATCCATTATGGACTGCACAAGAGGCTTATCGTAATAGTAATGATAGGATGTCCAGATCAACTGCTCAGGCAATTGATCAGGCAATGTCCCATGTATCTCGGGCAAAAGTTAAATTTGTTAGTGTGAATCTTTCTGTGGAAACGCAATATTGGAGCCAGCCAGAGAAGAGTGAAATGACCGATCTACATAGTGACAGTTGGTGTTCTGCCTCAGTTTATGGAGGGGACACAAGAGAAGCTTCAAGAGCGGGACATGATTTGGAGTGGGTGCAAGTGGTGTTAACCACTGATCCTGGGGTTAGGATGGAAGACATAGAGGATCAAGCACCTCCACGGAGGAAGGAACATCGCCGTGTTCCAAGTACAGTGGCAATAGAGGAAGTAAAGGTGAGCTTTTGGGTGATTTTGGGTGCTATTGATGCTGTGATGCACACTATTTTCCTCACCCCGAATACATATTCTTTTAAAGGTTTTATTTAGTGTCAGAGAGGTCATCCAAGTTTCCTTTAGAAACTACTTTTTACATATCTATGTATAAATCCTTTTATCCTTGTATCTCATAGTAGTTTATGTTTACTTTCATACCCCTTTGCCTGGAATTCTAAAATAAAAATATAGAAAATAAGCATCATAAATCTTCTTTGTGTTGATAATGCTTTACTGGTTTTCATGATAATGAAATGGTTTGATGCTATTTTTATTGGGAATGTCTAAAATATAAATATAATGAGGAATATGATTTTTTGTAAAGCCCTCTCTCTTTTTTTCTCTTTTATGCCCTTTTAGACTGAACTGAGCATTAGCTCTGACTCCTGAAGTACAACTTTTGCTAGGCTGCAGCAGCAAAAGGGGAAGCACCTCTTGGTCTCCCTTTGAAAGGTGCCGGTCAGGATTCATCAGATGCACAACCAAGGGTATAAGATATTGTTGGAGTTCACTTTTATTTATCCTTAGTAATGCCAAACTGCCTTTATATCACCTGTTTTCTCCTCCAGGCTGATGGAGGTAGTCTCAAAGCCAGTGATGCCCTCTCTGGTGAACTTTGGGAAGCAAAGAGAGAGAGGATACGCAGAGCCTCAATATATGGGAATCTGCCTGGTTGGGACTTGCGATCGGTAAGTATTTATTAACCAAATGAATTTGCTCTGTAGATACTTTTGGGAAGTTATGAACTTTGCAAATAAATGTGAGTTGTAATTTTGCAATGGTTTTGTAGATGACCGGTGAGTATGGGTTGATAACTGATTTCTTCAGTTGTGTGTGGGTGGAGTCCTGTAATCAGTCATATATGGTACTACCAAAAACTAAAAAGCCTTGTCAAATTGAATTGGAGTTAATGTTAGATAAATAAGCTAGCTATGGCTTGTTAATGTGCTATTTGTGGTGAAAGATCCTTAGTTGCATTAAGGTGGCATTTGATTCGTAGAATCAAACATTTTCGGGAATCTTAATATTCTTGGAAATGTGATTTCCAAGAATTTAATTCGTAGAAATGTGAGATTTTCATATTTGGTTCAATTAAATGTATTCCTAAGAATGTTACAATATTATATTTTAATTATTTTGAATATTTTTAAAAATATTGTTTGATTATTAAAATTGTCCTTATTAAAAATTAAGTGGTTATTGATGATGTGTGGTGGTCGATGATAATTACCAGTGGTAGGCAGTGGCGGCGATAATGGTGGTGGATAGGGTTTACCAATGGTGGGTGGTAGCTAGCGGTGGTGGTCATTAGGGATGGATAATAGCCAGTGGTAATAATTAGCAATAGGTGATGGCCAATGATAGTCATCAATGATAGGTGGTAGTCAGTGGTTGTTGTTGGCAATAGGTAGTAGTTGGCAATTGTTCTTGATGATGGGTGGTGGTAATTAATGATAAGTAGTAGTGAACGACTGTTTTTGATGGTGGGTGGTAGCCGATAATAGTCATTGGTGATGTGTGGTTGGTAGTAGTCACTAACAATGGGTGATGATAAATGGTAGTCATTGGTAGTAGGTGGTAGTCGATAATGGTTATTGAAAATTGGTGGCGGCTGGTGATGGGCAGTGGTTGATCATGTTTAGGGGCAGGGTGAGCAAAGTATTCTTTTTATATTAATTAAACATTTTTATGTTAGGGGAATGTAGGATATCCATCCTTCATGGGAATATTTTAGGAAAATATTAGGCTGTAAAATATTCCCAGGAATGGGGAATGTAAACATTCTTGAGAACGTTTTTCTAAAATTCGAACCAAACATGGGAATCTTGCATTTCTGTAAAACATTGCTAGAAGTGTGAGAAAGATTCCGCGAACTAAACTCTATTTAAGTGTAATTAGTTGAATACACTGAGCCAATCAAAGGAGGGATGCATTTTTTTTTTTTTTATTACACTTCAATGCATCATCTCTCCTCGGGCTATTTAATGGTGTGCTCCTTTTTTGATTAGTTTAGTACACGCATCCTAAATACAATTTATAATAACACTCATTTGTGGCTATAAAGTAAATATTTTCTTCATTGTTAGTGTATTGTCAGAGATTATAAAGGTAGATCCATCTTGTGTACGTTCTGACAGCATTCATGCATTTGATAGAATCAGGAATGAACATATAATGCGTTTAGCAAACAAGAACCATGTTTTTCTGATGTGAACAGAAGTTAAGTTTGATTGTTGTTGAATTTATTTCTATGGTTCTGTGAAGTGTGCATGTGTTGTTTGTTCAGGTCACTAGTCCTCCCCCCCCCTCTCTTCCTCTTCTTCTTTTCCAATTTTTTAGATGTGTGCTTACCCCATCCAATGGGATAAGCTTCTGGTTGTTGCTGTAATATTTTAAGAATTTTGCTATAGCATAATGGCACCATTTTCTCTTTTCCATGAAGGTGATTGTAAAGAGCGGTGACGATTGCAGGCAGGAACATCTGGCAGTCCAACTTATTTCTCACTTCTATGGTAGGTGATCTTTCAGATTTTTCCCTTCCCCAGGATATTTGGTGGACATAGCACTTGTTTCAGATGCTCATATGATGCAAATACTTTTGTTTTCTCAATTCTTTTCACTTTTTTAGTATTTGCTTTCTACAACTCTTCATTATCATGGACGTAAAATAAAGTGTGTATTTGAAGCATTGAACTCCACATTTATATTTACAAATCAAAAAGTGTGGAAGATAGAATTGAGGACTATGTGCTCTGTTATATTTTTACAATAACGAATGAATTTTTGTAAGATCTATAAGAAGGTTTCAGGTTCATATGTTTATGATGTGCTGCTGATTGTCTACCCTAGTTATTGTAATGATTCATTCAATACTCATTACTGATGCTCCTTGCATTGCAAGAACTGGATCTTAGGAAGTACCGAAGTAGGAGGAAATGGAATGTGAAGATGCCAGCAATAAATTTTCTGTTTCAAATCATGTATCAATTTCCTTTTCTTTTCAAATGCCTTCCTTGATCCAAGTAAAGAAAATTACTTTCTTTTACAATTGTTCCAAAAACACCTTTTTCAAGTTTCATCTCATTGTCGTTTCATCATATTTGAAGGAAATAACTGGCAATGGCCTTGAAGTTGAGCAAGTTCTTTGGATTTTAAAAATAAATGTGGTTATGTGATCTCAGTTTAAGTTCCTTAATGGATGTTGGCTTGCACACCTGTTAAATTCCAATTGGCTGACATTATCAATGCAGTTCTAATAAACTAAATATGAACAAGTTTGAGATATTTAAAACATGATTGGATTTTTTTACTATGTTCCAATGGCTGCCAGATTACTCCAGGATTCAGACCATTGTCTGTTTGTGTTTCATGCAATGTGTTGCTTAAAGTCATTAGATTTTTATGCCAGATATTTTCCAAGAAGCTGGTCTCCCTCTTTGGTTGCGCCCTTATGAAGTTTTATGCACTTCTTCGTACACAGCACTTATTGAAACGATTCCAGATACGGTAACTCTGATCATATTCTTTTATTATGCATTGAAACATCTAAACTTCTGCCTTTTCCATCTAACTTTTTGGTGCTTTCTAGGCTTCTCTACACTCTATCAAAGGTAGATATCCTGATATCTCAAGCTTACGTGAATTCTTCATTGCCAAGTATCAAGAAAATTCTGCAAGCTTCAAACTTGCTCAGGTAACCTAGAGATGCAATTGAGATAATTTGGCCTGAACTTGTTTAGCAATAAATTTTTTGTTGGGATTTGTTCCATCAGCATTGAGAATATTTTGCATTGTATGCTTCCCTTCCTTTCTCATTTAGCAACACATTTCAGTTTTGCATTGCTTTAACAGCTAATTTGTATTTCCTCAAACCTTAAACCTTTTTAGTTGCTGGGTGAGAGTATATGCTTGTATCTCTTTCATACCCTTTTCCATGCATTTGAAAATTGGATGACTGAGCACAAGCCTTGGTCCAAAACATTTTACCATTCAAAAGGAGAAAACAAATCAGATTGAATTGATATCAAATTAGTTTTCAGAATTCTAATCTGGATTTATGCTTGGTTGCCCTTGGATCTTGGCGGCTGGTGAATTATTCCTATTCTTCTAAGGGAGTTTAGTTTCACTATATGCATTAAGGCTTGTTATCTTTCTTCTGGGATGCTTCATTTTTATTCTCTAAGGTCAATTTGTTTTCGTTATTTTGGGTACTGTCTATCACTTGCCATGTGTGATGTAGGCTTTCATTATTTTGTATCTTATGTTTCTTGCATCATTTCAATAGATTTATTAAACTTCTTGATTGAAAAATAGTTTAATTTTATCTTTATGTTGTAATGGAGATGATATTATCACTGTTTTAATACGAGAACTTGTCTACTTTCTTTGTTTCAGAGGAACTTTGTCGAGAGTATGGCTGGATATTCCCTAGTGTGCTACCTTTTGCAGGTGTGAAACCTCTTATGTTTGTGCACACACATAGCATTCCCTACAACTTGTGCATTTATTTTTCAAATGTCTATGCAATTTGACTTGCTGTTTGCTTTTTATGGTCATCATTTTGTTTTACCTACTTCTGTTTGTTGCTTTCTTGTCCAGGTTAAGGATAGGCATAATGGGAACCTGTTAATGGATGAAGAAGGTCATATCATACATATTGATTTCGGTTTCATGCTTTCTAATTCCCCTGGTGGTGTCAATTTTGAAAGCGCACCTTTTAAGTTGACTCGTGAGCTTCTTGAGGTAAAACTGACATCATTTGTTGTCCTTAATTCTAAGTGGCCTGTTCATCAGGTATCAACTTTCCTCTGTACGTTGACTCTGATAATGTGATTATGCCAGGTAATGGATTCAGATGCTGAAGGAGTTCCAAGTGAGTTCTTTGATTATTTCAAGGTAACGAAGCTCTCTCTCTGGTCTTGCTTTGGACAGTGTAGAGTGGCCTTTGCTTTAACTAGGCTAAATTTGTCCATGATGATTTGTCCCTTTTATTTCAGGTTTTATGCATTCAAGGCTTCCTTACTTGTCGAAAACATGCTGAGCGCATTATTCTTCTTGTTGAGATGTTGCAGGTAATGTGAATGATAGCATTCTGTGCTCCTACTTTCTCTTAGGATCTAAACCACTTTTGGTCCTTTGCTTTCTGTCTGGTCATGATATGCCATTCTGTCGCCACAGTAACACAATCAGGCAATGCAGTGTGGTCTAGTTTTGGTTTGTCAGCCAAAAGCTGATCTGGCTGCATTTTTCCTTTGTTAACCTCCCTTCTTAGCCTGCACCACTGCAATTTTAAATCAGTTATATCTTTAATGTCTAGTCTTGCTTATATTGTCCAATTATGTGTTTGGTGTCTCATTATTCATGTATCATCAGATTGATGCTGGATTTGTGATGAACTATTGTTTATTTAATTTGTACAGGACTCAGGTTTCCCATGCTTTAAAGGGGGCCCACGGACAATACAGAACCTACGAAAACGATTCCATCTGAGTTTAACTGAAGAGGTTTGATTTCTAATTTTAAGTTACAATTTAATTGCAAATATTTTGATGGTGATTGTTAGAGTGATATCCTGGCAGCAATGTGTGTCTCTAGTACTTTCACTTATCAGCAGTAGCCTGGATGCATGGCGGACACGGCAGTATGATTACTATCAGAGAGTTTTGAATGGTATATTGTGAGATATGTCAATGGTGATTCCCAGCTCATTCCGTTTTGTCCTAAGTTTACACAGTGAATGATCGTCAGTTAGTATTGCATTTAAAAGTCACTTGAGTGTGGTTGGTTCACTGTGGATTGGATTGGCACTAGAGTTTTTGTCGGAGGTAACAATTAATTGGTGGCAGTTTGCAACCTCTTTTCTCCTGGTGTGTGGGGTAGTTTGGGTGTTGCAAAGTACTTCAAACAGTCTACAAGGCTAAACTGACTTAAGCCAGATCTACCTTTTAATTTTTTCCCTCCTTCATGTGGTATGAAACTCTGCTGCTTGCAGAAGTTGCATTAGCCTCATTAATGCTGAGATGGTGCACGCTGTACAGTGATTTTAGCGGGGAGTACAGACCAGATATTAATTGGCAGACCAATTATGGAAAAACTAAGATGGTTTCATCAGCAGTCTTGGGGGTGCTTTTTAGTGTTGAGCAGATAGTGCAAAGATGAATGCTGTTGGAAAGAGCATGGAAGGACCTCCAATATCTGTTGCTGTCTCAGTTGTTCCATGGCGTCTGTCTTCTCAGAGTTTGATTCTTCATTACTGACACTGGAAATTTGTGAGCAAATTCTTTAAAGATGTTTGATTGTAACAAGTAATTCATCCTCATTACTCTTACAAAGGTGAAATTTGTTCATCTTGATATCAATCGTATATATTGAGTTCTGGTGACATTTTCTCGGGATCCCACTTGCACCTTTCCTGCTTGGAATTGTATATTATGTTTCTGGCTGCTTGGAACCGCAGAAGTCAAAAGGGGTAATTTTACATAATCATGGGTAGGGCATAAGGAAAAAATTGCCCTTAAACATCTGACCTTGACATTCTGTGGTAACCTTGTCCATGAAACCTATAATTTTAGAATCATGTTGATGCTAGACTCAGTGTTACCTATTTATATTCTTGAATAATATTGCTGAATCTTATTTGTCTGCATTCAATTTTTTTTTTTTAAATTCTTGTTGAACCCAAAACTAGAAATTCTATGAAAAGGGGCAGTTAACATCTGTAGCTACTTTATAAAACCTAGCACTTAAAAGAAAAAAGGTAAAATGAATTATGCTCTCTTCAATTATGCTTCAAACTCAAATTACCCTTTTAATTTTACAATCTGACACTTGATCTCTTAAAATTTTAACCAAAATGAAGTTGATGTCTTTTTCAGTGTTAATCAGGATTTATTTATTTGAAGTTGTCTTATTAGTTTTAGCTTTTGCAAATAAAGAAGGTCTATAATTTGATCATTTTGATTCATATTAAACAAAATAAAATGAATTAAAAATTTTACAATATTGAAAAATGTATATAAAAATATAAAAATTGTAGATGAAAGTTATTCATTGAGATTATTCTCATTTCGTTGTCAAAAAGTTGAAATAAGTCATAATTTTTAATTTAATTGAATCAATAATGAGAGCTAGTCACTTAATTAATACAAAAAGATAAATATAACGAAGAGATCTGTTAGAAATATGAAATTTTTGCTATACTTGCTAGTTTACATGGACTAAAGGAGAAAAAAAATTAAGAGTTTCATAATATGATGGTGCAACCAAGTGCAAATTCTTAATAGCAAGTATGGCTGCAAACGAATCGAGTCGAGCTGAATATTTGCATGCTCAAGCTCTAACTCAATAATATTAAACGAGCTCGAGCTCGAGCTCGATCAAGCTTGAAAAAGTTGAATTCGAGTTCAAGCTCGACCTCAAATTGAACACGAGTTTAATCGAACTTATTTGAGTTTAATTGAGTTTTAAATTTTTTACTCTAAATTTCAGATTGAATCCAAGTATTTGAGCTCAAATTCGAGTTTAAGTTATATTTAAGTTTAAACGATCCTAAACGAATTTATACGGTCTTAAAAGGACTTAAAAGAGTTTAGTGAGTTTTTTATATTTATATTATATATAATATACAAGTTTAAATGGGTTTAAAAGAGTTCAGTAAATTTTTTATATTTACATTATATATAATATAAAAAATAAAAATATATAATATACAAAACTTAAGTTCAGCTCGTTTAATAAATGAGCTAAACGAGCCGAACTCATTTTAGCTTGACTCGTTAAAATTTGAACTCGAACCGAATTTTTGACGAATCGATCTCAAGCTGCTCACGAGTAGCTCAACTCGTTTGCACCCCTAATAGCAAGCATTCAGCTGATCTTCTATAATGTGATGTCCAGGTGACAATATCCAATGTAATGAGTACTGTCATAATAACATTTTTTTTTCAGGATTTTTGGTATCTAATAATTGCATTGGGTTCCAGTTATTGAGTCGGATTAGATTTAATATGAGATAAAAATTTTCTCAATGATAATTTTTTTTATTCATAAAGTTCAAATCTAGAATTTTATTTAAAGAGATTAAACTCTTAGTCATTCAAACTTAATTGTCGTTGGTTGTTATAATGAAATTTATTTCATATAATGTGATTTTTCTTATGCCCAAGTAAAATTATAACAAATCTTATGAGACATCATTTTATTATGCATTAATAAATTTAAAATTATTATATTTTATTGATTTTATATAATATTGCATTAATTAATAAATTTAAATTATTTTATTATTTAGATATTATTATTGTAGCTGCCAGAGCATTCGTAATTCAGAAGCCTCGTCCATCACTTTTTAAAAGAAAATGGAAAACGAAGTTCTACGCTTTTGGGTAGTACTAAATGATATTACTTTCATTTTTAAATAGAAAAATAATTATTATTTATATTTTAATTAAAAATTTTGTTTTAGAAGTAATCAATTTTTATATCCAATTCTTTTATATTTTGCATGACCCTTGTGTTTATATCTCATTGTTGATTACCATTTAAGTTAAGAAGCACTTTTTCATTACTCAAATTTGTATTTATTTCAATACTATTCTAACTTTATCTTTTAAGCTTAAGAATTATTGGATAATTATCAGCTTTTTTTCATAATAATTATGGTTTTTATATTAATTTATAAATTTTATTTCATAAAATAATTATTTAAGGAAAAAATGTAAAATAGTTCCTCTAACTTTAAGGTAGTGACATTTTACTTTCACTAACTATAGGAACTTGCAAATCAAATCTTTTAATTATGAAAAACTTGAAATTAATACTTATCATCTACTTAATTAATTATTTTATTAAATCACATGAATTTTTGAATAAATTTTTAAACAAGAATAAAAACATTGTTGTATGTTGATTTATTACATAATTTTATGTATAATTAATAAGAATTAAATTAGATACATAAAATTTTAATTAAATGCTTGAAAATGAGTTGCAAAATCATGTACAAAAATAATAAACTAACATACAATAATATTGTGATTATTGTTTGAAAAGTTAATAAAAAATTATATAATTTAATAAAATAGTCAATTGAGTGAATGATGTATATTAATATCAATTTTTTTATCGTTAAATGATTTGATATGTAAATTTTCAAAAATTAGTTAAGTAAAATATAACCACCTCGAAATAAAAAGGATATTTTAAATTTTAGGATGCCAAAATTTTTCTAGATATAACATACATACACTAAGATACCATTACAATTTTTATTTTAAGATCATTTTAAAACACTTATAAAATTTAAATGAGATTTTGTGCTTTTGTATTATATAAAAAAAATAAGTATTTAAAGGTTCACAATTTTTTACAATTTTATTATCATGTTATAAATGTAATATATGATTATGGTCATAAAAATGAAAGTGGAACAATAATGCTAAAGAAATAGATAAAGGGAATTAGAATAATTTAAAAGATTTTCCCTCATTTGCTGTTGCATAAAATCCCTCTTGCAATCATATATATATGTGTGTGTGTGTGTTAAGCAAGAAGAACATTTTTGTGAAAAAGATGAGATGAAAATTTGTGACCATTAAATTTTACATTTGATGATCAAGATTAAAATATAATTGGAAAGCCATATGATCCCTTAAATGTGTCATATGATCGCTTGAAAAGTTACATAACTTTGTATTTTAATCCTAATCCTTTAATGTGAAATTTGATAGTCATGATTTACTTTCTTACTCTCACATAAAAATAATGCTTTTACTTGATATGTTACACACACACACACACACACACACACACACACACACACACACACACACACACATATATATATATATATATATATATATATATATATATATGTATGTATGTATATATACACACAGAGAGAGAGAGAGAGAGAGAGAGAGAGAATATATTAAGTGAGAGAAGTATTATTATATAACACATGAGATGAATTAATCATAATTATTATATCTTGCATTAATAGTTAGAATTAGAAAATAAATAAAAATTATGTGACCATTTGAAAAGATTATATAATCACTTAAAAAAATCATATGACTTTATATTTTAATTCTAATATTTCAATGCTAAATCTTATGGCCATGATTCACTTCTCTCACTCTCCTATAAAAATACTTTATTCACTTTATATGTTCCTATATACATATATACAAATATATATATATAGGAGATATGTAAAAGTTAGCAACCTCCACTTTTTAATTTGGATAAAAAAGTTATGCTATTAATTTAAAGATAATAAAATAATAAAAGATATTATAGTTAATTTTTTACCTTCATTAATTTTTTAATTTAATAAGTACATTTATCGTGAAGGTAAGGAAAAAGAAGTAAAATTAATTTAAATATTTTAAATTGATATATATTTATTAAAATTACTTAAATGTCTTTTAGTATTTTATTATCATTAAATTAGTTACATGATTTTTCCATTTAAAAGAAATATAGGAGGTTGGTAATATCTATATATGGATACGGAGATCAGCAATCCCTTATATGGGGTGTTGCCTTCTATTATTTTATTATCATTAAATTAATAATATAACTTTTTTATTTAAATGAAAAGGTGGAAGTTATTAATGTTCACATATAGATATAAAGGTTAGAAATCCCTTATATATAGCATTTTTTCTAAATTAATTTCAAATTTATATTTTCTATATGAATTAAATATCAACACTTTAGAATGAACTATTCATTATGAATTATCTAACCCTATCTTATATATAGCATAAGAGCATGAGTAGTAAAAGCAGCTCCAAATTTATACTAAAAAATGGAACATACACCTCTTTTTGATCTTATGCTTAGCAATATATTATCAACTTTCCAAAATTTTATTAATATTCAAATGTTAATATATAATTCATGAAAACAAATATAATTCGTTTATATGAATTGGAAAGGCCTTGAGGGGGGATGAGGAGATTAAATGAAGTAAGGAATGCAAAGAAACTACTAGGAATGCAAATATATAAATTTGACACTAATTTGAAAAGAAAGTTCACAATGGGAATTGCAAAAAGAGAAGGAACTTAAGCCTCAGCATGAAAACTGAAGAATGAGTTCGCCTGTAGGGATAACTTATTCATAGGCAAATTTATAATTGTTATAGTAATTGCTATGGTGACAAATGTTACAAGAACTTGTATAATGTTTGATAATCTAATACTATACATCTAAAACGCACTTCTTCTTTTCCATTTTTATTATTTCTTTTCTGTGATGTGTCATCCTGTTATGCCCTCCTATTTTCATTTCCCGCCTGAGTACGTTTACTCCTAATTTGCTTTATAGCTTGGACACACTAAACATGGGCTGGGAGCTTCTCAGTGTCACGAGCTAAGCTGTTATGCCTTTATCTTTTTGTTTCTTGCTTCAATCCATTGACCCCCAGTCTTGCTTTTCATCTTAGATGCACTAATAATGCGTCAGGTGTTGTTGAATGCGATGGATCAACTTCAACTGAATACGATGAGCCAGCCTTATTTCATACCGGCCAAGATAGTAAAACAGACCCCCAGTGACTACAATGTTTCACATTTGACAAGCAGCATCTCTAGAGGTTAGGAAAATTAAAGAAATGTTCTCAACACCTGGAGCCATTAAGATGTGCTAAAGTTTCTTCATGCATTAAATTTGTTCGAATTGCTAGTCCAAGAACAGAGGCCTTTGTTTGGTTGGTACTGCTCTTTCGATTTCAACTAATTCTTCCACTTGAGCTGGATTTTCTTACTTGGATGGATTATGTAAATCGATTGCAGAATGATTGGATTTTTTCCAAGTGCCCTCTGGGTTCGATTTTGCATGCTTTTGTGGCTTCTGGGTTTGATTTCGCAAGGGTTCATGGCTTCTGGATTTGATTTTGAATGGGTTCGTGGCTTCTGATTTCGATTTTGCATCGATTGTGGGTTCGGGTTTGGCATTTGTATATGGGAGGTACTGGAGGTTTGACTTCTTTCCCTTTACTTTTGTTAACTAATTGATTTATAAGCTAATTCTTCAATTTTGGGATTTTGATGGGTGTTCTTTCCAAGGGGCTTAGGCAGGTGTATTTTCTGCATTGCATTTGATTTTGTCCTTTCTTCGTGTTTGCTTCAATGCGTATTTTTTAACTTGCATGATAGGACCTTGGATGCTTGGAGAAAGCATGAAATAAAATTGAAGCAAAATTGGACTTTGGCCTGGGCTTATTCACTTGGTTTGAGTGTTAAAAATGATTGAGGGAAGTATTGAATTGTTAGTTAATTTTGTTTGCGGTATTGCATTCTTGTTGCTTCCATTGCTCTATTTTTAGCTTATCATTATTTTATCATATAACTTTATTATAATATTGTGTTATTTATATATGATGTCAACATTATCTGATTGTACAAAAGATGAGTTTTTAACTTGATATTCCTTTTGGTTATTTCAATAAAATTTAAATTCGCCCCTTATATTTCACACTATGTGGCAATGGGATGGAATGTGAGAGGTGGAAAAGGAGTGGTCAACAAATTGCCAAAGTTTATTCTTCAGGGTTGACTGTTATTTGTATCTCAGTTTTGTCGGTTTGCTTGAGTGATACATTACTCATTTTGACCACATTTTTTTGGTACTGATACATGTGCGTGGTTGTCCTCAATTTTGTAAGTGTGTTAAAGTAATAATGTGCTTGTTTGACAAGGGGTGAGTACATTTTGATTTGATGGTTATAGTTTACACTAGTTCCTAAAGCTTAATAGCAATAGATTTGTAAATTGAAGATAGAAGTCTTTTTTGTGGGTTTGGTCTTGATTTGCTTCTTGACTTTTTAAGTGGTAGAGTTGCATGCCTCTCCTAGCTATGTTGGTACGACTTAGGTGATGATTTTTTTGGGTTTCACGCTAGGTTATTTTCACTTTGATCTTCTCTATTTTTTATTCTTCTAATGCTTTTCTAGTTATGCAAGCATGTTTGACTTTGTGGATATTTGTAAGCTAGCTCTCTAGGTTTTACGTTTGTGCTCAACTTTTGCTTTGATTTTGTTTTGCATCTTTGTCTTTTTCTCCATATTTGGATATTGTGAATGGTGAGCATGGTGAATAAGGTTTGATTTAATGTTGTCCATGGAGTTCCCTTTTAACTTATTTCTTGCTTCTATTGAATATTTGTCGATATTGTTAATGCTGAATGTGTTGCTCTAGGTTAATTTTCACTCAGTTAATTATTTACTTCTTAGGGGTTCCAAATGTAAGACATACCAAATATGATGATCATGAACTTTAGCATTGGTGGGGTCGTAGTTTTGAAATATGGCTTGGGTTAGCAAACCTTAATGATTTTCCTTGCATTATTAATTTCCATAATCAACTTATATCTAATAAAGAAACACAAAGTTGAAATTTAAGGGGAAAAACAGTGACATAATTAAGACCTTCAATCTTTATAATTGTTCAAAGACACCAAAAAGTGTTGAAATTCTAACATTGTATGAAGCTATTACATGAGATGATGATGTCTATGAGAGAAGTAGGTAATGTTTTGAGGTATACACTTTCTACTATTCGATTTTATAAATTTTGGCTCCAATCGTGTTATACTATTTCGATGTTGTGAAGAATTTATTTATAATCATTTTAATTTCTTTAAAGGATTGAAGGTGTGAATTTACAAGGACATGATTTTGTGTTGGATTGCAATGATTGATGGGTAAGGGAAGCTGGGCCATAAATTCCTACTTCTGTTTAGTATCTGTGGATATTATTTCCTACTTTTGTTTAATTTTTACTTACGCGGTCTAAGTGTGAAGGATAGTAAATATGATGGTCACATAATATGTTAAATTTGCAGTTTTTAGGGTGGATAATGACTACATATGAAATGTAAAGGATAAGTAAGAACCCTGCTCACACATGCGTGCTAATGTGGCATCCACATGTTTATCTACCTATTAATTTATAGTATTTTTTGGACCTTTTCCATGTCTATCCAGCCTCTACCTTTCGATATATATGACATGCATTGCTTATTGTCGAAGGTGGCATTATAACTCATTGCTATATTTGCCCTTATTCATGTTGTAACTAATTGTGTGGGAATTCTAAATGCATGCTATTCCTTTGCAATTTTGGGTCTTCTGACTTCACACAAACTTGACTACTGTTGTTTAAGATAAGCTATAATAAACTAATATTATTTCTTCTAATGTTAAACCTGCTATAGTTAAGACACTTAAGATGACATATTTTTTATCATGCACTAAATATGATGGTTTGTTGCGTGCAACTATTTATGTTATCATGCTTTAGGTCTAAGTTAGGTATAACTTAATATTTGTACTATGTTTTAGTACACCTATAGGAACGAGTGCCCACAGCTACTACTTTATATTGGAAATTCATTAAAAAGGAAAAGGAATGAATAACTGAAGCTCTTTCAATTAACTTAGCTTTTTTGCATCATATGTTGTGAATGTGTGTGCTTCTCATTTGTAAGGTAGGAAGGAAGAATTTTGTATATCAAATGAAATTTCATGAATATAATGCATAGTAGTCATTTGGCCTTTATTATATATAATTTTGTTATTAGATCCTCATCAAATGAAGTTGATGTTAAGATGGACACCACTTAAGATTTATTTTGGAGAAATTAGTTTGTTCCTACCTTAGATTCTAGTGATAATATAGGTAACATTCTTGTTCCTGCCTTTGATTGATCTTTTTCTCTAGAGAATTAGATGTCTAGATATGGGCTTTTCCTTGGAGTATTGGAACTCCCAAAAATAAACCCATGGCAAACCAATTTTTGAGTAAAATTAGAGAAGCATTGAAAATTTTCCAAAATTTAAGTTTTTAAAATAGAATAAAAAAATATCCCATCCTTTTTTTATTTATTAAGAAAAAATTTTAGGAATTGGACTAAAATTTTCCCACTAGCTGAAAAACCAATAAGGAAAGTACTTGGTATTTTAATTGAAGAAAATAACAACTAAGTATGTTGATAGAGTTTGTTTTGAAAGAAAATTGTATTATACTAAGCATTTTGATAATTCCAATATGTAAAGCGTTGTAATCAATTGAAAACTTTATTGATTGGGATGGACGTTGACCTTAATATATAATTAATAGAATTTTTTTTAACTTTGAAAGTTATGATAGTTGGGTCAAATTTATCTTGATAATGTTTAATCAATGCAAACTTTATATATGCCAAAATTAACATATAAAACTTTCTATTATAAGATTAAGTTGTTAGTTGAAAATGCCAACTTTTGGGAAATTTTTTTGGATAAGCTAATTTGGGATTTTCATGCCATATTTTTGGCCCTATTTGCACTATATTTTCAAGATATGGTTCAAAAAGCATTTGGTAATAATTTTTTTAGGTTTAGGATCAAGATTAGTTAAGCCTTTTAAAGAATATCCTACTTTTATAATTTGTTGGGATTGTTAAGCAATTAACTGCTTGAGTTAATATTGACAAAGGATTAAAGGTTCATTTTCTTCTTCCTTGGCAATATCAACCTAATACATTTTTGGTAAGGCTAAAGGTATTTGACAATTTTAACATACAAGGACTTTGTAAGATTTTCAATTGAAAATAGATAACTATTTGATGTTTAAGTTCTAATTGAGGATTTGGGTTGATTTGAAGATGAGGTGACAACTTACTTTTATTTTTTTGAATTTAATGGGGATATTAATATTTGATTGGGGTTTGCAAGCAAACTCTTATCACTATCATTCTTTTTCTTTGATGTTATCTTCCTTACAAAAATTTTCAAGTAAGGAAATTAGGAATAGAGTTTGAAAATCCTTTGATATGTTTAATTTCAAAATCAAATATACTCAAAATTGTTTGTCATTTGACAAAAATTTATTTTGATATAATATTTCAACATCTTTTTGTAAAATATTCCTGATAGATTTATAATTAACACGACTTGTCAATTTTTTATTTAATAAATCATTTTAAAACCTTTGAACATATAAAACATTTACTAAAAATTTTCTTTTAAGGAGTTAAATAATTTTGTTGCACATCATTGTAATGTTTTAAAGTGAATGCAACAATTTTTTCTTTATTTTTTTCATTTGTTTAAAAATGCTAGCATATCCTAATTTTGATACATTAGTTTCAATAATTTTAAGTGCAGATAGATCAAAATATGTAGACAAAAGGGGCTCTTAACTTGAGATTTAATTTGCCTAACAGTAATTGTATAGATATTTGTCTAATAAGGAGATATTTTCTTTAGACAATTATGAAGATGTTTAATAAAATCAGACTATTAAGAAAAGAAATTATATGCATAATTGAGATATCTTAAAAATCTTTGTAATTGGATTCTATTAATAATTTAATCAAAAATTTATTTACAAATTGAATTACTTTTTAAATTGGAGTGATAATTCTATAAAAGGTACAATGACTAAGAAATCTAATTTTTGTTTAAAAGAAAGAGATTTTTGTTTTGAAAATAGCATGATCATTTCTTTGAGTAATTTTAAGAAAAATATTAACATGTTTAAAACATTGATCAATATTTTCTAAACATACTAAAATATTATCAATATAAAGAAGGATAAATTAGATGCAACAATTATGAATATCATTCGTAATTCTCTAAAATTCTAAGGATGCATTTTTTAGACTAAAAGCCATTATACTACATTCATATCATCCAAATGGAACTATGAATGATGCTTTGTATCTATTCTTAGGTTTTATTTGGATTTTTCAAAAACTAAATTTTATATTAAATTTAGATAAGATTTTTGCAGAATGCAAATGATTTTATAAATATTTTTTATTTGAAATATGACATTTAATCCATTGAAAAGCTTTATTGAGAGTTTTGTAGTTAATTATGAGTCTTTGAGTTTGCTATTCAATTTTAACATTTTTATCAATGTAAAATGTCAAGCATGACCAAGGACTTTTGTTTTTTCTAATGATTCTTTTTGCAAGGAAATCATTTTTTTCCTTCTAGCAATATTCTAAAATTTTGTAATTTATTTGGATTGGCCTGACTTGAATAGGAATTTATTTCTTTGAAAAATCCTTTTCAATTAGCAAGTCTACCATATGTTCTTTCCTTTTCCAAAAAACATTTAGGAAATCCAAATATATTTAGTTTACTGTCCTATTTTCTAGTGATTAAATTTTACCTTAAATAATTGGAGTGGACGATTGTTGCTTCATATATCTAAAGGTGTTTTCTTCAAAAAGGTAATTGATTTAATTTTCCTTACATTTAACTTTGGAGTGGACAATTGTTGCTTCATTTATTTGAAGGTGTTTTCTTTAGAAAAGTAATTGATTTGATTTTTCTTACATCTAACTAGATTAAGATCTTTTGAAAATAAGTTCCTTAATAAATCAAAAGACTATTTTCTATCTTAGGTCTTTGATGGTTATTCTTTTATTTGATACTTTATATGGTATTAAATTATAGATAAATGGAGTTCCCACAATAACTCTATTAGTCAAATTTTTAACTAGCAGAAAATTCAGGGTAATTTTGTTAGAAGAGTTTTCTATAACTATGTTTGCAAGTTTATAATTAATCCGGAATAGAGAACCATTGGTAAATCTTAGATGTTGCTTGATTTTTTTCAAAGTATTTGGTAGGTGTTAAGCCTTTTTATATGCAATTAAGATTAACGCTCATGTCGAAGAAGGCAACTATCTTAATTTTATACTTGTCTTTTATCTTTCATCTGATTGGATAATACTTTTGGATAGGCGTTCTAGCGATAAATCTTAAAAACTTATCCTATTCTATACCCTCATTTTAAAGTGTTTTTCTTTGAAATTTTCTTAAAGATTTAAAAGTAGGTTATAGTATTCCTGATAGTCTTTAATTTGCTTAATTTTAGTTTTAAGAAAATTTACCTCAAATTGTAAGTTTTGTAATGTTACAAGCTTAGTTTTTTTTTTTAATTTAAATCTTTCTAAAATATTCATGAAATTGCAAGTAGCTACTACAAGAAGTTTGTAAGAAGGTGAATGTTTGTCTAAGGTTTGCTTGAACTTTTAAAAACAGTCCCTTTTTTGTTCATAATCAGGTAAAAAGCTGATAACTTCAAAAAGAAGATTTTGCTCTTTAGTAAGCATATTTATCTCTTTTTCTAGTAAATATTTTCATGTTTCTAAAAAGGTTTCATTATCATTTGGTAATTGATTTGCATCTTGAACTTGGTTAACTTATGTTGAGAACTTTTCTATCTTAAAGGAATTTTCAATGAGTAAGTTGCTTATTAGATTGAAAATATTTTTATCAAGTTTAAGATTTCTAATTTTCCTATTTAACTTATAATATTTAGTGATATGACTTAATCTATTACATCTAAAATTGATTGCTCTAATATCCTATTTTGCTAGAGAAGAATATGTTGTTTTTTTTCTTATGGTGTTGCTCTAATTTTTAAAGTGTTTTTCTTTGGAATTTTCCTAGAGAATCGAAAGAACTAGATTATGGTTTTCTTGTTGGTGCCTAATTTGTTTAATTTTTATTTTAAAAAGATTTAATTTAATTGTTAGTCCTGCAATGTTGCAAGCAAAGTATCTTTCTGATTTAAATCCTTTTAAAACATCCTTGAAATTATAGATATGTAGTTGCTTGTAGGAAGGTGAAAGTTTGTTTAAAGTTTACTTAAACTTTTGGAGATAGTTTTTTTTTTGTTCATTATTAAGTAAGGAGATAATAATGTTAAAAAGAATATCTTGCTATTTAATAAATATATTTATCTCTTTTTTATGATTTTTTTTATTTCCAAAGAGGTTTTATCATCATTTGGTAATTGATTTGCATCTTGAACTTGGTTAACTTTTGGTAAGAACTTTTCCATCTTGAAGGAATCTTTAGTAAGCAAGTTGCATATTTAATTGAGAATGTTCTCATTAAGTTCAAGATTCTTAATTTTCCTATTTAACCTACAATATTTAGCTATATGACTTGGCTAATTATATTTAAAATTAATATTTTAAAAATTAGAGTAGCTAATAAACTAAAACAAAAGGCAATTTAAGGTTTAATGGTCCCATCATGTTTGAATCATGATAAACTAGAATTTTAATATAATATAAATCATGATATAATATATGTTAAAAATTATAATTTAAGATATTTCATAACTTATTTGTTGTATATAATTATACATTGTATAGTTGAATATTTATTTTTTTATTATATAATAACTTTTGAATTAGACTATTATGCTTGCTTTAAGAAAAGAAAATTCATAACTTTTATATATTATAATTTTATTTTTGCATTTGAAATAAAAATTATATTAAAATTACAGTGAAAATATAAATATAGAGTTCTTTTATAAAGGCATTGTTTATGTGGGACTGAAGAACAAGTCCCATATCAAATAAGGAGAGAAATGAATGCATTATTTTTTTTATTATAATTAGATAGTAATAAGAAGGAAACTTGCAATGTAAATGTAGTCTCGAATTGCATGAATATAATTGGTTTAAGGCTTTTTACCAGTTGACTTCCAATTTAAGGGATTTTTAAATATTTTTTAGTGTGTGGTTTTAATGTGAATATCAGACCAAACAAATGATCAATTCACTAATTTTTCATTTAGATTAGTCGATTTGATCTAATTTTTTATTCATTATCTAAAATAAATTTGTCTAATATCTTGATTTGATGAATGATTATATCTTATTTTTCTCCTATTATGTAGCCTTAATTTTTAAAGTGTTTTTCTTTGAAATTTTCCTAGAAACTTGAAAGAATTAGGTTATGGTATTCTAGCTAGTCTCTAATTTACTTGGTTTCTATTTTGAAAAGATTTATTTCAATTATTAGTCCTACAATGTTATACGCTTAGTACTTTCTATTTAATTTTTTTTAAAATATCCTTAAAATTATTCTTAGTTGCTACAAGAGGTTTGTAGAAATGTGAATGTTTGTATAAAGTTTGCTTGAACTTTTGGAAATAGTTTTTCTTTTATTCATTATCTAGTAAAGAGTTAATAACTTCAAAAAGAAGATCTTCCTCTTTAGTAAACATGTTTATCTCCTTTTTTAATGAAGATTCTTTTATTTATGAAAAAGTTTCATTATTATTAGGTAATTGATTTGCATCTTGAACCTAGTCAACTTCTACTAAGAACTTTTCTATCTTAGAGAAACTTTTAGTATGAAAGTTACTTACTTGAGTGAGAATGTTCTCATCAAGTTCAAAAATTCCAAATTTTTCTATGTAAGTTAGAATATTTGGCTATATAACTTAATCTATTGCGTCTAAAATAGGCTCGTGTAATATCCTAATTTGGAGCAAGAATATATCTTAGCTTTCTCTCAAGTCTCTTCAAAAGTATTTATTTTCATAGCTACATATTTTTCTCCTAATATTAGGAATATAATTTTGCACCTAAACTTATATTCTTAACTATTTCTATAAGATCATCTTTGTGTATTGTGGTGGAGTAATAAAAGCAAATACTGCACATTTAAAATTCCCTATATATAAAATTTTAAGCACCTGACCAAAATGAATTAGAAGAAGGATAACATTCATTGGCTTAATGCATATAAGTATTATAACATGTAAAGTTCATGTCACTTAAAGTGATATAAGAAATTTTGTTCTCTTTAATAATAATGATATAATTAATAATTAGGGATATTGAAATAAATTATTTTAGCTAAATCATTTATGTATAAATATACTTCCATATGTTTTACATTTATTTCAATTGACATGTAATAATTATAAAAAAGTTATTAGTTTTAACAAGATGTATTATCTTAATTGTGTAATCAGAAAATTGTGTTTAAACTTAAATTATTTAAGCAAACAATCTAGCTATAATCATCTTATACAAGCATCAATTAAAACTATAATATACATGGTCTACATAGTAGATGAATAGGTTTATATATGTCAATATGTATTCATTAAAAATATTTAAGGGATTCAATCCTAACTTTGTCAATGATAACCTTGTGTTATAATTCAAACTAATTACAATCAACATGGAACTTGTTATCCAATTTCTAATAGCCTAATCCAATTTATTTATCATAATTCTAATTAATCAACTAAGCAGTACAGTAAGAAGGAAGATATCAATAAAGAAAAAGAATAATTTTGTTTATCGACAAAAGAAGTTTGTAAAAGATAAGAAAGTTAGGTTTGTTTTTGCTTCTCACAAGATAAAAATAGGCTATCCTAACTAACATAGAAGGGATTTGGTTTAAGATTTCCTTCAATATATAGCATGCATATAGAATAAATACTAAAATCTAATTTCACATAAAAATATTTAGTACTATATAAATCACATTGGAGAGTATGGCAATTAGCCTAACTTAAGAAGGTGGTAATGGAGATTCAACGTATATATCTATAAAATAAAAGATAAATGGGTGAGTTTGGAGCTTAGCGAATAGATAATCCAACATAAAGAAATAAAATAATAGATTAATCTTACTAATCAAACCATCATCCTGTAAAATTCATCATAACAAAACATTCATTAATATCAACTTGCACATCAAGTAGGCAAGAAGGGCTTATTCGTAGTTGTATTATAACATTCATTCCTAAATAACTTTAAAAGGCTTAATTATAACCATCCCATTAAGATTTTATCATACAAAGATAAACAATAATAGTTAAATTCCAAATTTATATTAGAAAGTATAGCAATCAATAATAAAGATACATATATTCATCATATAATTCCCCAAAGAGCTTTATACCTTCTATAAGCTTTTCATCCTTATCTCTTTAAATTTTGTCTTATACCTTTCACAAGTATATTATCAAGAATTATCCATTTAATATTCACATTGCCCTAACATATTTCTCATTTTATGGCATAAGCCATATTTATCACATTAATAAGTCAATATGTCTTAATGCATAGTCACACAATATATTCCATCATTTAAAGAACATTATAAGTTGGTTTACATCATATTTCATATCCCATTTAACAATCCAATTCTTGCTTATATTGTACCTCAAGCTATAGTCAACATAGTTTCATAACACTCTCGTGCCTCAATGCATAGTTATATAACACATTCCATTTTATAATTAATGTAATAAGATAGTTATAACACATATCATATAACATAACATCAAAATTATCATTTTGTAATTACTAATTTATGTATTTTTCTTATAAATATCATAAACTATCCCATTTTGATACTTGAGAGCCGTACATCCCACATTGGACCATTATAAATTATGATAACACAATGCAGATTGGATATAATATACTATATAATCATCTTAATTTTGACGTTTGAATGATATTTTATGAATAACTCAAAAATTACAAATATATTATTCATGAAATTTGTTTAATATGAAAATAGATTTAATTAACTTTTATGGACCAATTTTTTGCATAAAATGATTAAGATTTGAAAGAGTTATATTTTTTATGAGTTATACCTAAAACTTTAATTTTTCATAATTCTAAATTTCTAACATCTATCCATTATTTTAGTAATATTTCAAAATATATATCATATATTATCATCAAATTATCTTGATTAAAAAGTAGGTTCAATCACTTTTCCATTAATAAGTGATTTGGTAAAAATAGATGTAAGATGAAGGAGTTATGAATTCGAAAAGTGCTTCGGGAAGCACTTTGTGAAGTGCTTCAAGACATCTAGAAATATTTTCAAGAAGTAAAGTGCTTCATGAGTCACTTCCTAGTCTACTGAATTATGGGCCCTAAAAACATTTCATGAAATGCTTCATGTATAAGTGCAATGCATTTTCCCAAAAAAAAAATTCATTGTTCATCTAAGAATCAATTCATCCAAATGCATTAGTTACGCAACCAAATATCATAAAATCACAAATACACCTTAACTTCATGCTATTAATGTCATTTACATCATCAAATCAAGCTAAAACCACTAATCAAGCATTTATATTCGTAATTCCATAAAATCCTAAAATATATCATTCAAGCTTAAATTTTTGAAATTTAACAAAAAGAGATAGAGTATCTGTTTGCCAAATATAAAAAAGAATGTTAGAAGATTAAATTTGATATCGTTTAATCCTAACGACATTAAAACTAGGGATTTATGAAGTCAAGGTTTCAATTTCCCTTTTAGAATCCAAATAAATTCAATCCTCATCAAAGTAAGAGAAGATGAAGAAGAAATCTAGTAAGGATAATATTTTTATCTTGATTAGTTGAAGAATTTGAAGGAAATTTGTGTTCCTTTGCTTTGATTTGATGATATGAGGATGGATGAGAAAAAAGATGAAGGGATGAAAGGTAAGGATTCAGGTGAGTTGGAAAAATAAAAAAGGAAAAATAAGGAATGGCTATAAAAATGAGGAATAGTGTTAGAGGTATTATTAAAAGTGTATCGTAAATCCTTTTTATACTTACATATTCATTTACAATAACTTAAAATCTCATACTTTTGCTACCTATTTACTTTCTTTATCTATTTTCCTATTAAATCCTTATCTTAAGACTTACTAAAACATCAACTTTATTTTACACCAAAATTTATTTTTATTTATTTATCATAATTTTTTCATACACACTCATTTTCATTTTAGCTCAAAGAGATATTAGATATTCTAAGTTATTCCTTTCATAAAAATAAATTGAAATTATTATATTTTAAGAAAGATGTAATACTTTCTAATTAGACATATAAAATAAGCAAAAGGCTCGCAATCAATGCAGGTAATCTGTAAGTGTGGGGTAGGTTGGGTTCTTTAAATTGAAACTCACATTTTTTATGAACTAATACGAGTAAACTCGCACAAGATTGTATGGGTGCAAACTTGTTGACGATTTTTTTTATAATTAATATTTTTTATAACCTTTTAAGTATTTTGAAAATATTTTGATCCAACCTAATGTCCAATAAGGTAATGTAATTTTTTTAACTTTACTTAATTAATCCCATTACACAAAATAAAAAAATTTAATTGAATAATTTACAAAAAAATTAGATTTTTCTAATTTAATATGATCTAATATCTCTTAAAGGTGTCTTTCTTCTTTTACATCTAAGATTTGATCTTTGATCATTGCATATATATGTTTAGTGATATAATTATTCCTAATAGTAAAAAATAAATAAATAATGTGGTTTGCCTCTGGGCACAATTTTTTACAGCATTTTTTATGGGCTTATGTGAATAAATATGTACGAATTCAAGCCTATGCAAGCACAATCTACCCCATTTTACATGCTTACTTATAATTATTTTGCCTCGAGAACTAGTACATGAAATTTCATTGGAGTAAAAAATCTTATGGTTCTTTATGGATGGCCTTATGAGTTTTGAAGATATTTTGCATCATTATTGATTCGAAATGGACTAATTAATCATGCTAAATAGTAAATATATTTTAATCGGTGAAATTTTATTTCACTACAATTTTTTTTAATACCCATTTATATGCGTAGTACAAACTTGAAGAAAATGACATTAGTGGTTTTAATATATTTTTATTACTTGAGATAACTACTATAATATAAAGATAGTTAATATCTATTTCATATATTATCTCAATCTGGAATCTATTTCATCATATGACTTTAAAACTTAATAAGTTTCTTGAAGATTTAATTTGACATTATTATATCTTTAATAATTATCTGTATCCTTTCTAATAAAATTATATTAACTTTTTTGAAGCCTTAATGAATTTGTATTATCAAATGTTTTATTGACATAATTTTTTATCATCAAATGATCATTTATTCCTTTAGATATTTAAAGTAATTTAACACATTTAAATGTATTATATCATAAGAATCATGATTGATAACATCTTTCTCATAATTAAAACTAACCCTAGAATTTTTCTTTTTCCTTTTAAATATGGCTTGATAAAGTTCCACCGATACCCTTTTATGCCACATTACTAACAAATATTTTTTAAATATTTTGAGTTATTATTATATTGACTTTCATCTTCATTATATTCTCACTTAGGGTACAACTAGAAAAAAATGTTGGAAGGGCAAAGAGTTCATTAAAAATTTGATAATAAATTATAAATTTATAAAATAACAATAAAAAATAAACATTATGAATTTTAGCAATATACTTTATATATTTTAAATTTTTCATTGTTATCAACTTATAACCGGAGATAAAATGCATATCTTTATTTTTATTAACTACATTCTCTAATAGGGCTGGAATTTTTGGGCCAAACCATTACAAATCATCTTCCCAAATCTAAAATTATATAGTTTAGGTTGGATTAGATGTCGTAATGGTAGAAGTGGATGAAATTTAAAAAAAAGATCTTAGTTATATAGGCGAGTGTAGGTTAAAATACATTATCCAATACTAACTGTAACTCGTTCACTGATATTCAAAGGATAACATTATTTTAGGCATTGGTTGCAAAAAAAATAAAATTGTTGGCTTCTTCTTTATCACAATTCATTAGATAGAGACGACAAATATTGAAAACATAACCTAACCTTTTGTCCTCTACTCCATCCGTAGAAAGCAACCTAACCTTAGTGATATATATATAGTCAATTCATTTACCTAAAGATTCTATACATTTGGGAAATATAATAGGTTCATTTATTCATTTTATCTATACAAACTAAAATAATAACTAGCAATATTAGTCTCTAAAATAAATTGCATTTCCATTTATATCTTATTTCAATTTTAACTTAATTAATTTCTTTAGCAGAGTACAATAGTGATCTATGTATAGCTAATTCCATCTAATGGCAAAAAGCTTTCTAGTTCTTTTGAGTTAATTTTGTCAATGGAAACAATAATATTTTATGTAAATTTAGATTGCTCTATGATAATATTACATATAAGAAAGTAGGTGGTGAACCAATTTGTAAAATGGTCGGTGTATAAGATATTTCTACTTAAAGTATTCTAGACTCACCCGCACCCAATGGTATTTGTTAGTACCTACAATGCAAGAGTCTAAGTAGGTATATAGTTTTTGTAAGCGGTTACAAGTCCAATTTTACGACATGCAATTTTAGGTGAGTGGTTGATTCAGGGATTCTTAACTACTTTTACCTATCCAATTTCCAAACTTATTCTCTAATATTAATTTAACTTGAAAGATAAAATATATAAAAATATTGTTCACATATTAATTTTTAAATGGAAGAGCATACAATATGTTAATAGAAATCCTTAAATTATATTAAGGGTCTATTTGGTTGAGGAAAAAATAAATTTTTAGAATTTATTTTCTACCTTTTCCCTATTTAGATATTCAAAAATTTTGATTAACAGAAAAATAAATTCTAGTCAATAAAGTTGTATTATTTTTTAGAAAAATAACTTCTCATTTTGAAAAATGGAATTCATTTTTCTTGTTACTCAATACATCCATGCCCGAGCTTAAACTTTCTACCTTCTCATCTTGTTACGTAATCGTGATTATGAGTAGAATTTATTTTTATTTATTAAATATTTTCATGATTAATGCTCTATTTTTATTTTTATAAAATCTAAATGCACTTTTTATGCAATATTCACTAAAATATTCTTCCTTTTTTTCTCGTGATGGATGCTTTATTATATAATATTTTACATTAATGAATTAAAATAGTTAACTGTATAAATCTATGTATAAGATTTTGTAATGCCTTTAATATATATTTTATTATTGGAGATCAAATATCATTGGACTACTAAGCATCAAGAACGATAAAAAATTTATAAAAAAATTCTTTTTTTAAAAAGTATTTAAAATTATAATAATTTTGAAGTAAATAATTTTAATTTACTTTAAATGAAATTAATTTTTATTTATACACTAAACACCAAAAAATATTTTTTTTATGTACCAAATAACAGAAAATCAATTCATTTTCTAAAAATATGTTTTCTTAGGAAATTATTTTTTAAAAATTTCATTTTCTCCAAACCAAACAGACCCTAAGGCTCTATTTGTTTCATTGAAAAATATTTTTTATAAAATATAGTTATAAAATGTTAAAATAAGAAAAAATATTTTACTTATTTAATATTAAATATAAAAAATTTGGGGAAAGTAACTTCTCCTATTTTAAAAAGAAATTTTCTTTCCTCCATCTTCAAGCTTTTAAAATATTGTTCACATATTAAGTTTTGAATGGAATAGCATACGATATTTTAATAGAAATCTTCAAATTATATTAAGGCTCCATTTGTTTTATTGAAAAATATTTTCTATAAAATATAGTTATAAAATATTAAAATAGGAAAAAATATTTTACTTATTTAATATTAAAATGGAAGAGCATACAATATTTTAATAGAAATCTTCAAATTATATTAAGGCTCCATTTGTTTTATTAGAAAATATTTTCTATAAAATATAATTATAAAATATTAAAATAGAAAAAATATTTTATTTATTTAATGTTAAATATGACGAATTTAAGAAAAGCAACTTCTTATATTTCAAAAAGAAATTTACTTTCCTCTATTTTTAAGCTTTTAGATATTATATTTTTTAGTTATTAATATAAATGATATATCATTCCTTTATTAATATATATGTAAATAATATTTTCTTATTAAAAATATTTTTCGATAAAATAAACGGAGCCTTAAATTGGATTTGCATTTCTTAGACCTTTTAACAGACTATGGGAATTTATAATGAGACTACTTATCTGTAAAAAAAATTCTAAATAATAGAAGAAAAATTAAAATAATAGTATTAATATTTTACTTAGACGGAAGCTTAAAATTCTAAACTTCATTGTACGTAAGAAAATGAGTGAATGTGAAAAAGAAAGAGAGCAAAAATAATATTATTATAAAATGTGTCTAACATCTTTCTATTTAAAACATTAGCGTCTTGTAATGCTTTAAAATACAAGTCTAACTTTAAAAAGCTAACGATCTTGTTATCATACTTTTGTTCTAAAAAAACAGAGATAATTTTAAAATGTTTCACTAAGATACCACTTATAAAATTATTCTGACACTTTAAGTGGACTCTTGCCTAATAACAACTAGAAAGAACCTTCAGTCTTAAGGGGGAAGTCATATTTAAGAAGAAATTGTCTAATATTTATTGTCTTTTTACATGAGATATCTAATATATAATCTTTTGATTATTTCCACTATTTCTATTACCATCCCAATTTGACTAATTAATTTGATATTTCCCATGTACAATTATGACTACAATCTCATTCAATTTTTAAATTTTCAATTATTAATGCATTCATTTTTAAAAATATAATAGAATCAGTTAAACAAGTTTTATGATCTTACATTAATAGTTTGTTATTTTGTTTGGTCACAAAAAATTATGAAATTAATTAAAATTATTGATAATAAATTTTTGGAAGAATTACTTTCTTTTTGGTAATTATATCTTCTTTCTTAAATTTGTCAAATAAAGAGATGTTTTATTATAAAATATTTTGTTTTCAATCCTTCATGGAAATGGTGACGAAGGAAAATATTATCGCTACATAACCTTGCATTATTGTATTTTGGTAGTTATATCTTTTTTCTTATATTTGTCCAAAGGACAAAGAAAATTTGTCAAATAAAGAGATGTTTTATTATAAAATATTTTATTTTCAATGCTTAAGGGAAATGGTGACGAAGGAAAATATTATCGCTACATAACCTTGCATTATTGTATTTTGGTAGTTATATCTTTTTTTCTTATATTTGTCCAAAGGACAAAGAAATTTTTTACTATTCTATTTTCGAACTTTCAAGAAAATGGTGGTAAAGGAAAATATTATCTCAGCCTCGCATTAATGTTTTATTCCTTTATTTAATTATATTTCTAAGATCGATTACATTTAAATGAATTTTATCACACCTATTATCATACATTATCAATAACCATCACTCACCCCCCGTATCATCAATTATTATTATTTATCACCACTCACGTTTATTAACTATTACTTACTATCACTTATTACTACTATTGTTAATTTCCATCTACTATTACCTATCATGATTGACGATTGCCTATTAAGTATCAATATTAATTGATCAACTTTTTGGTCCTAAGCAATCAATTTTCATTGAGAATATTTTTGATGATTTAATAATACTTTTTAAAAATATATAAATCAACCGAAACACAATATTATAGTATCGTTAAGAATGTTTTTAATTGAATCAAACGTTGTAACATAACTTCTACCCAAAAAATTGTAACAAAACATTATCAATAATTACATTCTTATGAATTATATTTTTAGAGATGTTAAGATTTTAAGAAATGTATAATTTTACAAATTATATGACACCATAGAGAAATTAAGAAATTTTGTAAATAAAATATTTATATCAATTATAATTTTTTTAGTATAAAATATGTGAGGAAATTGAATCCTATATTGTGAATAATTATTGCTTATTATAGTTCAATTTTGGATTTGTTTCAATTTGCTTCTTTCTTGTATCATTTTAGTGTATGAAGTTAAAGATACATTCTCATCACATTAAATATGTCAAAAGACATTCAAGTAATATAAAAATGATTTTATACATCAAATTAATTATTTCTAATATTATATTTATTTTTCTATAATTTTTATTTAGTTATCTATGAATTTATAACCTTTATTTACCATAACGTCTAATAATATAATATTGATATATCAACTATTTTTTTGGGATAAATCTATTATATGATACTTAATGAGTTTATTATTAAATTTTAAAAATATGAATTATAATTGAGATGGGATTAAAAAATAGGGCAAGTTATATAAAACTCTCATCTACTTTTCTTGATGTGTAATTCACCCTTTATAATATTAAAATGTGCATCTTGCCTTTTTGTACCCATTTAATAATGTACACAACCTTCCTCCATTAACTTTTCATTAAATATCTAAATAAAGTCAAGTTACTTATTAGTTTTTGGAAAAAAAAAGATTTTGCATAATAATTATATAGATTGTTGAATTTGTAGATAATTATGTTGAATTATGTAGAAAATTCAAATTGATAGCATATGGAAAGAATTTCTAGATTATTTTTTTTAAATGTAGATTTTGCATATTGATTATGTAAATTGCAAATTCTACAAATAGTAATATTGGATTATGCAAATTTGTCTAACTAATAGCATATACAAAAAATCTACAAATCGATTTTCTTGAAATGCAAATTTATATATTGAAAACAACAAATACAAATCTTGCAGATAATATGATGTAGGATCATGTAGATTTTTCAATTTGATAGCATTTGTAAATTAATTTCTTGTAGAAATCTTTTTTCCCTATTATCTTGTGTTTTTGTTCAATATACATTAATACTACATATGTTACTTATGATGTCTCTAATGCATCTAAACATGGTTCTCAAATAATAAGTAAAGGATTATAATATCTCTATAAAATTTAGTTATAGGATAATAGTTCTGTTAGGAAGCTATTCTTTTCCTAAAGGGCTTGAAGTCTTTAAACAACATGTAATCTCTAAATTAAACTCTTGATGTTGGAAAATCTATCTAGAATGAGTTATATATTCAAAGATCCAAAACATATGTGAACTTTAAAAGATCAAATAGGTCTTTTAATTAAAGAATATGCAAAATTAAAAATTATCATCTTCCTCTCCTTGGTGAGAAGCCTTCTATAATTTAAGGTGCTAATCATAGCTAACGATAAAGCACTAGAGCATATAGATGAAGAGGATAAGAAAAATGAAAATACCATAAGTCCTAGTTTGAAACAAATATGCTTCCTAAAGTAGAAATGGATATTAGTAAAAAAATGTAATAAGTTGAAACATCTTTTTTGTATGAAAACACTCAATGAACTTGCAAAACTAAAGGAATAGGATATCACAAAACCCCCTGATCTAGAGTAAGAGTTTAGCAGTAGGCTATATATAGGATTCTTCTATTTGCTAAATTATTATTCTAATAGGTTCATAATATATTGTAAAAAGTAGGTGACTTTGCATTAGATATATGCTAGAGGAATTCATCTTGATGTGAAAAAAAATATGAACTTAGTAATGGTAGCAAGCAATAGTTCAATAGTTTTATTGAGTAATTACATATATAAATAAAATGATTCCAATGGTTCTATTGATATATTGTAGAAAGTAAATGACAAACATGCAATGGTTCTATAGTTCCTATAATGAATAATAATAAATTGTAATGAGAAGGAGTAAAATCCAAGTACATTGCAAAGTTTGGTTTTGAAGATATGGGAATTTTCATTTAATATTGTTAGTGTTATGGTCTTTAATTTTATTGTATGTAGTATGCCTAAAGGACAATGTCATTTTAGTTCTTTAATCCTTGACTTTATCTTATGTAATATATCTAAAAGATAATTAATTCATTTTCTTAACTAATTGTTAATCAAATAAATTATAAGCAATTCAATGTTTTTCATATTAGTATATAATAGAATTAACAAATATCACTCATTTACCTAAGTGATTTATTTAATCAAGTGTTTTTTCATGAACTTTTTCTAATTGTATAGGGATTGTTATCAGATCAATTTTTTTAGATAATGATTTAATATCAAATTAAATTTTTTTAGATAATAATTCAATAAATTTATTTATATGATTGGACATGATCTCATTTATTAAGAAAATTAGCACCAATTTTTTAAAAAAATTAAAGGAAAATTGATTTTATTTAGATATCTAACAGAAAGTTAATGGAAGAGGGTTATTGTCACGACCTGAGCTTAATCGTGACCAGCATGGATTCTATTATCCGATTTCCACCAATCTCAATACTATTCATATTAATTCTATCTAATGAAAATTTTTCTATTTCCAAGGTGACTTAAAATTATACAAGTTATTTTACACACGATTCAACAGTAACCTAAAATTATATATACAGATAAACAATTTAACACATCAAATATATAATCAACATTATCTCTATCTCTAATTCTTGAATTTGATTCAAAAAAAAAATCCTAACTCAATCCCAATTGTCAAGTTCTTTTTGGATACTTTGGACTCCCATATAAGTTTCATAACTTGATATTCTCAAGTTATATCTTAAAAATATTAAAGAATGGAATAAGATTTATAATCTCAGTGAATATATATCCATAAAAGGAAATATCATCAATACATGATTACAATTAATTTAAGTAGTAACATAGAATGATCATTGGGTGGTTTCCAGTACTCATACCTAATAACTTTATCTCATTTAATAATCTAATAGTTATACTCCCATGCCTATGCTTGTATCCCTAATCATGCAGACACGAACAATAGAACCAAAAAGAGGTTCCTCGTAATTTCATTATCATTCAATTCAATTATAATATCAAGAGAAGTTAATTCAACATTACAAGTGGAGTAGGACTGCTTTTCAATTACACTATTTCATACATCGTCATTCACACACTTTATTTTCTACACCAATTAAATCTTGAAAACTTAATTATGGCCAATCACACAATCATCATAACATTAAATGGAAATATTTAAGGATAGATAGAATCCCAATTCACAATACAATAAGGAATTATACATATAATAAAAACATGTATCCTCCTTTTGACTCCTGAGTTAACCTTATACCTTCTGCAAACTCTCCTTCCTTATCCTTCAAAGGTTGCCTTACACCATTTATAAGTTGTTTGTTAAGAATTTTTTATTTGATTTTCACATCATCGCCCTATTATATTTCTCATTTCAAATGTCACTCATGGCATAATTCATAATATAATAAATTCACTAGAGCTCAACTCTACATATCATAAGATTTAATGCAATATCAACCCAAAGTAACTATTCCATCATTATGAGTAATATCAAAACACATGACAATAAGTGTGTGTGTGTGTGTGTGTATGTGTGTGTATATATATATATATCAACGCCTCCATGCCTTCTTGCATGATCATAGCAATCATTCATATTCTAGTATAGTCCGCACTACATTCTATAACATATGGGTAATAATGTGAACTTATTCCCAATCTATCAATAGTCAATAATAGCACCACCATACTTTTTAAGCATAATCAATCAATATCTAATTATCCAATAATCACTATTTTATCATAGACATTATTTCTACATTTCTTACGTACAACTACAAGGATGATTCACTAATACATTATAATTCATAGTCATACCATTAAAGATTCACAAATGAATAGATATATGATCTGTACCATTTTTATGAAGGATTATAAATTTTAATATTTAAACAAATTATTATTAAGACATTAATTTAGAGTGGGATATATGCTCACCTAATAATATTTAACCACTTTTAGACATTCTAAGACATCTAGGATTATCTTTCACTCCTTTCTTTTTTCATCATTTATAATGATAAATTATAAATGTAAGAGTATTACTTATCTTATTTTTAAATACTCTAATTTCAAGTTCAAATCATAGTATAATAAATTATTTTAGGTCATCGACTTCTTATATTTCTCCAACATTAACTTTTAAAAGTAAAATTTGTCTTTACATAGTAGTTTGTTTGGAATCAAACTTATATAAATAAAATATTTAAATGTAAGGATCTTAACAAACTTTTTTTCATATCAATCTACCATCTTATAATATTACTTTTTTATATCTTCAAATTTACTGTAAAAAAATTAGAGATTTTCATAAACAAGGACTTTTTGAGTCAAGGGCAAAATAATTAAAATATTAAAGCTTTACAATTTAAAAAAGCTCAAATCATATTATTATAAAACTAGTCACTTGGTTCTTAATAATTTCATCTCCATTTTAAAGAAATTAAATAATATATTTCAAGTATTTGCTTGAATCAAACTTTAACCATTGAAAATATTAGATTTTTAAAATATTGATTTACTCTAAGGATACTAGTTTATCATTTTAGAGTATTCAATCCTTATCTTATTAGTTCTATATCGAGTAAAAAATATAATAATAAAATAAGATTCCCTTCTTTTCTAAATCCAACATAAGATAATTAAATTATTAGAACTTTATACTATAAAAAATATTTTATGCACATTATTTTATATGATATTTTTAACTTTACCTTAAGGTAATCAATTCATTATCATAATCATCCTTATTCACAATACCATAACTTTAAACACATTCGCGTTTGGATACAAGCATACCTAATTGTCAAATAGTAGTTCCACACATCTCATGGGTGGTCACAAGCCAAGCACGAGCACAATCACAATCTCAATTAAAGCATACATTCATCACAATCAAGCAACAACCTATATGATGTCTTCATCATATTATTTACAAAAGGCCAATCAATAGTAATTAACAAGAAACAAATGGTGCTTTGAAGCACCATTACACACCACAATCTTTATCATAATAGGAAGCAACTAAAATCACAAATTTTTCATACTTATTCATATTAAGATATACATTTATACACATTTAGTCTCTTAGTTTTACAATATATTATCTTAGTATATAAAACAAATAAAGTGTAGGAAATTAAGTAGAAAACTTCCTAAAATAGATATACACTCCCTTGAGAATGTCCATTTGCTCTAAATATCCCTAAAATTTTCACTTTCATCTCTTTTTCCTTTTTCCTACTTTACAATTCACAAGAATAATTTATAAATATTAATATTACTCATTTCATGATCATCCTGATATGTACTTATCATATAAATTTCATAAACTGCTTATCTTTTATGTTTAGAGATTAAACATCCCATGTTGGACCCTTATAAATAATAAAAACACAAAACAAGTTGGGTATGGTTGACTATAGGATCATCATAGTTGACCTTTGAATGATATTTTATAGATTATTCAAAAATAAAAAATAAATTATTTGTAAAGCTTATTTCATGTAAAAGTAGATTCAATTAGCTTTCTATAAACTATTTACTTACTTAAATCGGTTAAGATTTGAAAGTATTATGCCTTCAAAAGACACATACAAAAGATCATGAATTTTTTACCTCTATTCACTATTTTGATGATATCTTAAAATATATATAAGATTTTGATTTGAAACAATTCATTGAAAGTAGACTCAATCACTTTTGAAACGATAAGTAATTTGTTTAAAACAGATATAAGATGAAGAAATTATGCCTCTTCAAAATTTAATTTACCATAATTTAAAAAGGGCATAACAGTTATGCATATCATTAAATAAGTACAAGAGGATGAGCTACACATTTTAATACTATAGGAGGCAAATCACACATTTAGGAAAGTAGATGAAGGTTCTCTATAATTTACCCTAAAAAACATGATTATAAATTTAAGAAATTATTAAATAAGAATTCCAATTTATAAGAGAAATTCAATTAAATGATTAACTATTGTATGTAAGCAATAAAATTTTACAATTTTATAAACACTCGAAAAAAGAAAATATTTTTTCCACATTTTTCCATTTCCATAATGTGGCAACACATTAATAAGTAACGATAACGCAAATTTCTTTTACACTGTCGGCTCATAAAAATTCAGTGTTAGTAGACTATATTACAATTGATATAACAAAGAGAGAAAATTTAATTTAGAAGTTTATAGTATTTTTTTTGTTTAGTGAATTGTTCTAATTGAACGTTTAATAGTAATGTCTATATATATTTTTATTTATGTTTTTCATTTTCAATTATTGCATAACTAGTATGATATCTTCTTTTAATTATATCGACTTACCATATAACAATAACTTAAAAGTCGATATACTTAAAAAAAGAAAAAAAAAATCAAAGAGTCTGACTTAGGCTCTATTTGATGAAATTGAACATTTAGCACTGAACTGAATATTTTAGTGCTCAGTGCTAAATGCTTTAACATAATATTTATATTATTTGAATTTTTTTAATTTAAGCATTGAATATAATATAAACATTTGTCTTTTTTTAAAATATATACGGTTCAACTAATAAAAATGATAACAATGAAAAATAAAAATATGTATAAAAAATAATTTATGCATCAACTGGATATTTTTGTAAAATTTTGTTTCACAATATTTTTGTGAGTATTATTAATTATACCTATTTAGTTCTGCTCTGATATAATTTGAATAAATTGAACTAATGATCAAATGAATTAAATTTTAAATATTTTATTAAACATATGATAATAAAAATGAATAATTCAAATTTTCTATTTACTATTATTATCATAATCATAATCATAATTTATACTATTACCCATGAAAATCACACTTATATACTGGAAGGTCCGATTTACACAGAAAAAAGTGAAGAAGCCGAAGAAAGCATAATTCAATAGCTCTATAATTTATTATAAAGCATACAACGACTTTTAAGGTACCCAAAATATATATATATATTATATAAGGCATAAAAAGAGAAAAGCCCATTGCCAAGCGCGTTTAGTGAGATATTAAGGTTTTATTTGGTTGGAGAGAAAGAAAAAAGAAGAAAGATAAAAACTTTTAAAATTTTTATTTGAATAAAAAATATTAAAAATAAAATTTATAATTATAATTTTATAATCAATTCAAATTTTAAAAATTTTTATCCTTCGTTTTCTTCCTAATTCTAATTTAAAAAATTCTTCTTCTTCTTCTTTTATTTTCCTTCCAACTAAACATGAAATATATGCTTTAAGTGATTCAGCAAATGTCCACTTTAAGTGGTGAAGTCTTCCAATTCAGCGCGGAATTATGAAAAATTAAAACAAATACGTAATCATATAATTTTTATTTGAAAGTTTCAAGAAATCAAAAGATTTAAAATATTATTTAAGTTTCTTAAGGTAAGATCCTAACTCAACAATATGTGATGATACAGTGTGTTATTTTTTTGTGGGGGGGGGGGGGGAGAAGATAAAATTATCAAATAAATAAACAAATAACTACGAGGTAAAATTCAGAATAGGAAAAATATAAATAAACTCTAAAATATGATTTAGTATTATATAATCCCCAAATTTCAAAATTTATAAATATTCCTTTGAAGTTTTCGAAATCTACAAATAATTACTTGAAATTTAAAAACAAATAAAAATATTGACAATCAAGTTAAAAAAAATAAAAAAAAGTATGTAAATCAATGATAACTGTTTGTAATTATTTGTAACCTGAATTTAACTAGATTTTTAATGGAGTTTCTTCTCAAATAAATTATTAATATTTTGAATAAATCATTATTAAAGCTTGATTAATTAAACTATATTTGAGGAGGTAAAAAAATATTTTTATCCATTTACATTTTTTCAGTACTAAAAAAATTTAAGAAAAGTTCATAAGTGCCTCATTTCTATCTTTTTTTCATTTTCTTTAACTAAAATTTTTAATATTTTTACTATTTTAAAATTTTTAAGAGGTTTTTTAATTTTTTAATAGTTTAAAAAATTATGTGATATTATATGTATTCCCCCCCTCTTTAATATTATCTATAATTGTGATGGATACATTCAGTAGCAATCTATTACTACTTTCATTGACTCTACACATTTCACGGCCAGCTTTTTCTTTGGTAACATAACGTACAGCTTTTCAAGCAATTATATTTCTATTCTTATTAGCTTGAGTTAACGAAACGGAATTATATTTTATTTGTATTTGTTTTTAGAAGATTCACATGTAACTTGTTTAATTATGTAAATCTATATTAATAAATATGTTAATTTTGTTAACTTCAAGATTTTTACATAATAAATTTTGATGATGATAAATGTGCTGTGAATTTTTGTATTATTTAATAAAATAATAAATTATTTTAAAAAAGTGTAAGTAGCTCTTGGTAAAACGATGTATTTTTCAAAATGTGAAGTTATAATTTTTAAAACGAAAAGTTGTGACCTATAAAATGAAAACTTTTGTCCTTTTAAAAATCAAGAGTCGTGTCTGTTTATATGTATCTTTTTGCTAAAAGGAGTTTACAACTTTATTATTTTTCTCATTACAAAAGAGTCTTACTATAAATTTCAAGTGAAATGTATCTTTCTTACAAATTCTTACCAAGTTAATTTTAGTAATAAAAATAAAAGAATTACAATTTCTTATTCTTTGGTTAAGCATTATATTCAAGGTTAGAGTTTTGATAAACCATCTGTAATTTAGTAAGAAAATTACTATTTTAAAGATAGTACTTTGAGATCATCTTACCTAATATTTCCTTCCTTCAATTTTTTTATTGATAATCTACTTATTTTCTCTATTTTTTGAATATTCCTCAACAAAATGAGCATTACAATAACATTATATGTCTTATGCTAAAGTGTTATATCTTAGACACATTCAATAGAGATGTTGTGTTGTGATTGATCAATATACATGATATGGTTGATATGAATGTTCTTGTGTAAACTTATTATATTTTCTATATATAAATCAAGTATATTTATATCTTAAAGGTTTAGATACAATTTTGGTCCTCCTAAAATATTTATTGTGCGATTTTGGTCTAATAATTTAAAATAATATAATTTGATTCATCTAAATATTTAATTAGTGCAAAATTGATATTTCTATTTGATTTTAGACAATTTCATGACCCTACAAAATCATTTCCACCTTATACTTCCTATATATTAGTTTGAAGTGACTTTGATGTAAATATGAAAAAAAATTATTTTGATTTTAAGGGTTCATTGTCTTCTAAATCATATGAAATGTAATTTTTTTTACAAAATTAGATATCTAAGGAATTAAAGTAGATTATTTTAAATTAGGATGATCAAATTCTCATAATTTATACTTCAGGAGGACCAAAATTACATTTAAATCTAATTTTAAATAGCAGATACTAGATTGTATTAACTATAAGGGTTGAAAAATTAATTTATGCGTATTTTATAGGTTAGTTCAATGGAAAGAAAAGTTGGTATTGAAGTAAAGTAATAAAAAATTCGTAATGTTCAACTCAAGAAGGAACTAAGAAAGTCAAGAAAAAAGAGATACATCAAATTTTGAAGAATTGAAAGTTGGAAGCTAGGAAGCATTATCAAAGCTAAAAGGACTTTATAGTTATAATGTTTCCTTTTTAGCTTAGACTTTAGATTTTTGGCCTAAGACCTTATTTGAAAAGCTTAGGGAAAATTTTAAATGGTTTTTAAAAGTAATTAAGGAAAAAGGATTAAAGAAGATGGGCTAACTTTATGTTTGTTCACTATTTGATCCAAAAATATTTTCAAATTTATTGTATTAGGATGAGTTAATGGGTTGGCTCTTTTCTAAGGAAAAAATGATTTTACAAAGTTAAAATTCCTTGAAATCAAGGCTTATCATTAGCATATTGATTAAGTCATAAATTGTCCAACTAATCAATTAGAAGTCATTGAAATAGAGTTAATCAATTAGGAAGTTAATCAAGATCTTTGAAGGGAAGTTTAATTTAGCTTAATCCATTAAGCTATCAAAATTCAAAAATTAGGTTTCATTAATTGATTAGGCTACCTAAATTTTGAATTTTAACAGCTAGTTTAGCTAGAAATCAAACTTTAAATAGTCATTTTTCATTAGTGAGTTCATTCATAACATTTCATAAGGTTAACACCTACTATAAATAAGTTTTTTCACTATTCTTCATTTCTTATTCTCTAAAAATTCATTGTATTGTTTAAGCTTAGTGTGAACTTAAGTGTTCAATTAGGTCTTTTTTAAGAAAAAATGATTTCACAACCTTAAATTTCCTTGAAATTGAAGGCTTACTAATTAGCATATCAACTAAGGCATATATTGTCCACCTAGTTGATTAAGAGCCACTGGAATAGAGTTAATTGATTACCTCATTGATTAGGAAGTTGATTATAACCTTCTGAAGGAAGTCCAATTAAGCCTAATCGATTAGGCTATCAAGATTCAAAATTCTAAGTTTTAATAATTGATTAGGCTACCCAAAATTTGAATTTTAATGGCTAGTTAAGCTGTAAATTAAAGATAAAAAAATTGCAAACATTCATTTTTTGTTACTGAGTTCATTCCTAACATTTTATAAGGCTAATACTTGCTATAAACAAAATTTTCCACTACTCTTCACTTTTTAGCCTCTAAAACTTCATTGTAATATTTGAACTTAGTGTATGCTTGAGTGTTTTTCATCTTAATCAATCCTTATATACCATATTTTTCTACGTTTTATTCTTAGGTAAGGATCCCAAGAAATATATAGTAATTTAGTTTTAGGAAGAGAAATTATTGTGCGAGGAAGATAAAATGGAGGGATTATATATCATAAAGATTGTAAAATTTCTCAAAGACAATTGATTTTGAGGGATTTAGTGTACTAGCTATAGAGCTTGTAAGGTTTCAAAGAGTGATGTAAACATTGCAATGATTATTTCAATGGTGGATGTTAGCCTTAAGGCTTTATGTGATAAGTTTTGATGATGACAAATAAATGTTACGATAGCATTATATGTCTTATGCTAAAATGATACATATTAATAGACATACTATATTATAGTGAATGTTGTAATAAAATTACATATCATTATACTAAAATAATATAAAATCATCAATAGACATGCTACACTATGGTAGAAATAGAAATACTTAATTATGTACTAAAAGAGCTATACTTTATACAAGCATCATTAAGCATGTGATTGATCAAGATATATGATATGATAATTATGCATATTCTTATGCTAATTTGTTTTATATATGAATCATGCATTAATATCTTGATATATTAGATTGGACTAACTATATGATTTGCAAAGTTCATGAACTTGTATATAGGAAAATCCAAAATAAAGAAGAGTGAGCATTAAAGCAAAAGAATAAAAGATCATATTGTGCTCAACTTAAAAACAAGAAAGAAGATTTGTTCCAAGCATTAAAGGATGAGAAGACTAAAGTGCTTGAAAGCTTGGAAGCATCAAGAAAAAGCCCAAGGACTAGATTGGTATAGTTCTTCATCTTAAGGCTTAGACTTTCTTGTAAAATAGAGTATTTCATGATAAAGAGCTTAAACATATTTTTCATATTCTTAGCTTGATCAAAATGTTTTAAAAGATAGCTTATAATCATGTTTTTACAAGATAGCCTACGGGGATATTTCCAAAACTAATGAGATATGAGTTTATGATGTTTACCTTTCGTCATTCTTTTAATCATATCTCATAAAATACTTGTGATTTGATTGTCAAACTTTTCCATATGAAAATAGACTCAAATAGATTTTCACAAACATATCATTTGCTTAAAATGATTAATATATGAAATAGTTATGATTCTTTCAAGATAAGTCTAGAAATTAGTTTTCTGCATATTCAATCATTTCTGACATGTGGTCATTATTTTGATCATATCTTGAAAAATAAAAATGATATGAGCATGAAATTTTTTTATATGAAAATAAACTCAAAGATATTTCCATGGATAAGTCATTTTATTAAAATTACTAATATATGAAAGAATTATGAATTTTACAGATTGAGTTTTAAAATCAGATTTTTACAGATTCACTGTTTCTGACCTTTGCTCATTGTTTTAAACATATCTCAAAAATTACATTATATATGAGCATGAAACTAGTCTTATTTGAAATCTAGACTCAATTATATTTCTAATGATAGGTCATTTGCTTAAAACAGACTTAAAATGAAGAAGTTGTGATCTTTTAAAGTTGAGTTTGCATTTCTGTCTGGGTGAATTGATTCACTAATCGATTCTAAACATCCAGAGAGTATCCTGAACATCCTAAATCGATTCACCAATCGATTCTGAGTATTTTGGTGCACGAATAACGACTAGTAATGGCTAGTTTTCATTCTTAACACCCTAAACAGCTATAATACTCCATGAGCTTCATATTTAAGCTAAGAAACACAAAATATAAAGTAAAGAGAGCCTGAACTTCAATTGAAAATATCATTTTACATCCTTCTTCATCAACATCATCATTTGAGCTCATCTTTGTGAATTTTCTTTATTCTAAGTACTTCATTTGTTTCATCTACTCTTTAAGAGAGTTTATCTGAGTTATTATTCATCTTGTATCACTTTAGAATTGTGAGGGTGAGGTATCCTTTGTAAAAGGAGAATTTGCTCAAGGAAGAGTAAGAGAATTGTAAGACTTCTTTAAGTGTCATTTGAAACTTAAAGGGATAGTGAATTAACATAAACTTTGAGAGCTTGGAGAGTGAATGTACACCTTGGTGAGGATATTCAAGGGAGGAACCACTACAAATCTTTGTGTTTGATCTCTCTTCCTTATCTTTTATTTTTCTGCAACATTGCTCTATTTTTCTGCTATGTATGTTCTATTTTGCTATTGCTATTTGTTGGACATATTTGTGCATTAATGCTTATGTTACTGCTTAGATATTTGAATGATTAATTCATTTTCATTTTACTATTGCTATTTGCTGAGATATTATGCTGAATGCTTTATTCTTATTGTTGATAATTGTTGAATACATTATGCATCAATATTGATCTTGATCTTTAAATGATTGAAAGGTTGAATTAAATGATTGAAAAAAAAATTCATCTATGCATATGCTTTTTGATTATTCATCTATGCATAGTTGAATGAGTGGCTTTGCACAAGAGTATTGAATTACTATATATTATGTGCAAATCTATTCATTGAATTATCTTCTTAATGCTTTATTTATAGATAATTAAATAAGTTAGTTTGCATTAATTCTTAAATTTATCATATCTTAAGTGCAATAAATATCTTTATAGAACTCCCTTGGAATTGATTGAATTAAGTTTATTCTCATGGCTTCCCAAAATTAAAAGGTTTCCAAAAAAGATTTTAAAAATAAATAAAAAATTTAAAATACCCAATTCACCCCTTCTTAGGTGTAAGTTGCCAAGACCAACAGTGGAACCACTATAAATTGTATTTGCATTCTCTCTTCCTTTTTCTCTATACTTTTTTTGCATTTAGTTAATTTAGTCTTTTAATATGATAAGTTTACTTATTAATTCATAAAACATAAAAGGCTATCAAACTTTGATAGTATGCTTCAATATTTATCTTGGGATGGTTGAATAGTTGAAAGAGATTTTTATTTATGCATGTGGACTTTTTGATGCACCTTGCCTATGTGTAGGGGTATAAGTAGCTTTGCATAAGTGTGTTGATATGTTATATCTTGAAAACATAGGTGGATCTATGTTAGTTGTTATAGGGGCAAAAATAAAATTACACACACACACACTAATGATAATTATTGTTCTTACAATTTACATAAGATTGCCTTTATAATCTTTTTTACACTTATAAATGGGAGATTAAAATTAAAATTAAAATTAAAAATTTATTTTTATTTAAATATTTAAGTATTTATATTAATTTAATTTTTTAATTTTGCATATATATTGCCTATTAGAATTAATTTAATTTAGACCTAATAATTTAATAATTTAAATTATAATTCTAAAGTGTTTAGCCCTGATAAAACTAACAATTCAGTTGGGCCTAAATGGCACTCAAGATTAAATGATAATAACTAATGATTCTTGACAATGGATTGACTTATTGTTAATTACATTTTATAGACAAGGTCCTTATGCTTAAACCTAATGTTGGACTGACTCATCCTTATCGGTATCAATTTTATTATTTCCCCAAAAACACAAAATAAAAGTTAAGATTTATAAAAGAAGTGTACTTTTTATCCATTTGACATGTAACAAATTAAAGATTGTGACCATTGCTTTAATCGTGGTTTGAAGAGATTGAGGAGTTTATAAGCAAGGTCCTTTTGCTTAAACCTTATGCTAGACTAACTCTTTTCTATTGGTATCAATTCTATTCTTTCCCTAAAAACACAAAAAAAAGTTAAGATTTATAGGAGGAGTTTACTTTTTGGCCATTTGACATGTAGCAAATTGAAGATCGTGACCAATGCTTGATGGTGGTTCAAAGAGATTGAGAAGTTTTTGTAAAAGAGATTATGATCAAATTATCTGAATCTTTCATCAATAAATGAATTTAGCTAAAGATTCAGATATTCATGAAATTTTATTATATAAAATTATTTGTATATGATTCGTACATATTTATATGATTTGTTGATCGAAATATTTTCTAAAATTTAACAATTGGAATTGATATTAAAACCAAATAATTCATGAAAATATAACCGATTCATATGCAAATTTGGGATATGGATTATGATTTTATAATTTATAATATGCAATCATAATTCTTGGATAAAAAGATGACATGAATCATATCATTATTCCATGATGTTCAAATTAATTATTTTATTATTATTTATGTTATTTTAAATTGTTATATATAATGCACACAAATTATGTGAAGAATTTTATGTATAATTCATATTACTTAATTATACAAAATTTTAAATTAATTTTGATTTGTGTATATTATTAAGGATTGGTATGTTTCGATGCTGTATATGTTTTTCAACATGAATTTAGTGCTTTCATCTTTGTTTGTTGCGATTACAAAAAAAAAAGGTATAGACTTCTATGCTTAGATTATTGTTTATGGTAACTTTGACTTAGCCATTTTTTTATTAATTTTATGGGAAAGTTTTATAAAATTTATATTTTTTAATAAAATTTCAAAACTTTTTGATATGACATAAATTATTTAAAGTATAATTATTCATATTAAATTCATAATTTTTCCATAAAATTTCATAATTTTATTTATAAATCTCACCACAAAAATAAATTTATCCCTTCTAATAGAGCACAGTAGACATGGACAACAAAATATATACACATTTTATTTCTATTTTGGTATTGAAGTCATGTTTGTTGGTACTATGCACCTTTGAGAACAATTGAGTTTGTATTTAAAATTAATTCATTTGGTTGGTTCTACACTAATGCATAAAAGTCCCCGTTTTGTATGTAAAATTATAAAGAAGGCATTGTAGGACCAAAGTTTGGCCTTGTGTATAGTACATTTAGTATGCGAAATATATTCCGATTTTTGTATATATATAAGTTCTAATTTTTTGCAAAATTAATGTTATAAAACTATATTTATAGAGTTCAGGTCTTTTTTTTATAGGGTAAGGGGGTGTTTACAATGCAAATGATATTTTTTGGAAAAATTGGAGTTTAAATAAAAAAATTTATTATCATTCAACTTTTATGCATGATTTTAATTGTTAATGAATTTCCATTAATCAAAAATGTGTTCCATACTATTTACTATGCTAACCAAACACTCTTAAATGCCCAACTAAATTATACAATAATAGAAAAAGAGCTCTTAGTAGTAGTATTTGCATTTGATAAATTCAGAGCTTATTTAATGAGGTTGAAAGTAATTGTGTACATGGACCATTCAACTATCAAATTCTTAGTCGAAAAGAAAGATGCTAAGCTAAGACTGATTAGATGGGTGCTCTTATTGCAAGAATTTAACCTGGAGATTAGAGATAAGAAAGGAATTGAGAACTTAATTATAAATCACCTATTTCATTTAGAGCCATTTAAGCAGAAGGCAAAATCACCAATCAAGGAAAATTTCTCAAATGAGTAGCTTTTTATTATAAAATCACTTTTTACTCCTCAGTTTACTAATTTTGTTAATTATTTAGCCAATGGAATCATGCCCTATGAGTTGTTTAGCTAATAAAAGAAAAAGTTTCTTGCTAATGTAAAGTACTACTTTTGAAAAGATTCCTTTTTATACAAGCACTGCCTAAATAAAATTATTTGATTTGTCTTAGAAGAGGAGATGCTTAGCATCTTACATTATTGCCATTCATCCCTATACGGTAGTCATTTTGGAGCAAATAGAATAGCTGCTAAAGCATTACAATTTGGATTTTACTAGTTGCACTCTTTAAAGACACCCAAGCATTTGTAGCAGTTTATGATAGATGCTAAAGAACTAGAAATATCTTAAAAAGACATGAAGCCTCTCTAACTAATATCTTAGAGGTTGAGTTGTTCAATGTACAGGGAATTAACTTTATGATACTACTACTAAGAGTTCCTTTTCTATTATTGCATTCAGCTAGGCATTTGAGAGTGTTCAATTAGCATAGTAGGTAGCATAGAAAATTTTATATTTTCTCTAACCAAGAACAGCTCCAATAGCATAGTTACTTGTATAACACATTATCTTGAAAGGAAAATTCAAATCTAAGGCTATTATAACTGGTATAGATACTAAAGCACTCTTTAGAGTTCAAAAGGTTGCAATATATTTCTCATTAAACACAAATGAGACATCTTTTTCTAGTAACATGCAAAGTGACTTTGTGATTTTTGAGAAGTCCTTGATAAACCTTTTTTAAAACATCGTATGACCTAGAAAACTCCAAATGCTTGTGACTGATGTAGGATGATGTAATTTCTCAATTGCTTCAATTTTTGCTTAATCAATTTCAATATCTCAAATCAAAACCTTATGACCCAGCATAATACCTTTTTTTACATGAAATGACATTTTTCCCAATTTAAAACTAGATTTGTTTCCACATAATGTTGTAATACTTTTGCCACATTAGAGAGACATTGCTAATATGATTTGCCAAAAACTGAGAAGTCATTCATAAATACTTCAATAAATGTCCACAATGTTTGAGAAGATTGCCATCATCATTCTCTAAAATATTGTAGGAGCATTGTATAAATCAAAAGGCATCTTTTTGAAGGTGAATGTACCATAGAGACATGTAAAAGTGATTTTCTCTTGATCTTTTGGTGCAATTGAAATTTGATTATATCTTGTGCACCTATCCAAGGAGCAATAAGGGGCTTATTCAGCTAATCTATCCATTATCTGATTTATAAATAGAAAAAGGAAGTGATCTTTTTAGGTGATTTATTAAGCTTTCTATGATTAATGCAAACTATCTAGCCAATTACTGTTCTTTATGGAATTAGTTTATTATTCTCATTGGGTATAATAGTTATTCCAGCTTTCTTAGGCACAACTTGAGAGATTAGGTAGATTATTCTTATATCCAGCCATTTGATCACTTTTTTTTACCATATCTTTCATGTTGGGATTCAACCTCCTCTAGTGCTCAACTAATGGCTTATAATTATCCTTTACTAGGATTTTATCTATATAGATTAAAGTACTTATACATTCTATATTAACTATTAACTATCCAAATGCTGTTTTATACTTCCTCAAAACTCTTAACAATTTCTCTTTTTCATCAAATGTAAGGGTAACAATGACTATTACTGGTAATGTTGAATTTTCCTTCACTTAGGCATACTTCAAGTGCATTAGTAAGGCCTTTAGCCTTAACACTAGTGGTTTTTTTCTATTGATGGAGTAAGTTTACTTAGTGTCTCTCCTAGACCTTCAAATAGTCCTTTGATAAAAACTAGAGAATTTGCATTAAAGTAATTGATTTGCTCTAAGATCTTAGGATTAATAAACTTTGATGTATCAACATCCCTGCTGCTAGTGGTTAATCTATGTAGATTTCATGCATTACATCTTTCATGCAGCTAGCTAATGTACCTATTTTGTAATAGGTATCACCTTTATATAGAAGAGATAAAGCTTTTAAATATATTAAAGGACACTTGATCATCTTGAATACGTAAAGTCATGCACAACAATTAAAGTTCAGCTAGTTGCTAGAAATAGCCTCCTAAGAATAATAGGAATTTCTTGATTTTTCTTTATGTCAACAATTATGAAATTAGCTAGGAAGATGAATCCATTAACTTTTATTAGCACATCATCAAGGACTATACATAGATGCTTCATCAAATGATTTGCTAACTATAGTGACATTGTAATGAATTTCACTTCTCTTAAACCTAATTTCTTGTAGACAGATAATGGTATTAAATTTACATTTACACCAAGATCATATATCACCTTTTTAAAATTGTATTTTTCAATAGTGCATGGAATGTAAAAATTGACACAATCCTTTAGCTTAGATGGTAACTTTTCCTAAAGGATGGCACTGCATTCTTCAGTAAAATGCAATAGTCTTGAATTCTTCAAGCTTCCTCTTATTTGAAAGTATGTCCTTTATAAACTTCACATAATTGGGCATCTGGGCAGGTGCATTAGTAAAAGGTATGTTAATATGTAACTTATTAAATGCCTCCAGAAACTTTGCTAATTATTTGTCAAGTTTTGCCTTTTGAAGTCTCTAAGGTAGGGAATTGGTAGTGTATACGAAAAAAAGTTATCTGGAAAACTAATTCTACCTAGTATTACCTTATCTTCTTTAAAATTCTCAACTTCCACCTTTTGTTCCTCCTCTACTGCTTTTTTTTCTTCATCACTCTTCTTTTTAGTTATAGGTTCATTCAACTTCTTCCTACTTCTTAACGTGATAAATTTCATATGTTCTCTTGGATTTCCTTCAGTATTACTTGGTAAAGTGCTTAGTTGTCTGGAATTTAACATATTTATAATTTAACCTATCTATATCTCTAAGTTTTTTATTGAGGATGCTTGACTTTGTAGGGCTACTTCTTGGCTCTTAAGTGTAGCATCTGTTCTTGCCATAAATTAAGAAATATTCATAGTCAATTAAGCCAATACATCTTCCAAGTTCACTTTTTGTTATAGCGAAGGTTGATGAACTTGTTACTAAAAGTTACTTTATAGCTTGAACATATTTTGATTATTTTACCATCCTTAATTAAGGTGATATCTCTATCCCGAATTGTATGTATTCACGAATTGGTCATTCTAGAAAATTTGACTCCCCATATAATTTGCTTGTTTTAGTTGAGAAAGCATGAATGAGTTTCCTTCCTAATATTACATGCTTATATGAGGACTTCCATATAAATCACAAGCTTCAATAGAAGTTCTGATTACATTTACTTGAGTTATTGGTGAGCTCACTTGCTTAGACATAGAGGCAACTTGAGAAGACAAAGTTGTAAGGATATCTAATTCATGAACCCTAAGTGTTTTCCTTAGAGTATTTTGCTTAGAAAGCTATTAATAAGCATTAGTCGTTATCTCCTCTAGTAGGCTCATAAGCATCTTATATGTTTTCCCCATTAATGATCCATTAGTATAGCATCCATAAGTGTTCTAATAGAATTGGTTATAGAAAGTTTGCAACTATAGCCAATTTCGTAGCTTATAATGAAGACATCTTCGTAACAGCTCCTTATAACTCTCTAAAGCTTCATAAACATTTTTCATGTCATGTTAGGTGAATGAAGCAATCTTATTTCTTATTTTTACAATTTTAGTTTAAGGAAAGAATTTTACTAAAAATTTTTGTGCCAATATATTTTATGTAGTGATGCTTCTTATCGGTAAAAAGTGTAACAAACTTTTAGCCTTATCCTTAAGTGAGAAAGGGAAAAGTTGTAATCTTATGGTATCATTATAAACGTCATTATGTTTAAATGTATTATAAATTTCCAGGAAGCTAGTCATATGTGCATTCAAATCTTCAGTTGGAGAACTACCAAATTGATTTGTTTATATCATTTGATTAATGGCAGGCTTGATTTCAAAGTTATTGACTGGTATAGGCAGTCTCCTAATCCTAGAAATAATAACCATGACTCTTGATGTGGCATAGTCACAGAATGCTTTGGTATCTGCACCTTCTTCTCTTGGATCTGTCGTTGCATCACTTTGATCTAAAGTTTTTATACCTTTTAATTTCTTCAACAAGTTTTCTTAATCTAGGAACTAAAATGTAATAGCTCAATTACCCTCGATTTGGCCATGCACTAGGATAAATCTTGAACAGAGACAAGAGACACAAAAAATGTAAAATAGAAACTAAATTAGGATTAATATTAATTGGTATTGATATTAATGATAATAATCCCTGGAAACGATATCAAAAATTTGTTCTATGTGAAATGATTTTGTCAATTAGTGCAAGTGTACACTATTATAAATAAGTAATAAGGTGATAAGCAGAGTATTATTCTTATAAGGATTGTTTTACTAAATACCAAAATTGATAATCTTAACACTATTTAGTGAATTGATTAGTTAAGAATCGAAGTAATTAAATAAAAATTTATGCAAAGTAATTGAAATGAATATGAATACAATTAGAGTAAAGGTAAATATAAATAAAGTTCGAGGGATCAGATTTCATTTAACAAATTTAAATTGAATCATCTATCTACTTTAATCCAATTTTAATTTTTCTAATTGATAATTGTGTTTCCCTAAATTAATTATACACCTTTTTCAAGGTCAAGTAAATTTATCATCAATTGCTAATTCACTATATTCCTATGTGAATTAAAATAACTAATAATGCTTTATGATTTATGAAACTCATTAAGACTATACAAACTATATGAATATATTCTTATTTCATATGTAATTTATGGTTTTAATTATAGGATCTCAACATGCATATTTAAATCATTCAAAAGGTAGTCAATCAATTGAAAGCATTAAGAATTATAATTAAAACTCAATCATAGAGAAAAAATTTGACATTAGATTCAATAAACTAGAATTCAACATATAATTATTAAGCTACATCATTACCCTAAGAAAATGAAGATTAAATTCATAATGGAATTAGAAATAAACTCAAAATAAATTGAAAATATCATAAATATGACATGAAACTTATTTACTCATGATTAAAATATAAAGATATAACTACAAATGTATGAGAATAGAAAATTTAGCCATCTATATTAATGGCAACCTAAACTATCCATATAGAAGAACTTCTTAGCCTTCTATTATGGAGACATGCAAGAAGAACTAAAAATTTATAAAACTATACTCTAAATGCTCTCCCTTGTCTTTTGTCTCTTTCTATTTATAGATGAATGGGCGTAAAGATTTGAACTTGCCAAGCCACCAATCTTGATCTCGTAGTAGCCATGCTTTAGGATTGTTGCCAATTTTTGATAATCAAAATGATGGATTCTCATATTTTAGTCTTCATGAAAGTTGTAGAGATAGATTTTAGTTTTAAAATACGCTCAAGAAATACTAATTTTGAGATTTGTAGCTCAAGTTATGGTTAAATTAGTAGGCAAAGGTCATATTCAAACAAAACCATTATTTCAAATTTTAAGTAGAATTTGAAATCCTTGAAGATAAAACTGGGTTTTAGCCTTAACATGAAAGTCGAAGTCTCTTAGCTTTTGATCTATAAAAATAATGACCCAATCTAATATCCAAAGCTCTAGATATGACTTAAAATTTGAAAGAGGATTGAAATCCAGCATTATTTGAAAAATCTAATTTCATCTCAAAATCATGACCTATTCACAAAATACAACCAAATTTATTAAATTAAGTTTATATGACATTCTAAAATGCATCCTGCAAGAGAAAAATGAATATGTAAATATTTTTAATTGTCACATAGCAAATAAGATAGTAGTTTTATAAAGCAAAACACCAAACATAAAAAATGAAATCTTTCCGCATCTCAACCATCAATAATCAACTAAGCTACTTAATCCTAAACCCAATTTGATTAGAAAGGTAGAAAAGAGAAACTAGCTTCCATTTTGGATAATTATGAAATTAACTCATTCTCTAAATTCGATTTCTAAGTAGCTATGATGCCAGATGAGGGTTCAGGATTAGGAATTTATCCTGAAGAAACTCTAGACCTATTATCCCTGGCCAATTTATCAAAAACAAGTTTAAACTTTGTTCAAGGCATTTTAGTAATTAGCATTTTAATTGTATTAAATGTTAATTTTTTTTAAAGAATAATGAAATTTTAAATAATTCTTTATTAGTCATTTTATTTGATGGATTAATGTGTAGGTGAGAAATCTGTGTAGTTCTAATAACTTATAAGAAAAATTAATATAATTTTCTCAAAATTTTACATTGATCACTGCTTGAATGCAAACATTTTCACAAAGTAATCTTGAGTTTTGAATTTAAATCATCCTATAACTTCCCAATCAAGAGTTCTTTTAAAAAAATTAAAATTTGTGAAAATTTTTAAAAGGCTTAACTCATTCCTTTGACCATCTTAATTAATTATCCACAACTAGTGCAAAAAATATTTTAAAATTACTAAATATCATAAAATGATATTTCAAATAAGTAATATGCCTATTTTATTGATAAGGTCATGAAAATGTATTTATTTATTTTATGATTAAAAATATATAAAATTAATAATTTTATAAAAATACATCCATTCATTTTAATGTATGATATATATATATATATATATATATATATATATATATATATATATATATATATATATATATATGTTATTGTTTTTATAAAATTTATGCATAAAAACCTATATTATTGTTTGTTATAGACAATTAAAATTAGTTTATTTAGTTTTTTCTTCATAAATTATAGTCAATCAAAAAAAGATTATTTATTAAAGGTTAAAATCTCATATGAAAAATAAGTAGGTCTCATTAAAAACTGTTAAGTGACAAATTAAATTATACTATTTGTGCATGATGACATAAGTCAACTGATTAAAATAAGCCTATGTATTAATGATATCATTCAATAAATAAAGAAATCATCATGTGTTAGAGTGTATCATCCTAATCAATAAAAAATTTGCTTAGGGAGAAGATTGACTAAATCAAATCGAAAGATGAAGTCCTTTATCGAATAAAATAACATTTTTAAGTTTAAAATATTAATATAAATATGTTAACTCTTTCATCACTTAAATAATATAGATGATTGTCCTAATATTAGTATATATATGTGTGTATAAATATTGCTATTAACTTTAAAAATAAAGGGCTCATTGGTGTAAAACAAGAATAAGTCATCAGCAGAAGAGACATAAAGCTATTAAAGCCATCTAAAGTCTTTAATCTCAATTAAAAACAATCAAATTCAAGCACAACACCTTTATGAAAATTCAACTTTCGATTGAAAATTAAGTTTTCTTACAGCCCTTCCTAGAAGTCAAGATCTTCAATTTAAGAACATGTTTCATCAAAACTTTCGTAAGAAAAATACCTGATAAAACCTTTTTTCAAAATCAAATCCAACCTTTTGATACAAGAAACCTTCGATTGAAACAAAGTATTCACCAACTGCTCCCCGAAATTTTTTTATTAAAATCAACTACTTAATCAAAGTCAACCAAAAGAGAAGAATTAGGGGATAATCTTATTTTTTTATTAAGAATTACAAAAATTAGAAATTGCACTCCATATTATAAAAAATCAATAAAATTATTTGTTTTATATAAGCGGAACAAAATTTGTACACACAAAATTTTCCAATAAAGAAATTTATACACAATAAATAATTTTATTATTTTAAGCTTAAAATCATTTTTAAAAATTTTTTAAATAGTCTAGGGGCTTGCAATTTGCATAGGCTTGTCTTTTACTTCTTTTTCCTTTTTTACATTTCTTAACTTCAATATAAACTAATTCGTTAGATATATCTTGATCTAATCAATTTGATATTCACATCCAGAATCAATATCTTTAACTTCTGATCTAATCTAAATTAATTATTTTTTAAATTTAAAAATTTGTTCAAAAAGTAATTATTTAAAAATTAACTATTTTTTATTATGATTTATTCAATTTTGAGTTATTAATTTGAATTGAGAATGTGATTTTAAAATTTACGATTATTGTTTTAAAATTTAAAATTATTTTAAAAAGTTTTAAGAAATTGGAAGAAAGAGTTCTTGGATCGATCAGTTGATTTGCAAATCACAAATTTTAGGACTCACAGTTTTACTCAAATAACCTACAACTATTACAGACTTGTTTTACTACGGATTTGCCCTGATTGGCTTGCCGTTGAATGGAACAAATCTATTCAACACTTGCAATAAATAGGCATCGTAAATGCTGGGATTTTAGTAGTGCATCAATATTTTATTATTATTTTTGTGCTTTACTCTCCATTAATTTTAGATTTTGAACTTAAACTCCTACCATTATTAAAAATAATAACATTGTCAATAACAGGAAAGTTAAAAGCGGGCCATTTTCGCAGGCCTCAAAGCCCATATAATATGCAACGCCCACGCGTACCCTTACCCACACTCATCTCTTATGGGCCTTGCCCTTCTCTTTCTGCATACGTCAAAGCCCATAGACAGATTTCTCACTATATAACGCTATCTGCTCCCTCCCGCACGCTTCTTCTTCAATTTCTACGGACGCGTCTCTCTGTTGTGTTGAGTTCTCTGTCTCCTTCCCTGGTAAGTTTCTTGTTAAAATCACTATTTCCGCAACACCAATCCTTTCACTGATTTTATTTTGATCTTTCGCAAAGCTTATACGGTACTGCGATCTGATGATTATGTTGTTTAGGGTTTTTTGTGCCGATGACTTTTTACCTCAAGAAGGGATCATCATCCAATCTTGGGTGCAATTTTAAGTTAATGAACCGGGGGAGGCTTTGGTGTTCGTGGAATATACTATTTCGGCATTGGACTTGACGCATAGGGAGTTTGGGATTTTGGTGTAGCTGACTATTTTTTGTTCGGTTTCTTTGCTTTTTGACTCGGTTTTGACTCAAATCCATATAGGTTTCTTGATTAGAATTCACCCCTTTTCTCTTAACTGCCGGTGAGGGGTATTTGATTGGGATACTAGGGGTTTGGATATTGTTAGATTCTTGAGCTTTCTATTTGGGTTTTCCAATGGCTAGAACAAAATTGGTTCCGGGGTTTAGGTTCCATCCAACCGATGTTGAGCTGGTCAAGTACTATCTGAAGCGAAAGTTGATGAGGAAGAAATTCTCCATGGACGTAATCGCAGAAGTCGACATATACAAGTATGCTCCTTGGGATCTTCCAGGTACGCATACAAGTTTTCCCTTTCTATAGTACTTTGTCTGTGGTTCTATTTTGTTTTTAATTGCTCGTTTATTATTCTTATTTTCCTTCGGTTTTCAGATAAATCTTCTCTGCAGACTGGGGATTTGGAATGGTACTTCTTTTGCCCAAAGGGTGTAAAATATGCAAGTGGGGCTAGAATGAATCGGGCAACAGGAGATGGATACTGGAAAACTACTGGGAAGGATAGACCAGTTCAGCACAACAGTCAAACTGTTGGGAAGATACGAACCTTGGTATTTCACAGGGGTCGCGCACCTCATGGCGACAGAACTGATTGGGTTATGCACGAATATAGACTTGAAGGACTTGAAGAGAAGGATCTGACCGACAGAGGAATCCAGCGGGTAATTACTCTTCCTCTCTCTTGCGGGGTAGTGGTTGACCTGTCACTTGGGTATGTATTTTTTTTTTTTCAACTGTGACTGGGCGTATTACTTGTGAAAAAGGATTTGTGATAGGATGACAGGATATTCTCTGCAGGTGCTTTAAGTCATATGGCATATTCTTATTGTGACTTTTAGTGTAGGATTTTCTTGTATTGGATATAGCTTTACTCCACATTTGGCTAATTTAGATTCTCCTGTCATTGTTATTGTTTGCTGATATAACAAGTATTATGCTGATTTGTAAGCTGATCTAATCAGTTTTCCTGGCTTATATGCATTACAGGACTCCTACATGCTCTGTAAAGTCTTTAAAAAGGATGGTCCTGGTCCTAGGAATGGTGCACAATATGGGAGACCTTTTAATGAGGATGACTGGAAAGATGATGATGAGGAAATTGGTGGTGTAGAATCTATCCTTTCTGGTGTCATGTCTCCACTAGTTCCCATGCTTCCTGCTACACCTAGTAGTTCTGTCGCAACTCACATGCAGAATCTCTCTGCAAGTGGATATATCGGGCAGTCATCTCCGTCTTGTCTAGCAGAAGCTTTGCCTTCTCCATGCATGATGCATCCTCCAACTCCTAGCGATCAAGTTACTTCCGATAACAATCCTCTGGTTCCAGTTGATGATGATATTATATCATTGTTGGATTGTTTCTGTGAAGAAGATAATGCATTGGCTTTGAATCAAAACAACACTACTGAGGTGCGTGCATTACTTCTTAATATAGCAGCATGGCTGATTTCCTTGTATGGATTGTTTTAGTTGTACCTTATTTTTTGTTGTAGTTGCCCATGGATGTCTTGCGACTCTTGACCTTGTGATTTTCATTGTTTTCTAAAACAAGTCCTCGTTTTACTATTTGATGTTTGTGTGGTATATGTGCTGAATGTCTGCGGCTTTGTGCTAGTTTTTGCACGTCAAATATAATTGCTGGTCTTCTGTTTTGCAAATATCTATGAAATAACTTTGCATGTGATGAGTAAAACATCATAATCAAGCTTCCTTCCTTTTCAAGGACAAAATGCTATATGACTGCTATGTACATAATTCCTTTTGGATTTTTGAATGGATTGAACTGAAAGTCCTTGGTGGTTCTTGAATGCTGCTTTTGTTCTTTGGTTTTTTAGGCCTATTTTTACTACTTCTTGGACACTGACTGTAATAAGTTTGGCGGTTTGACGTGCTGTTGAGCCATTTTAGCTACAAATCGACTTGTCAATACGCGATCTAGATAGGGTAGGATTTTCATCGTTCATACTTGTAACCATATCCTGACTTTAAATATTAACCCATGTTGGCTTTTTGCAGGATTCACAAGGGGTTGCTGAACATGGTCTCGATAACGCAGAAGGCGTAGATGATATCTTCAAGGACTTGGGAGACCTTGCCTTTGCTAGTTTGCGTGGAGGTGGACATGATTTTTCCTTTGGCCGTATATCTGAATACACTCCAAACCAAGTGCTTCCTGCCCTTGATATGCCCCCCTTGGATTTAAACGACTCAGACTACTTGGAGTTGCGCGACCTATACCCTCCCTTGTTCAATCAGACTGAACATGGAAGATGGGCTGTTTCAAAATCAGGTTTTGGGACCGGTGTAGATTAGACAGATAAATGAGACAAGTATTTGTGCATGTAGTGTTGACAAATCTGTATTTGAGAATAATACCCCATTTTTCATTTTTTTTTATTCATTACTTTACCGTAACGTTAATTGTTATGCTTATTTCTATGGTAGTTAAGTGCTGAATAATGCTTGCTTCCAAATAATGAATTGTTGTATTACCAGGTTGGAGTGACGCGTTAAACATTTTCCACTGAGAAACGTTTGAGACCATAATATAATACAATTCAACGGATTTGGTTGCCTGAGGCTGCGAGTTAAGGAACGAAACCCAAAAAGCATAAGCCTTGGGATTTTAATGCATCTCAAGTAAACAATAGATGAGGAATGAAACATCTAGAAACTAAGATATCACTAAGGCAAGAATCTGCTAAAACAATTCTGAGTTTATCTACGTTATTCAGTTTACAGAATTGGTTTTTCCCGCCTGATTGAACTTCTACACACTAAAATACTAGTACCTTTTACCTTGATTCAATGGCATGAGTTTCCGAACCTCTTAAAAATGATCGGCGCCACCAAATTTGGAATGCCTTGCAGAGATTTGGACATTCAGTGCCATGCCTAGAGAAACACCGAAACCATTCCATAAACAATGTGTATTGTTGCTTTAGAGGTAAAGTAAGAAGGGTCTGACCCATAGACTCTTCCAAGGCCTTCATATCAAGCCCTTTTCTGCATCTCTGCAGCCATCCAAAGTCCAACAGCATAGCTCCAAACCATGCCTGCAGAAGCCTGGATCTCGTCTCCACCCTGCATTGCAGTTTTCTTGAACCCATGGCAACAAACAGAATTGCCGTCACTCGACTGAGTTCATATCTAATCATGGGGGATGCATTTTCATGCATTTTAAGCAGATGATGTTGATTTGCCCATATATCCACAAATTCCTCTGCCACTTGCCCATCAAGCATGATATCCAGCAACCAATTGATGTTATCAACTTGTCTGGAGATGCGTTCAATCAGAGGCTTGTCCATTTCTTTCTTCCACAGCCTTTCAGGAGGGGAGGTGCCAGATGCCTCCTCAAGGAGGTTGACAAGCGATCCCAGACAAGAGTCACAAACAGCAAACATATCTACCTTGCTGAGCTCAACTTGGTTTTTATCATAGACAGAGCTTTTGCAAAGAAGAGCCTTCACTAGTGACTTCAGTTCATTTCTTGCATTGGAATCCACACAAGTGGTTATCGACCAAACAAGCTGCTGGGCTAAATGTGGTTGGGATTCTCCTGAATCTTGTGAGTAAAGTCTTCCAAGGATGTCCTTCGTTGTTGCATCATCAAACTTAAATCTTGTGAATAGACTCCTCAATTTCCCTTCTTCCTCCTCCGTCCAAGGAACAGCCTCAAGATATTTCAAACAGGATAAAACACCCTTAGTGAACATGACACCAGCTGACACCTAGTAATATAACAAGATGACCTTGTCAGAGACCAAAGACGTACCAATTTGAAGGCTATATTAATCAAATCTGTTTTAACACCAAAATCATCAAATAGTTTGAGTTTAAGATTGTACCCTTCTCTTTAGTTCCATAATTTTCTTTCGAGGAGCATAGGCCATTTTTATTCAATATCATGCTAAATTTAACCTTTCATAATGAAACATAGTCTCTCAATAATCAAACAATTCACTTGGTATCAAGCAAAAATAAAATTTTAGCACAGATGTTATATTCTCCCAAGATAGCACACATATAGCATGCCTCAGGCACAGCCTACAGGTTTTTTTCCATTACATCTGTATATCAGTTGATTTTGCTAATATGTAAGCTAAAAATCACCAAGTTTTTACAACTCGGAATTGATTACTACAACAATCTACCAAATTCAATTCTCACTTAATCTGGCCTACTAAAACATCACTTCAATGTTCAGCCGCATCAAGGCATAAGCTTTAAAAAATTAAAATGCCACAGTCCTAATACTGAGGCAAATCGATCGAAAGCAAGCACAAACAAAGCTATCGACAAGGCCGGAAGAAAAACTCAATATGCACATAGGTTATGGCTACAGTGGGAATCCGAATGGTAAAACACTCAACAAAAATAAGAAATTTTAGGACAACAGAAATAAACAAAAGAAGTAGTCTGTGCCCAGTGTACTCACTACTGACCTCCAAAATATTAATGGATCGATAAACCCCAATCTTTGTAAGCCGTTTCATCATATCATCCTCAAACATAAGCTCAATGGTCTCTCTAAAAACTCCCAAATTCTCCACCTCAGGCACTTCTATTCTACACATTTTCGGCCCAGGTGAAGCACTCTCCCCCAGCCCCTTTTTGTAATCAGCTATCAATCCCGCAAAGACCTCAGAGTTCGCAGTGAGAACCCCCGAGTTTAGCTCCAAAACCATGCACCCGCCATTCTTTCCTCTCAAATTCAACCTTACATCATACGCATCCTTCATGCTGCCACCAGAACCACAGCTCTCCGGTGGCGACCGAAATTTCTCTGCTGGAGACCGGAGGCTCTGAGATCGTAATGAGGGTGTAGAATCAACCGCCGAGGAGGGATCAGCGCCAATATCTCGGATAGAATCAACGGTAGGGTCAGAATCAATCGGTGATACTCTACCAGGGGACAAGATCCGGCGCGGATCGATCTTCCCCACAATGCCTAACCCGGATTTGGTGCTCTGGGGTGAATTTGGCACCGAGAGACTATGCTTTGAGATGGTCTCGGACTTGGGGCAATGCGCTTTTGAGCGTGATATTGAAGTATTCTCTGGGCTAGAAGGCGGAACCGTGAAAGAGCAACACCATGCTCGGCGGCGAGGATGAGGCTCCCGTCGGGAACTCTGCTTCCGGCGGGACGAATGATCCATGGCTGTCAGTGACCGGGCAAGCTGAACCGAGTCACAGTCCGAAACAAAGAGAGAGAGAGAGAGAAAAAGTGAATAGGGAAAGGGTAGAGAAGAGAGAGAAAATGCTATGGCAGCATCAAAAACTATGGTGGCACTGGCATCGTCTCACGAGAGATGCCTTTTTTTTTTGGGCTATGAAGTTGAAAGTATGGGCTGTTACTGTTGTTCTCGGGAATGGCGTGGCTTCGGAGGGTTAGTTGTGTTTGTCGTTAGAAAAATGCAACTTCCACAAAATAGTAAATGTAGTCCCAAAAATGAAAAACAAAATAGTAAAATGCATCACGTATTTCTTTAATGTAATAAGATCTGAATTAAATCACCAACAAATTAGACCAATTTAATTTAAGTCGAGATAATGTTACTTATATAAAAATTGTGTATACAAGTACCGGTGGTGGGTGATGAAAATGAGGATTTGCTGTTGTTTTTCATTTCTTTTGTTTAGTTTAAGCGAACACAAATAATAATAAAGAGAAATCACATTGATCTTATGTGAACTTTGATATAATTACATTTAATGTTCTTTATTTTTAAAAATCATATATTTCTATTCATTTGAAAGACTATTATTTTAAAATATAATAATTTTAACTTTTTAACTGTAATTTATTTTATAATATCATTATGATGATTAAAGAATTATTTTATATATATAAATATTGTAATATAATTATACATAAAAAAGAACTTATTTTTAAAAAAAATACATAGATAAATATATAGGAAAATAATATTAAAGAAGAAATTATTGTTTAAAAATTTAACATCATTGCATTTTATTACGGATGGATACATACATTTTTAGAAAAGTAAATGTAATTTGTATGATTATTGTATCTAAGAGTATGTGAAGAAGTTGAAGTTAGAAATGCTATCATTTTGTGAAACTGATAGAAACCAGAAAGAGAACGGAGAATATGCTGTAAAACTCAGCAGCAGAATGGAGTTCCTTGCCTGGCGAACATGCCAGTGTCTCCAACCAACTTTAGAAGCCAAATGGAATAACTTGTGTTCTAGGTTTAAGATCGAACATTGGTAATATCATGCACCATTGTTGCTTTTTTTGCTGTTTTTTATTTAATTAACAATGATAACGGTGGTTGCTGCTTCCACATACATTTTTGCCAATAAACTATTAGAAAATAAAAGATAAATGAAAACGGAAAAAAGCCTCTTACATAAACAAACCACCCCATTTGGGCCGCAGTGCCTTTGTCAGGGCTTTTATTTTTCTCTATTTGCTTAGGAGTAGTCTGATTCAATTTTTTATTCGCACGCAACCTTTGAACAAGCAAGAGTCAGAATTCTTTGATTCATACCGGAATATATTCATACAGAAGGTTAAGCTTTTTGAGAAAGTATTTTTTAAAATTTTTTTTAAATAAATACTCTTGTTTAATACTTAAAAAGTGATAATTATCTTGTGTTCAAGATTTGCATATGGCACTTCCTATGTTTTTTTAATGAAATGTGTTGTAAGCCAATTGATTCATTCAAACTAGTTCATATTGGTTCAATGGATTTTCGGATTGATACTGATTCAAACCAGTTCAATCATATTTCTAGATTCCTATCAAGTAAGGTCTCGTTCCTAACTGAATTAGTTGATCCGGTCTAAATTTTAAAACATTTGAATTAGTTGATCCAATCTGAATTTTAAAACATTGATTTTAAGTAATACTTCAAATGTTAGAATTAATCATTTTTTTATGAGAGAAATATATAAAATATTCACTAACCTTGGTTAATGAGCATCATTCCACCTTAATATAATTTTATTATGAAAGTTACACAATTATGGTCATAATTATTTAGTAAATAAATGTGTAATTTAATATACTTAATAGGTAGTAGTTAATAGGATTTAACCATTTATTTGTTTGTCATTTTAGGAAATTAAGTTTACATTTATTGCCTTCTTTCAAAAATTACTCCTACTATCTAAATAAATGATTAACAACTTCACTTACTAATTAAATTTTAGTAGAGAATAAATTATTTTCTCAAATCCTTTTTAAATATTATTTTAAAAAAATTATTCCATTTATTTGTCATTTTAGCAAAACCAAGATTGCATCTATTATTTTCTTTCAAATATTACCCTTATTATCTAAATAAATATTCAACAACTTTACTCACTAATTAATTTTTAATAAAAGATATATTAGTAAATTATAACTTATTTCTCCTAAAATTAAGGCACCATCACCAAGATGGAATTAAGGTCAAGTTCCTAGTTAAATCGGTTGGTCTGGTTCGAGTTTTAAAATACTAATTTTTAAGTGATCCTTTGAATGTTAGAATTACTCATTTTTTCCATAAGAGAAATATGAAAAGTATCCATTAACATTAGTTAATGAACATCATTCCACCGTAATATAACCTTATTATGAAAATTACACAATTATGATTATGATTATTTAATAAATAAATGTATAATTTAATATATTTAATAAGTAGTAGTTAATAGGATTTAACCATTTATTTATCAGCCATTTTAGGAAATTAAGTTTAAATTTATTGTCTTCTTTCAAATATTTTTCTTACATCTAAATAAACACTTAATAACTTCATTTATTAATTGAATTTTAGCAAATAATATATTACTTTCTCCATTCTTTTTTAAGTATTGTTTTTGAAAAAAAAAATTATTCCTTTTATTTGTCATTTTAGGAAACTAAGATTACATTTATTGCTTTCTTTTAAGTATTAACTTTGTTATCTAAATAAATACTTAACAACTTTACTTACTAATTAATTTATAGTAAAAGATATATTAGTAAATTATAACTTATCCTCCTAATATTAAAGTTATTTATTATCTTTCTTATTTTTTGTGTATTAACCTTAAACAATACTTAACAAAAGAATGGAGAGAGTAGTAAATTACAACTCTTCTCTTTTAAAATTAAGGTTATTTATTATTTTCTTTAATTCTTATACAATAACATTAAATGATGCTTAAAAATGCAATGGAAGGAATAGGATTTAACTCTATATTTAATAGAATTTAATCACATAATTAGTTTGTAATTGTTATAATAATTAATAGATTTATCCTTAATTATGGCACTCTTTTATGTGACCATGAAGGCCACTAAATATTAGGTTCAAAGCAAAATTTAAACAAAGTTTTAAATGCAATTTCATGAGATAAATGCTAGTCATAGCCTTTAAGGTGACTATGGTTAAGTATTTAATAGTCACCAAAATTCTCTTACAATTTCAAGAAAACAAGAGCCTGTAAAGGACATTAAATATACCTCATAATTAATATTATTTTCACTAATAACTAATGCATTAAAAGCTTTATACTCCATATTTTGATTCTTATTTGATGCCAAAAATAAGATGACTTTAATGATTATGATGATATTTTTGTAATATTTAAAATGTATTTTCTTCACCTTAAATGTAGATAATGATTTGTTGATCAATAGTTTGCTTACCAATTAAATTTTTTTTACTTTATAATATTAAAATTAAAATTTTATAATAATAATAATAATCTCAATTGAATCATGTAAAAAAATAATATTAAAAGATACATAAAATAAATTAATAATTACCTAATGAATCTATTTGTGATATATGATAAATTTGAATTTCTTGATGTATCACTAGCTAATTACAATCAATCTTAATTATGAACTCTAATAAGAGTTACTATTCCTATTAATCCTATTTATACATTTAATTTGGGGAGATATTTTGGCACTGATAGAAAGTGATTAAAATCAATCTTAGAGTTTAAGAGTAGTAATCCTTATTTATATTATAACAACTAGTAGTTCATTCTATCACTGAGAATCACCCTTTAGTAAACTAACAAGTTAAATTGCCACTAGGATCAAACTACACAATCATTGTAATACCCAAGGTGAAATTTAGAATTTTTACTTATTTAAAATGCTTAAAATGATTATTTTGAGCAACAAGCCTAGTTAAATTGTATTTATTATTTTCAAAGTGAAGCAAGGATATTTTAAATTTTTACTAAATAAGTATTATATTGATCTTACTCAGTGAAAGTATTAATTGACTATAATTATATACACTTAATAAGTTAGGAATACTTGAAAATTGAAAGTATATAATTCATTAAATATATGCATTAGTTTTAGGTGAATGGTTTTGCCCATAAATTTACAAATTTACATGAATATACTTAAAAATTCGAGGTGCAATGAATTATAATGTATATATATCTATAACCATGATTTAATAAATTATTTTCTTAACAATTATATAGTATTAGAAAATTTAAATGGAGTTTAGATTTTATCGAAAGAAGAAAATGTTAAAAAATAGGAATTTTATAAAAAATAGGTTCCTTTAAATAATTAAAAGGTTATGATTTATTGAGGTAAGAAATGAAAGGTAAGGATTTAATTAGGAGTAGGGCTCACAGGGCATTGAGAAATGTCAAATCATTATTCATAACTCCTTTTTCTTTTTTCTCCTCTTCTTTTCCTCTTATTTTCCGATCAACTTTCCTTTCTTTTCTTTCTTTCTATTGGTGCTCTTTTCCCTAGCCCACCGTGAGTAACCTCAATCATGTGCTACTTCACACAGGCTGACATCTCACAAGCATCAAAAGGGTGCTTTAGATTGGTGACAGAGCATTCGAGATCTCTCCCTTCTACCTTATGTCTTCTTCCTCTGTTTAGCTACTATTTTCCTGTTGGAATGCTACCGTCATTACTGTTCTTTCCTCTAGCTTCATTTAGGCTTGTTATGGCTCATAAGGGACAAAAGAAGCTCTTGATTCGTATATAGGAGCTAAGCTTCTAGCTCCTAATTTCACTAGTGATTAAATCTAACTCTCACATCGATAAGTTGCTAGCAAATCCCTCAATCTATGGTAAGATATTTTATACAGTAAGATTCCTTGATTTTTCCTACTTTGGATTGATTTTAAGAAAATCCATTTGTATATCTTTGATATATATGATGATGCATATGAAAAACATGATTTTAATGATGAAAAATGTTAGGGTAAAGTGATTAGAGTGTATAAGGAGTATTATATTCTAATATTATGGATAATTCAAGTATGATTCAAAGAAACCCTAAATGGATGAAATATAATTTAATGATTTTGTTGAAGTAAAGCTAAAATAATTTAGAAATTAAATATATAATTTTATAAAATGATATAAATGTGACATTCTTATGGCATGATTAGAGTTTTTATATTATCAAACTCAATACTTTGGGGCATTTTGAGGTTAATCCAAAAAGCCTTTAAAATACTCATAATTTATGATTCCATAAGATGAATTTGGAATATTGAAATGTAAATATATAGTTTTATAAAGTAACATGATTAGGACATCCTTAAAGCATAAGTTTTAATATTTGATTGTATTATAAATGGTTCAGAGGAGCTTTCATTTATAAAGATTTCTAACTTCCTCATGATAATCTTAAAAATATGAGAAAATGATGATGCAAATAATAAGAGTGTCTGAAGCTTTAACTTTTAATATTTTACTCGTATAGTCATAATTCAAAAATCTTTATATTGTGGTGAATCTTTGATTTATGTATCAATCTTAAGAGGGAGTAAAGTATGATTTGAGATAATAATATATATATATATATATATATATATATATATATATATATATATATATATATATATATCATAATTAGAACCTAAAGTGGTAAGTTTGGAAAGGAAATGAATGATATTAATATTTATAGTTATAATTTGTCATCATAAATTTCTAAATAAGAAAAAAAGAAAAAGTGAAAATAAATTATTCCGAGTTTTACAATAGATGTATACCATCAAGTGAGCATATATCCTATTTTAAATTAATTTTTTACTATTATTTTGCTAAATGTCATATTTTATAATATTTCTCATAAATGATAGAGATCTCATCTACATTCACTTATGAAGTCTTAAAGGTATAATTATAACTTATGGATTGTTACTAAGTTTCCTTTGTAGTCACATATGAGTAACTCAAAAATGGTACCGTGATGAGTTAGTAATTATTTGTTTGAGAAAATGTCACTTGAATATGTTTGTGGTATATAGTGATGTTATTATTGACTGTTGATTGATTATGATTAAATTACGATGGTAAATGATATCATTTGTGTTCTGATTAAAACTACATTATTATGTGTATATTAGAAAATGTAATGTGAACTATATTAGAAAGTGAATGATTGTTATGACCATGCAAGAGGGAACGACAGCACTGTTATATATATATTTATATGTTTTAACATTGTCATATGATGATTAAATAACTTCTCTATGATTGAAATTGTAATATGTAAAGCTAAGCTTGAGTATGCAAATTATACTATGAATTATACCATGAGTGGAATTTGAAATTGTAAAATGTGATGGGGGTAATAATGTAAATATTAAATGAAAAAATTTTAGTAATAAGGTAGGAAGGGTCTAAGGCTAACCTTAGAAGGATAAGGATGAAAACCTTACAGAAGGTATAAGGTTAACCCAGGAAACGAAAGGTAGGTACTTGTACATTTATTATACATTATGATGTGATTTTGAATCTTGACTAATTTAAATACTTTTATTTGATGTGATTATAAAGGCTTAATTATGATTAAGCTTCACTAGTTATTTGTTAATGTGATGACTACTTGGAGTCAGTTGTGTATAATATAATAATGATATTATATACTAATGGATAATTGAGATTACTATGACTTATGATATAAAATTTGTGTACATGGGAATATTCAATTCGAGGTTTTGTTTCATATATTTAAAAAATCCAATGAGTGTAGGTTGCAAGTATTTTTTCAATTAATTACTTAATTAGCATATGACCATTTAATATAATTGAATTGAGGTTTAGTAGTGACTCATTTTATTTTATTTTAAATGTTTTTAGGTTAGAATTAGTGTATCTGAGCTTTGTTGCATTTTAAAGATTCAAAGACCACCTAGTTGGAAAATTTAATAGTTAGGATTCTCTGAGGATCAAATTTAAAGATTTAAGTTAGAAATTGTATTGATTCAAGACTTGCTTAATAAGATTTATATAACATAAATTATGGCATCTTTATATCCATTAGTCTAAATTATGATCATAAACGTCTAATAACATAAAATACAGTATCTGATACGAATATTAATGAAATACATATTATACACTTATATCTCATTGACCATATGCAATATTCAATAAAGATATATATAATAAAATTATGTATGTTCAATAAGATTTATATAATAAATTATGATAATATATGTAAATCTTTATATATTAGATCAAAACATCCACTCAAGATATTAAATAAGAATCATAATTCTCAATATAGTATTGAGACATGGTTTAAATATCTCTATAAATATGTCATAACAAAATATGTACAATATATAGCAAAACATAAATATTTCATTATGAATATTTCATATATATATATATATATCTCAAGAAAATAGTTTACATCATAGTACTCCCACTAACCTAAACTATCAAAAGACTTAACTAATCCTAAATTGATTATATAATCATGATATATTCCTACTGCTAAGCCCTTGATTAATAGATCTATAATTATATGATTCGTATAAATATGTTTAATACATGTAATATTTTCGCATACCTTCTCTTGCACAAATTAGTAGCTTATATTAAAATGTTTCATACAAGCAGAACTTTTGTTATTACAAAAGAAGTTTATAGTAGCAGTATTATATGCTCTTAATAATCTTGAAACTAGTCATAAAATTCTTTAATCATATAGCAATGCAAGTGGCATCATAACACGAGACATATTCTGCTTCTATAATGAAGGTTATTTTTAAGGATTGCTTAACAATTTTCCCACAATACAATTCCTTTGTCATCATAAAGATGTATGCAGATATTGATTTTGTGATCATCTGCATAACTACCAAAATCTAAATATGAGTAGACTATAATTATAAGATTTCCTAATCATCTATAGATTAGCATATAATTTTTTATATCTTATAGGTACCTCATAACTTTTTTTGTAATAGTTTAATACCTCTAACCATAATTACTAAAGTATCTCCCTAATATACTAATAACATAAGTTATATTAGGATTTGTACATACCTGAGTATATATTAGGCTACCAATAACCAATGCATATGGGACATTTTTCATACTTTCTATTTTAACATCATTTTGAAAATATTGAGATTTAGAGAAAATTTTTCCTCATAAAATGGGTGTGAAAACTTAAAAGCATGTTGACAAGTTAAACCTCTTTAGTATTTTCTCAATATATATTTGTTAAAACAAAACCTAAGATATGTTATAACAAATCTCTATCCTCAGTACATAAAAACCATTTCCAATATTTTTCATATTAGGATAATATTTATTTTGCCTCCATAAATTGGTTCACATCATTGCTTACAAGGTAAATATCGTCCATTTATAGAACTAAAATAACAAAACTAACCACATTCATCAGCTTATAAATACATTTATCCACTGTATTCGTGTTAAACCTAAGAAAAGCTACTACTTCATTAAACTTGAGGTACTATAATTTAGAAGGTTGCTTTAAGCTATATATGGACTTTTTAAGTTAACACACAAGGTTCGCTTTTCCCTTCTTTTGAAAGCCATTTGACTAGTTCATATGAATAGTTTTTGATATATCACTATTTAAAAAAGATGTCTTTATGTCCATCAAATGTAGCTCTAAATTAAAATAAGCCATTAAAACCATGATAACTTGAAAGAAGTCTTCATTTGAAATTGCTAAAAAGATTTCCTTATAGTGTATGCCTTCCTTCAAGGTATAGCTTTTAGCTATCAATCTAGTCTTGTACCTTTTTATTTCACCTTGAGCATTCCTTTTGGTCTTGAAAACCTATTTGCATTCAACTAACCTATAACCTTCACAAAGTTTTACTAGATCTCACACTTAATTCTTATGCATTAAAGTTAGTTCATCCTTCATAACATTTAACTAATCAAAATGGTTTAAACTAGATATAACTTAGGAAAAGGTTGTCAAGTCAATATTATCATTAATGTCATATTCATGCTTTATAGATATACAACATAATCATTAGGAATTATCAATATATGAACTTTATGAGTTTCCTTTAATAAAATTTCTTTATTTATTTCATCTAATTCAACATTTTTTGCCATTAATTGTAGTGGATTAGCTGGTGGAATAATAGAAGGTGATTCTTCTAATGTTAGTACTAACAGAATAATTGTTCTATCTTTAGTGAAATCCATAATGTGTGGTATTTGGCTTCCATTATCTAACTTATCCATAAATAAGATAGCTCGATTAGATTTAATTGATCTGATCGTATAAGTTAAATAGTAAAATCTGCTTCCCCTTGAGTCATTACAGTACCTAATAAAGTGTCCACTAACAATCTTCAAATCAAGTTTCTTTATGGATGGAATGGATGGCTTTACTTTAGTTTTGCAAGCCTAAACTTGAAAATGTCTTAAACTAAGCTTTTTACCATACAACAATTCATAAAAAGGTCTTAGTTACTAACTTATTAGAACTTAATTTAGAATATATGCCATTGTTTTCAATGCATCACCTTATAAGAATTCTAATGGTGAAGTATGGGCTAGCATGCATCTTATCATGTCTGTAAGAGCTTGATTTTTCTTTTTTATAATTCTATTTTGTTTTGATGTTTCAAGCATAGTGTAATTTGCTTAAATTCCACATTCCTGTAAGTATCTCGTAAAGGGGCCAAGATTTTTTCCTATTTCATCATACCTATCATAATACTCACCACATCTATCAAAATTTACACAGTTTATCTGTTTTCTTAGTTTTAGTACAATTATAGCCTTAAATGACTTGAAGGCTTCTAGCAATTCTAACTTTTCAGTGAGTAGCTCTACCTAACCAAATCTGCAGTAATAAGTAATAAATATGATGAAATATTTGTAGCCTCATATAACACTAGATGTTGTAGGTCCATTAATGTTAATGTGGATCAATTCTAGAACATTCTCTTTTTTACTTCTTTTCTCTTTTTTGGTTCTAGTTGTAAGTTTATCTTTGATGCAGTCCACACAAGTTGGAAAATCCAAATCACAAAGTACTTCCTTCTTTACAAGCATTTAAATTTTTTTCTTTAGAAATGTATCATAATCACTTATGCCACAATATTGAAGACTTTTCATCAATTTAACATTTTTTCTTGCTAATAACGAAGTTTATTGAGTTCATAAAATTAAAATCTAAATTAATTCCATTATAAACCATCACACACAAAACTAGTATCCACAACAAAGGATTTATATTCAACTTTTTCATTTAGAAAATAACAAGAATATCCAATAGAATCTAAAGTAATAATTGAAATTAAATTCTTTTTTATGAAAGGTACATAAACTATATTATTCAATAATAACTCATGGCTAATCTTTAACTTTAACTTTACTAATCTTATATACTCTACTTCAACTCTATCTCTATTTTCGAGTCATATAATTAGCTTTCCTTCACTTAGCTTTCTTAAATTTGTGAGTGCCTAAAAATAATTAGTGACATGAATAGTTATACAAATATCGAACCACCAAGAGTTTAATGACATATTAATAATATTTGATTCAAAATAGATTAAAGATAGATGGGTATCATTTTTTTCCTTAACCTATTTCTTATATTTAAAGCAGTTTAGTTTCTTATGCCTATACTTCATGTAAAACCTATAATTATCCTTGAATTAGGCCTTATTGTGTTTATAATATTGTTGTCCACTAGATTTACCTTTCTCACCCTTCTTCCTTTTATCATTATAACAATCCTTGTTGTCTTTCTTATTAGATCTTTTATTATAAACTGAATTTGTGTCATGCAAGGTATAATTAACTACTTGAGTCTTACCCTTTTTTCATTTCTTCCTCGACATGTATAATAATTGAAATTAGCTCGTTGATAGTCTATTCTATTTTCTAAGTATTATAAGATATCTTTAGAATATCAAATTAAGATAGGAGAGATTTCAACATGCATTAAGTTAAATAATTTTCCTCCAGATTAATTTGCATGATTAGCTTGTTGTAATAATTAACTAATCTCAAAATATGCTCTCTTACCCCGGTAACACCATTGTACATAGATTTCCTAAGCAATGAAAAATATTATCTTTTCTTAGCCTTATCAAACTTCTTATATTTTTTTTCTACAAAATTCAATTACATTTTTGCATTGGTCATTTTAGGAATACTTTCTCTTATAGTCTTATCCATAATGTATTTTATTACTATCAAACACACTTTGTTAGAGCGGGTTCAATTTTTATAATGATTTCTCTATTTTGTTATAGATTCAACATTAATTTGAGGTTTTGTTCTTTTAATTAGTAGATCAAGATTAGAGATTGCAAGATATAACTTTAATGACTTAGCCTAATCCTTATGATTCATCCTATTAAACATCTTAATCACATTTAATTACATAGGTAAAAAAGTTAACAAAATAAATTTAAAACATCAATGCATGTTTAATCTTAACCGTGGTAGAAATTTTCTTTAGTAAATCATGCAGTTAAGGTCCAATATCGATGAGATATTAATGGCTTTATAATATAATACAATGACTAAATATCATATTCCTAAAATCTAACATTGATAGGATGATAAAAATTTTTAGAAATACAATATTTATTCTTATACTTATGTTATTGCTAATAAATTACATTAATAATATTATATTAATAGAGTATTAAAATATTGTTAATATGATATTATTCTTAGTCTAACTATCATTTTATTAAAAGAACAAAATTTTATGCAATTGGATTCATGATAGGTTGGCTCACAATTATAGAAAATTTTATGGTATAACATAAGCTAAATGATTTCCAAAAATTATTTTCCCATATATGCATATATATATATATATATATATATATATATATATATATATATATATAGAAAAATTATTAATAGGCCAAACAATGTACGAATTTTTCATTAAAAAATATATATGGAAACCAAAAATATAGGAATATTATAGTAAAAATTTCAGTTTAAAATAAAATTAATTAGCCATTCAAATTAAATAGGTAAGAAATAATTAAAATACTTTTAATTCAAAAAAATCTAAAAAAATGCCTAAAAGTTTTAGCTTGAAGATTAAAACTTGAAGCACTTTTCATCATTGTTGGACAATGTTGGCATGGTAGCAAATGACATGCACGTGCTAGCATCATGCATAGGTATCAATAGTACACATTCCGTTCATCATCTTTCCCAAAAAATAAAGTTCGCAACTTGGGTTGGGCGATTTAGTTGCAAACCCACATGACCTAGGCTTCAAATTTTTTTATATTTGTGCATTTGTCAATGTGATTTTCACACATAATGCTCCTTAATGTATTTAATACATATTTTTCAGAAAAAAATTGCATTTAGGAAACGGTTCATTGAGTGCCAATTTTTTGGAAAATTTCCATTGATGGCTTTTATAATTTTAAACTGAAAACTTGCTAAAAAATTAATCAATTTTCTTTTAAATGTGTCATACTTTACTAGAAAATCAATTTCTCACTAAAGGTTTAGCAAAAAATTCTCTATTTTGAAAATAGAAATTTTTTTCGGTTTTTATGGACATGATGTTTGAATGCCATTTTTTTTTTTTGTGTGTGTGGAGCTAAGAAAAAAAAATTCAGAAAAATTAAAAGCCATGAATGCACATTGAAGAGAAATGAAACGCCAAAAAATCAAAAAACTATGAATGCATACTGGCAAACAATGATAATAAAACTATTTATAGAGATGCCTTTTGCAAAACAAACTAAAATACTCTAGAAACATGAAGATTCAATAGTGAGCCATATTCATATTTTAATGCCAATATATCGAATCCATCAACGGTCAGTATATATATATATATATATATATATATATATATATATATATATATATAGACACATTCATCCAAAATATTAAAAACAAATGAATATATTGCAAATCATGTTGACAAAACATATTAATATTCAAGCACAAATTACAATGTGTAAATTGTCAAAAACATGTAAAATTCATTCAAAAATATATAAAATATACATGAATGAATCATGTATAAAATTTCTCACATATACAATATGTATATTATTGATGATGAATAAAATAACATACACACACACACACATATATATAACAATAAAAATAAATATGTGAAGGATTATGATATATTTTAAAATTCATATCAATTTTCATCCAAGATAATTCATCACAAATATAACATTATTCAAAAGATGAAATTTTATTTCTGAATCTACATAATAATATATTTAATCCAAATATTTATTAACTCTAATACTAATTGTTAAAATTAAAATTTTATAATAATAATCTTAATTAAATCCTGTAAAAAAATAACACTAAAATGTAGATAAAATAAATTAATATTTACATGATGAATTCATTTGTGATGTATGATGAATCTAAATCTCTTAATATATCACAAGTTACTCATAATCAATTTTAATCATAAACTCTAACAAAAGTTACTGTTCTAATCAATTCTAGTTATGTATTTGATTTAGAGAGATATTTTAACATCAATGATAAGTGATCAAAATCAACCGTAGAGTTTAGAAATTACAATCTTATTTATATTATAATAATTAATGAGTCAATCTATTGTCAAGAATTACTTATTACCACATTAATAAATTAGATTGCTACCAGATTTAAACTACATAATCACTTTTATTTTGGATAAAACCTTTTACATTTTATTTAATTATTGAATTAATAAGTCCATGATAAAAATTTTAACATATATATGATGCATTTTTTTATAAATTTATAATGTTTTAGTATTTAAAATAATATATTTAATTATTTATTTATTTAATATTTAATTTTTTAATTTTAGTATAAAAACATGTATTATTCCTTACTACATATTTTATAATTGTAGAGTCTATGAAAGTAATATCCAACAAATAATAAAAAATCATATATTAAATATAAATATGGAAAATATGTTATATCATAAAATTTCAAAAATATTCATCAAACATTTAAGTTAATATATGAAAATTTTGTAAAAGAAAATATGAAATATTTTATACCATAGAGTCAGGAGTGAAGCTAGTTACTATAAATTATTGAGGTGGCCAAAATGCAAATTGTTAAAATTTTGGATGAAATTTTTGCAAAATTTTGAGGAAGGAAAATATTTGCATTTGGAAATATTTTTGAGGGGGTTAAAGTCTGGTCAATGGCAAATGAGGCTTCACTTTTGCATTGAATACAATATATATATATATATATATATATATATATATATATATTACTTTTATATCGAGGATAGTGTACCCTTCAAATAATAAAAAATGTACATATTTTTAATACTAAAATATAAAAATTAATTACTTGTATATATTTTGTAAGCTTACAATGTTTTAGGTAATAACTTTAATTAATAGTCATTTGATCTATGAAAATATGTCAATGATACTTATTTTTAATTATAAAAAAATTGTAATCGATCCGGATTTTGCAGAAGCATTGCGTATTCATAATTTTTATTGATCTTTTACATGCTACTAGCGGAAAACTTGACGAGTAATTAAACTTATTTTGTTTATTGTGGGGTGGGACATATTTTTGATTTACTGTAATACTAGAATTCATATTTCTCCTTACTATAAAGAAAGGGTTTTTGTTTCCCATTGTTTATTATTAACAAAAACAAAAACAAAAAATCATTGCCTATATATAAAGTTAAAAAATGCAATTGATTAGCAAACCTCTAAAAAAAATAGAAAACATTTAACAGAGAATTCATCTAAAAGACAATTTATTAGAAATATTAAATAAAAATATTAGAAGTCAACTTTTAAATTAATGCTATTTTACAAGATTTTGTTGGAGGTAAGGAGATAACGAAAAAAATGATAGTATTTCCTAATTTTTAAGCATAGAGTTTTGATTAGCAGAATCAATTTAATAAATGAATTGAATTTAAACATTTATATTTAAAATTCCTTTAATTTAATTTTATATTTATATAATATATATTTTGTTTATATTATATATTTTACATGTACATAAATCTTAATCATTATATATATATATATATATATATATATATATATATATATATATATATATATATATATATATATATATATATATATATATATATATATATTAGAACTGAGTTCAAATAGGATCTAGTTTTAACACCTATTATTTTTTTAAATAGACTTGACTTGAGCATCAAAGGTATTTAAAAAAATATTGCATAAGCTGGGTCTAAATTAAAAGAGTATTTGGCAAATAATTAATTTATGAGCTTTTAATTTATTTGGAAATCTTTAACAGGTCGATTAATTTGAAAAAGTTGAGAAATTAAATATTTTGAATCAGTTAATTCTTTCTTATAAAATAATAAATATATATATTTACATAATAAATAGTAATTTAATTTTTTACTAATTAAATTTATATAATGAAATCAATATAAATTAACAAAATAAACATTACAATATGTAAAATATTATGTAAATAATTATTTGATAAAGTTAATTTCTTTTCACACTAAAAAAATTAATAAGATTAATTTTTTCACATATATAATACATATATCTAACAAATTTTAATCATTTACTTTTGTGGAATAATTTAGTAAATAATAAATTATAATAATATATCTTTTATAAAAAAAATTTAATTTAATAAATAATATATATTTAAAATGTTATTGAAATAAAATAATATCTCGAATAAATTATAAAATATATTTATATCTTTACATCTCATTTTATATATAAATAATTAATTTTATTAATTATTTTTATTTAAATAATTAATATTACCAATTGATTAAATCAATTCATATAATTAATTATGAACTAATTATTTATATAATCTAGAGCTTAACTAGAAATATGAGGATATTAATGTAAAGCTTCAATGAATCTGTAACACTTCGATTCTTGTCCTAAACCTCCCTAATCGATTTATACCACGAGGAGGATGGACTTCCGTTTCCGGTAGTACAATAGAAATGGATTCTAGACTGAGCCATCATCAAATGAAAAGATTTACAAATGACGTTACTCTTAAAAATGTCACTTTTTTTTTTTTTAAATAAAACAAAGGTAGTAGTCGGAAATAAGATTGAAAATTTTTAATACGATGCAATAATTTAATATAAATATAATATATTTATTTGAATTTAAATTGATATATTAATTTATTTAAAAATTTAATATAAATTTTTAATAATTTTATTTAAAAAATAATTAATATTTTAATTATAAATAAATATATATAATAAAAATATAAATTTAATAATTTAATAAAATAAAATAAAATTTTAAATAATATTTTATTAATAATTAAAAATATTTTTATAAAAAATAATAATAAATTAAATTTAATAAATAATATTATAATATGAATTTTATTAATTAAAATTATTAAATAAATTAAATATATAACTTATAAATAATATATATTAACATATTTAATAAATGAGTTGTTTGGAATGAAAGCTATTCCTAGCAGCAAAGACATAAAAAGGCGCATTTCTGGTTAAGTTTGCACGCGTGTCTTGCAAATCCAACACAACCAAAATGTACAGATTAAATGGCAGTGAATCTGACTTATAATGACAGCCAAACGTCCTTTTTACAATTGACCGCACAATTCAGGCGGTCCGCAACAGTACTAATACTTCATAATTCTGTACATGAAAAAGTCTTTCAAAAGTTTTGCAACCCATATAAAATACACTTACATTAAGTAATGGTAAAAATTATGGTGTAGCAATCCATAATTTAAATTATTAAATTTTATTTATTTATGTAATACTATATAATATCAATAAAATTTGTAAAGTGCTGCACTGTATGCATTGATATTTCCAAGTTATCCACACCTCCTCCTCTCAGCTGTTGTCCTTGGCTATTGCCTCTTACTTTTAGGCAATGGGTGACTTATTATTAAGTATTTATTAAAGTCGAATCCAACATTAAATTAAATAAGGATCTAATTTTTAATCAATGAATCATTAATTTTATAATATATAAATATAAAAATATAAATTTATATATAAAATAATAAAAAGCACATATTTAATAAGTAAAACAAAAATAAACATATATTATAATTATCAAAATATGATAATAGAAAGTAAATAATTTATGATTATATAAAATTTTATAATTAGATAAATTAGGATTTTTTTAAAAAATATTATCAGTCAAATATAATATAACAATTTAACAAAAATTAATTAAAAATTATCGATTAAACTTGACATTAAATATTTGAACGGATAAAACAAATTCGAGCAAATAACGATACCAACAGCAATCCGAAGACTTGAGGCTCATATTAGGGAATCTAAAACCCAACTGACCAATTGAACATTGAGTTAATTAGACCACTCAAATGCGAACCCCACCACTAGAAACCAGCCTTCCCAACCCAACTGGGCTTAGTAAGCCCAAGCAAACATAAAGATCACTAGATATTCAAGAAGACATTGGACCCTGCCAACCAAAACCTTTCGGTCATGTCTTATAAAAAGTTTGACTGTGAGAAGGATAAGCATCGGGACATGCATCTACTCAGAATTGGATGAATGATTACTTACTTTTGAGATCTATATTAAAACGACTTACAATCTCTCCTATTCATGTGAAAGTCTTAGGCCTATAAGTAAGATCCTGATTTGTCCATTCAGACTTGATTTTTTGTTATTACTCTCTTAACTAATATCCATTCTAATTTACTCCATTTTATAATTTTTTTTAGAATTAATTTTTGATCTATTCCTATGTATATTTATTCTAATAATGCAATTCAAGCCGAATCAATTACCAATTCATTGATTTATTAATTAAATCAATCAATTTGACCTTGTTTAATAATTAACTGATAATTATAGCGATTAACCGATTCAATTCGCTGTTAACTATTAGCTGTTGGCTGTTGGCAGTTAACTGATAACTTATTGTATTAACTAATTTAATCAACTAAGTATATTAACTGTTTGAATAAAAATATTTGATAAAATTAATTATTTTTGATTAATTATTTGTATGAAAAATCTCATATAAAAATATGAATATATTTTATAAATTATTTAAATATTATTTTATTTCAATAATATTATTTTTATATATTATTTAATAAATTAAATTTTTTATAAATATTATTAATATATTATTTTATTATAATTTCCTTAGCTGATCTGAGGAGCAAACAAGACGTAGCATCAATCTCTGGTCAAACAAGACGCAACATCAATGGGACACAGTGAGACGAGTTGGTTGAGGAGAGCAGCTTGAGTGTTTTTTAAGAAGGACAGATCAGGAATTATAAAAATTCATTGGGAATATTTTGGTAAAATAAAAAATTAGTGTGAAACGGTTGAAGTAAAACGCTGTAGCCATTAGCATTTGCAAAAATAGCTTATTGGAGGCAATCAGTTGTTTGAAATAGCTGATTATTAAACACAAAAAATAGCTGATTTAATAAGTTAATTAGCTAATTTAGTCAAACCAACCAAAAGTTATACAATAAGTTATTTACCAAATAAGGGTTTGATCTAGATTTAATAATTATAGTACCAACAATCTCACCTTTTCCTCACTCTTACCTCTTTTCTCATTAGTAAGTGTGTTGCCTTAACCCATCCCTCATCCTCTCTTGTAAAGGACAATATTATATAGCTTTTCCATTTAATAAAGACAACTATAACAACTATACAAATACCGTACAACGTCGTACCACCATGCTATTATTGTGCAACACTAGGGCTTTGGATTTTTTTTTTAGTAATAAATGGAAATTTATAAAAAGTAAAAGGAGTTAAACATGTCTAGGAATACAAATTCCCCTACCATCATAATTTAAGAGTACAGAAACTCTTTTAGGGGATACAACATAATATTAAGTCTATTACTAGTATTTATAACCATCTTTGCAATAAAATTTGCCACCATATTTGCTTCTCTATAAGCATGCTTTAGTAATGGTTATCCCACCTATTGAATTGAGTCCTTGTATTCCTCAAAAAGGCTGATAGCATTACAAGAAGCATTAGAATTTGTATTAGGGACAACAAGAATAATAGAAAGAGCATCTAATTCAACTATAAGTGGAATTAGGCTTCTATTTCTTGCGAAAAGTAGTCCATCTCGCAATGTAGTTACTTCAACTATAAAATTAAAACATACTTTTGAACCCCTTAAGCAACCAACTACCCATTTCCCTGTCTAATCTCAAATGATAGCAGCATTACCACCTAGGCTTGAATTACCTTTAGAAGCTCTATTTGAATTAAGTTAATGGAATTTCCCATCCTACTTGCACCATCTATTTGGTAGGAATTCTATCTGACATTGCCATAATAGCCTAATACTCATAGGATTTTCTTAAGGTAATAGTTGATATATCATTATCCCTATAATTAACATTAAAGATTTTTTTATTTTGGTAAAGCCAAATATTCCATATTATAATAGCAAATATAATTTTCTAGGGAATTGGACTACTGCAACTTAATTCTAAGGAAGTTAAGTTATTTTGGAGCCAAATCCCAAAATCCAGATGCAAATTATTAGACCAAGAGTAAGAAGTTAGAGAGGAGTTCCATATGGACATAGCAAAAGAGCACTTTCCGAATAGATGGCTTATATTATCTATCCCTTTATTACATAGAACACACTGTAGAGGAATATTCATGCCTTTAGAGATCAAAAGTTCCTTAGTAAGGAGCCTATTTAACATAATTAACCAAATAAAAAATTGAATCTTTGGATAAACATCAACTTTCCAAATCCAAAAGAAGTTTTGGCTAGCATTTTGGATGGATGGACATTTCAAAAACAAATAAATACTCTTCATAATGTAGAGCTCGAACTTAGACAAACCCCAGACCATCCTATCATCCTTACTAAAAAGATAAAAAAGGGTGCCTAATATCAAGGAAACTAAATTCCTAAGCAACTCTATCGGAAGACTATTTAAGTTTTAAAAGCCATCATTTATAAAATCTTTGACATATTGATGCTCATTTAGATGTGGGAGAGGTCCAGCAATGAGACTTTTTTATGTTCCTAAATCTAGCCATTTGTCTGTTTAAAAGAGAACTTTTTCATCATTACCTATTATCCATTTAATTCCTTGATGGATAATGTCTTTGGTAGTTTTAAGAGCCTTCCAATTATGTGAAATATTTTTTTAATGATTAGTTGAGCTTGATTATTTACTAAGAGATATTTTAATTTTATCACTTTGATCCATAGAGAGTTATCATTTTGAATGAAAGGCCAAGCTAGATTCATAGTTGAATAGTCCTTTATCCCAAGGCCTCTTATAAATTTTAGGAAAGTCATTGTATTCTAGCCAATTAAAGGGAGTCTTTTAGATTCTGAGGAGCTACCTCACAAAAAATTCCTAATCACTTAAGTTATTTAGTTATGGATAGATTTAGGGAGGTGAGAATAACTCGTATGGTATACTAGAAGAGTAGATATGGTAGAATTTCTAAGGACTATCCTTCCAGCAGAAGATAGGCTCCTAAATTTCCAACTGTTTATTCTTTCTCTAAGCCTATCTACAATAAAATTTGATGCCTTATAGTTTCCCTTAATTTGCATTCCTAAGTATTTCCTAAGGGCTCCTTTATGGTATGCTTAACTCTTCACTAAGATAATTTCTTTAGGATTGATCCGTATTTTTTAAGAAGTAAATTCTAGACTTGGCTTTGTTAACTTTTAAGCCAAAAACATCAATAAAATGATCCAAGACTTGGTTAATAGTTTGACAATTCTTAAGGTCAATTTTAGCACATAAAACCATATTATTAACATAAAACATATGTGAAAACTTAACACCATGTTTGTTGAATTTAATTAGGGTCTATGAATTTTAGGCACAATAAGGCTCAATTAAAACATATGAGTATTCCATATAAAGAATAAATAAATAAGGAGACTGAGAATTTCTTTGTCTAATACCTCTACAAGAAAACAAAGTATTTAGCTTTCCACCATTAATCAAGATTTGATAGGACACATTAGTCACTAAACTTGTTACTAGTTTAATAAAATTGTCAAGAAATTGGAAGAAAATCAGAATATCTCTAATAAAACTCCACTCCAATGAATCATACATTTTCTATATATCCAATTTCAAAATCATTTAGCCATATCTAGCCTTAGACTTATCAATTGTGTGAATCAACTTTCTTAAAATGATAATATTATCAGCCAGCTTTTAAGAAGCTATAAAAGCAATTTGAAAAGGAGAAATGAGTTGCTCGAAAAAAGGCTTGATTCTTGTAATAATAATTTTGGGAATAATTTTCAAAATAATATTACAAAGACTAAATGGACAAAAACCATTTAAGGTTTCCTGTGAACGATATTTAGGAATCAAAACCAGCAAGGTAGTATTAACCAAGTTAGGGATTGAAAGAGAATAAAAAAGTTATTGGACATAGTCCTTCATAGAAGATTTGACAGAGTTCCAAACCATCAAGATGGGCTTTATTGGCTTTTTGAGTTTTTAAAGTAGACTAGATTTCATGTTCCTTTGGAATTTTAATAAGAGATCCTTTGTAACAATTATCCACATAACAGGACCACTTCCTAAGCTTAGACCCTTGTAGTTTAGATGAAAGATGAGAAGACTTAAATCTCTTGTAAAAGGTGTAAAAAATGTAGGCTTGAATTTAAACAGGGTTATAAAGCTAGTTCCTAACTTGAGTTTTTAAAGCTTCAATTTTATTTTTCTTCCTTCTTATGATTGTAGATAAGGGATAGGTGCGGATGTTTCTACCACCATCAACTATTTAGTTTAATCTTGACTTTAAAGCCTATAATTATTCCTCTTATCTAAGGACTTTTAAGAGCTTGTTTTGGAGGGATTTTTATAATCTAACTAAAGACTCTGACTATGAAATACTCAAGATATTTTGGATTCCTTTAAAATTCAAGATAAAATTCTATTTTTCTTATGGAAGATATTTCCAAAAATATAAACATTCCACCATTTAATATAGTGAATAAAATTGTCAACATCATGATAGAGAGATAAATTTTTAGCCTAAAAATAAGATACTATTTAAGGAAGATCTGGATGAGTTAGCTAGCATGTCTCAAATCTAAAAGGATGAGGTAAAGTGTAGGATAAAACATTATTCAACTTAAAAAGAATAGGATAATGCTTAAATAGCACACGAGATAAATGAATTGTCACAACCCTAACTCGATCATGATTGGCGTGAAACTCCTTTTTTTATTTTCACCAATTTATTCCTAATTAAATAACTTGATCCTGATTTAATAAGTATGAGCATTCATAAAATAGAATAATATTTCAAAAAGAGAACATTTATTAAGGTTTCTACAAAAGATAAGGAATCAGTTTAGACATCCTTCTACCTAATTTGTGACAAAATAAGGCCTAAAACATTCTATGTACAAGTATCCATGCTACCAAACTACTATCAATGAGCTCTTATGAAATCTAACTTTAAGGAAGTGAAGGTACAAGCTCAACTTGGAAATCTGTAAAATAAACCATGGAAGAGTAAGTGAGGACTCAATGAATGAATAATCTATAAAAATAATAATATTTCATATTAACTTACCTATTAATCTATCCTCCTTTAACCATTCACATCACATTTAAGTATATTACAAATAAAAAGCCAATAATAATGAAGTTAACACATAATCATTTCATTCTCAATACCTCATATGAGAATACTCAAGGATAACTATAATTAAGTTGCATTTTATTAGGAACAATATTCAACAGATAAAAATAAAAGTATCTATCTTTTATCCCCTAGGACTGCCTTATACCTTTCACAAACATATCATTAAGAATTTAATCTAGCATTTACGATATTAACTCAAGCTTTATCTAATACATTTACAATTCAATTTCAATGTTGCATCACAATACTTATCAATATCACTATGCCCTCTTGCATAGCTATAAGCATTCATACATATCATAGTACTCAATTCATAAAGCATTTCTCAATATATATATCTCATTCCCTAAGTAATACAATAAGTTCATTACATCATATATTATATAACTTTTATCTTCTCATGTCATGATTATCTAATCCATGTAATCATCTTACATTTATCAGGAACCATTTTATCTTTAGTGTTTAATATCCAAAATACTCATGTTAGACCATTATAAGTCATGAAAACATAAAACAAATGGGGTATAAGTTACTATATAGTCACCTTAACTATAATATATGGGTGGTCTTTTATAAATAACTCAAAAATTATAAATATAATATCTATGAAACTTATTTCATATAAAAATGTATTCAATTAGTTTTTTTAAAACTAATCATTTGCCCAAATCGACTGAGTTTTAAAAAGGCTACGCCCTTTTGAAAATAAATGCAAAAAATTTATTTTTTTAAATCTTGAGTTTTTGACCTCTGTCCACTCTTTTGATAATATTTTAAAGCATATATAAGATTTTAATTTAAAATTAATTTCATTTAAAAATAAACTTAATTACTTTTAAAATGATAGTAGTTTGTTTAAAATAGAAATAAGACGAAAGAGTTATGCTCTTCCAAAATTGGCATAAAATTTTATAATTGATAAATCAATTCATTTGCCCTGTTTTTGCCTCTGGACCCTTAAGATTGATTGGCCACTCGATTCTAAAACTTACTTTTATCTCTAGACCTTCAAAATTAATTAGTCACTTGATTCTAAGGGCCAGTTTCGCCTTTGAACCTCTAGAATTGATTCATACATTAAAATTTTAATTTTTTATAAAAAATTAATTATTCATCTAACTTTAAATACCTCCTAAACACATAAATTACATACCAAACCTCAATATAATTATCAATATACCTATATATCATAGCATATCATCTCTCTCCATCACTTATTACTTCCACGACATTAAACTAAATTCAAGCAAAATCACATAATAACCCATATTTCATCAATATCATCATATGATCTCAAAATTCATAGATTTAGCTAGATTATCCACTCACCTTATAGAGAAAAAATATGTTAGAATGTTAGTTTGAATATTTTTCAATGCTAATCACATCAAAATTCATGGGTTCTAAAGTTAGGGCTTGAAATACCTAACAAAATCAAATAAATCTCAAATCTTTCATCAACCAAGAAGAAATAAGAGGGATTCTTGATGAAAACAATGCTCTTACCTTGACTGGATAAAGAAATCAATAAAACTTTAGGATTTTTTAGCTTAATTGATAGAGTGGTATAGAGCTTGTGTAAAGAGTGGGAGAAATGGAGAAAATGGAGAGAAATGAGAAGGAAATTGGGGTTTAGGATTAAAATAAAGAAAATATAACCCTAATGGCATTTTTTAAAAATTACTCCTAAACATTTTTTATACTCACATACTCATTTATATTAGTGTAAAATTTTATATTCCATGATTCCAATAAATTTTTCTAATCAAAATTTCACCAAAATCAGATTCCTATATTTTTACTCTTACTAATTTTATTTTATTCCATATTTCACATATAAAATTTCTAATTTACCTAAATTTATTGGTTACTTCAATTATTCTTTCTTTACAAAATAATTTCTAATTTATTAATAATTAAAGAAGGTGTAACATGAATAGCTTTAGCTTCATGGTAAAGTAGGCATCAAGAATCATTATAAAGGGCTCTATCAAGTTTCTCTAAAATTAAGTGTTTTCCCTTTCTTGAATTGGACCAAGTAAAAGGAGGGCCCTTAAAACCTATGTTAATTAAATTACAATAGTACATGCAATCATTAAACAAGCTAATTCTATGAAAATTCATTAGGGCTCTACCAAACTTCTCCGAATTAAAGGAGATTTCAATAAAGTCACTTAATACTAACGATGGGAATTAGTGATTATTAGTTAAAACTTTAAAGTTGTTCTAAACTATTTTTTTATTTGAAAACTCAAGACTAGCATAGATATCACTTATAAGCCATGAAGGTTATGAGGGAATTACCTCAATGAAAGTATGGATTTCCTGTTCTATTTTGTTAATAACATCCAATTGAATTTCTTCTTGGTTCCAAAGCATCCAAATTCCTCTAACATATCCAATTGTTTTGGTGAACTTTATTTGAGAAAAAGATAGAAAAGCTCATAGGGTTTGAGCCCTTTCTCCATCAAGGTGGGTTTTTATTAAAATAAGGAGCTTAACATTCTCACGAACTAAAAGTTTAGTAAGTAGCTTTTTAAAATCTAGATGTTAAACCTCTTAAACATTCCATGCCATTATTCCAAACTTTGAGGCTTCCATAATAGACTATAAGTTAGCTTGGTAAAGATAATTAGAATGCTTAGAAGTCCCTTTAGGTTGGACAGTTACTTGGACTAGGATCCTTCTGTACAGTTCCCAATCCAGCATAACTAAGTTAGTCATCTTGATCTGACATTGGGGAATCTTTAAATCTACTATAATGTAATGAAGCTCTAGTTTCCCCCTGCAATAAGTCAGGGTGATAGTTTTCATTCCCAAAACCATTTTTTGCAATCGCATCATTTCCTACCAAGCCTGTCGAGCCACTACATGATATGGATTGGAAGGGAACATTAGCAAAGGTTGCTTGTTGGGCTTGGCCAAATTTAGGTGAATACTTAGTGCCCTCCAGCTTAAGGTATCATCCATGTGAAAGATGTTAGAAAGGATCAACTACTAGGCAATCTCTTCTTTGAGGGGAATTAGATCGAAACTATTTGGATGGTACTTGACCGACATTAGATTCTTCAAAACTATTGCATGATTTGGGTTGAAATTTGCTAGCAGATAAGTTATATCCAAAGTTATCCATTCTAGGTTATTTTCCAAGATTGTTCTGATCGTGCCTTTGCATTGGTAGCCTCATATCACATGTAATAGACTTGGAGCCAATTTGTCTTCGTCCATTATTAACGAGGATGAGCTGCTATGAGGGGACTCCATTTTCATTAAGAAGCAAAGAGGTTAGGGCTATGACTAAAGAGCTATGGTCTGAGACAACCAAAGCATTAGAGGGTAATAAAGTATTTAGAGTCGTATCAATTACCATCGCTACGTTTCTAAGGCATGATTGACTGTTAATATCTCGAAAAGATAAGCTTAAGTTATTTCTAGAAATGGCTCCTAAGTTTTCTTGATTCCATCCTTTTTTTTAGGCTTAAAATGTTGTTTATTTGTACTTGTAGTAAATAGATCCACATTTTTTATTTTTTACTACTTTTTGTTCTTTCGCTTTTCAACTAAAATCCACAGCTTGTATTCATCCACTTTAGTCTCTTTTCCAACACTAGTGTTCTGATTAGGAAACTTCTGGAAAGTTTCCTCCATTGTATTCTCTATTTGCTTCCTTAGTGGCTTTTGCTCCTATTTATTTGACAAATCACCAGAAGCTAGTATATCCGGATTAGATTAAGGAAAATCAACATAAGGGCAAATTTATTTTTGATGCCTAATTCTTCCGCATGCAAAATAGACTTCAGTTAACCTTTCATAAACTATTGATTATTTAAAAATTTTGATATACATAATTTTTTTCAAAAGTTTGCTAGGATTAATTTACATACAGACCTGTGCATATTTACTCTTGTCTTTTAGATAGGTGTGAGCATCCACCTTTAGATCAATGCCAATCTTTTCAGTAATTTATAGTAGAATGTAAGGATGATACAATTCAACTTGAAGTTTCAAAAATTGAATCTAAATAGTGATAGAGGATAATCTAGTTGTTGATGGTTTGAAAAAAGGCTCCCATTTCCTTAAAGCTAAGAAATGGTCTAAAGTAAATTAAGGGCCATCATTGAGCACCCTACTATAATCAGAGTGTAACTCAAACTTAAACATGAAAAAATCATTACTAACTTCAAATACAGTCAACTTCTCTTCAGGTTGCCAAAGTACCTATATTTTAAAATCAATATACTGGTAACTAACTTTCTTGCCATAAAGCTTGCCAATCAAGGTACAATTTCAAGGTTCATTTATTTTACTTTTCAGACTATTAGCTAGATTGAAGACTACCTCACTCTCATTAATTATTTGACCGGTTTCAGTCATGTTAACCTTTATGTTATCTTAAAAAAATACACGTTTGTAAGATTTAGTAACAAGTCCTACTAGATGATCCTTGCAATTATGGTTAAATTATTGCAACAAAGAAAGGGACTCAGGCCCAACTTCATTACCATTAATGGGAGAAAATGAGGCACCATTTAGTTTTTGCTTATTGCAAAATAGGGCATCTTTTTCTTCAGAGGACAGCATTTTTGCCATGCTTCCAAAATGCTTGAATACAAATTCTTACTTACATTAGGGCTTGGATATCAATCATGTAAGTCTCCTCCCTCAAAAATGGTCCCATCCTTTATTGAGGAGATATACAAGATTATCAAGCATGCACACTATAAACTCTAATTTATTCTGCTTGTCTCTATTATATTATCTTTACACTTATATACCGCCTTAAATATTAAAAACTTCATTAGTGAATGATCATTTCCCATCATCTTTAATATTTATTTACTATGCATATTATTAATATCACCTTAAAGATAGAAAACTTATTACATATACCATAAAATATGTAAATATAATCTTTATAAAAATTTAGAAATTATTATGAAAGCCTTTATGATGCATTATCATATTTATGACTAATGTACAATTGCCTTTTCAATTTGTAGCTAATAAACAAATTTTTGCCATTCATTTTAGTAGTATATTATTGTGCACCACCATATTAGTAGTAAACTATAGATTTTTCCAATTATTATACATAACATTATATTATATTTACTAAATTTTTTTTGCATAATTTATGTATCATATCTTCCTAATCTATCCTAGCTTACTAACAAGATAAAAATGAATGTAAGCACTAAATACTAATATTACAAATTTAATTTTTTTTAAAGTTCATATCTAAATATTCCATTCCTAATATATCTATATCTATATTTGTACTATACAATGATAAGGTTTTTTCTTGATTTTCTTTTTAGAAATGTGTTGGGCCATAGGAAAAAATTTTCCCACCTAACACTGTCTCCATATTTCTTTTTTTCTTTTTATTTATATTATTTATAATTTATTTATAATGATTCAAATGTCATTGAATAATATAAATTTAATGTAATATAATTTTTTTGAACAAATGAATTATCGATGATAATAACATTTTGGATAACTTTTTTTATAATGATAAGAATAATAATCTACTTAACACATACATGTCAAATTTTAAAATTGAAACTCAAATATGATGAGAAATAAAATTTTTAAAATAATATTAAGTATCATTATACTACTAAATACTAACTTTTTAGATAACTTTTTTAAATAAGTTTTTTTTAATAATATGATCACACTCAAGACATTAAAAACTAATCATTTATAGATTCACATACATGTGCTTACATATCTATCCTACCTATAATCTATATCTAAATAAGGTTTCTCTTTTCCTTTTTTTTATTAATTTCTTCTTCTGACGTGTCGTCCTCTGGATCCTCCCTTTTTTTCGTTTCTTGCCCAAGCTTCTAGTGCTTGCTAACTTTCCACTCTTGCTAATGGGCTTCTATTTTTTCCCTCAAACAGCGCCCTTATTGTGAAAAAAAGGGCTTTTATTCTTCTTTTTATATACATATTTATTTATTTTACATAATTTTTTATTTATTCATTTTAATACTTCATTATATTATATTATTATATATTATTTTTCATTTATTTTATTACATATTTTTATGTACGTATTTGTTATTTACTAGTTTAATGCTAATATCATTTAATAAAATAGATATATAAAATATATTTTATTTTTATTATGAAAATATTTTATATAAATAAACACTTTTAATTTAATTAAATTATCTAATTACATATTCTAATTTTTTTATATTATTCTAAAACTCATATACTATTTCATGCTTTTTTTAATTTATTCAATTGTATGTTTATTTTTTTTCTTTATTTTTTATGTATAAAGTTATTATTTATGACTTAAGCACTAATTTCACTAAAAAGTTTATACTTTATTTTTGTTACATAAATATTCAAAATAAATCAAAATATTTAATTGAATTGAAATATTTAACTATATATTCTATTTTTTACTTTTATATTACTTTACACTTTACTCATTATTTATTTTATTTTTATTTGCTTTATTATATATTTTTATTTTTTTAAATATCTATAATTATTTATAATTTAGATGTTAATATCATAAAACAATATAAATATATCATGAAATATTTAATTTTGTTATATACATATATTTAAAATAAGTTAAAATTTTAATATAAAAGATAATAATGGATATAATTAATTGTATATATATTATTTAATGAAAATATTTAAAAATAAAATCAAATTTATTTTTTTTATTTTTTCACTATTATCTCAATATTAATTTTTAAATTTTATACTTCAAATTATATATACACTAATTAAATTTTTTTAAATATTTTATAACTCATGTATTATTTCACCTTCTTTTATTTACTTTATTATATATATTTTTTATATTTACTTCTATTATTTACAAATTAGACAGTAATAATACTGATCAGAGATATAATATATTGTTAAGTAATATATATAATACAACATATTTTTGTTATTACAAAAATATTTTAAATAAGTTAAAGTTTATTTGGATTATATCCTTTGATTATATATAATATTTTCAAGCTTCTGCACAATCTCTCTTCTCTTTGTTTGCTTTATTACTTTATAATTTTATGAATTAAGCACTTTTTTATACATATGTATAACTTAGATATTAATTATATCTACTTTAATATATATATTTTTTATGTTCACTCTTATTATTTATAATATACCAATTAGATATTCTATTCCTTAAAAATATTTAAAATTTAATATAAAATTTATTTATTATTTAAAAATTTTTCATATCACTGATAGTATATATATATACCACAATATATTTTATTTTTATCATAAAAATATTTTGTGTAAGTTAAAATTTTAATTGAATTAATTAGGTACAAATTTTATTTTTAATTCTTATATTTCTTTTTGGTATGCTAATTGTTGCTCTTCGTTTTATTTCATCTATTGCATTTTTTTTCTTCTTCTTCTTTTTTTTATATTCACTCCAGTTATTTATAAATTAAATATTAATTTCACAAATAAATATAAGTTTAATAGAATTTATTTTATTTTTGCATAAAATTATTTTAAATAATTTATAGATATAATTTAATTAAATTATATTTTTAAATCTTATGTTACTTTAACTTATTTATCTTCTTTTTGTTTGCTCTATTCCTTTTTTTTTACAATTTAGATGTTAATATTACTAAATAGTACAAATATAATAATATATATTTAATTTTGTTATAAAAATATTTTATATATGCTAGAAACGGAATGTATAAAGTATAAATTGAAATAATTAATTATATACTCCATTTAATAAAAATATTTTAAATTAAAATGAATTTTTTTATTAATTTTATGTTAAATAAGTTGAGAATTTAATTTAATTGAATTAATAGCTATATATATTCTTTTTTAATATAATTTTTATATCATTTTACAACCCCTCTATTATTTTTCTTTTTTTATTTATTCCATTTCATATTTTTTCTTATATATATATATATATATATATATATATATATATATATATATCTTTTACTGTTGTTCACAACTAGAAATTAATATCACTATGTATAACATGATATATAATTAATTTTGTTATGAATTTTTTAAAAAGTAAATTTAATTTAGATACTATTAATAGATGTATGTAATTCAAATTTATTTAATTAAAATTTTTAATATATTCTTTATATTCATTTTTATGTACTATATTTTAAATATTCAGATTTAGAAAAGATCTCTCAAGAATCTTTTTGCCTTTAAGAATATATATAAATAAAATAATTAACTTATTGATATTAGGAAATTCAAGAGATTTTTTTTATTGTATCATTTATAATTCTAATAAAATTTATAGGTACAGGAAGAAGCCCCATCAAAAAAATTTTATTAGGCCATTTTTCAATTGCTAATATCATGTATAAGGACTACTATTACAAATATACATCAATTAAGATTTTTATTTTTTATAGTTTATACACTTTTTCTATTTTTTTTATCTATTTCATCGTATGCTTTATTTTTTTTCACCTCATGTATTTATAATTTAATTATTAAAATCATTGAATAGTATCAATATATCATAAAAATTTTTGTTACATTTTTTTAATAAATTAAACATTTAATTGAATTATTTTAATATATATCATGTATTTTAACTTTAATATCATACGTTAAAAATTTGTTAATTTAAAATGTAGATATTTATATCTTCTTAACTACTAAAACAGGATTTTTCTTCTTTTTTAATTATTTTTTGAGATAAGTATTAGCTTTACATAAAAAATTTTCTCTCCAAAACTTCTCATTTTTTTCCCAATAATGCCTCTTTTATAAATATTTTTTCTATTACAATTTTGCTACTTAAAATTTTTTAGACTTTATTTTAGATCTTAATGCAAGTTTATATATCTTTATATTTTATTTTTTCTCATTTCATGTGCTTATTTTTATTTTGTAAATTTAAATTATATTTTAACTATATGTTATTTTACATCTCATGTACTATTTCTCTTTTCTATATACCCAATTGCATATTTATCTTTTAATTTTATTTTTAACTTCTTTATTATTTTATAATTCACATATTATTTTTTATTAACTTTACTATATTTTTTTATATCTACTTTATTATTTATAATTTAACTATATATTTTATTTTTAATTCTTATTATAGTTTATAATTTATTTATTATTTCTCTTCTTTTTATTAATTTATTTTATTAGATGTTGGTCTTTTTCTCTTTTTTCATATGAATCACCATTATTTATAAATTTAATACTAATATTACAAAGTAACATAGATACCACATGAAATATTTAATTTTATTATATGATATTTCAAATAATTTAAATTTTTAATATAGAAATATTTGAAATAATTAATCACATATATTGTTACTTAATAAAAATATTTAAGAATTACAGTCAAATTTACTTATTTAAAATTTATAAATATTTTCCTAATATCAATTTTTAAGTGCTATGTTTTAAATTAAATATATATTAATTGATATTTTGCCGCAGTTGTTAAATCACATTACCTCACTTTTTTGGATACTTTATTATATACATTCTTTAAGTTCCATTTCTATTATTTATAATTCAAATGCTAATATCATTAATTAATATAAATATAATATAATTAATTTTTATTATAAAATAATTTAAATAATTATTTTAATTGAAATATTTAATTATATATTTTATTTTTAACTTTTATATTACTTAACACAAGAATTATATGCTCTTATTTTTATCTGCTTGATTACATATTTTATTTCTTTACTTTTTACAATATCAATCCTATTATCAATGATTTAGATATGGATATCAATAAAAAAAATATACATATAATATGATATATTTTATTTTTATTTTAAATAAACTAAAATTTTAATTCAATTGAATTATACTATATTTTTCAATTTTAACTCTCATATTATTATATAATTCACTTATTACGTGTCCTCTTTATACATATATATATATATATATACATACATACACTTTGAATTTTAAAGAGAGGGTTCGAAAACATATTTATTCTGACTCAGAGGGAGAAATGCATTGGAGTAACGATGTGTACCATGCACCTTTCAAATGGAATTCCTTATTATTAATCAATTCAATGTTTATGCATTCACAAAATACAAATTTTTTATTTGAATTAAAAAAAAAGATTTTGTTTGATTCATTTCTAGATCGAATGGGTACATCATTCAATTAGGATTATTCCTCCGAATAGAAGGTAAGATAGTGTGAATATTAATATTCTAATATTCTAAATTTTTTTTATTAAATCTTCATTTTATTTATTATTATCTCATATGGATAGAATCAATCTAAATCAATTCATTAGACAGAATCATTACATAAAAATATCAACATTTGAGTGATCTAAGTTCATATAATTTATTATATTAAAATGATCTTGAGAGGCTATTCCCCCGGGAACAAAAGGATTAAAACCTTCCACACCTCACGCGGGATTTTCGGATTGTACCCTTATATATATATATATATATATATATATATATATATATATATATATATATATATATATATATATATATATATATATATAAAGTATTATAGATATAAAATGAAAATTTTAATTTTCTTATAAAAATATTTCAAATGAGTTTAAAATTTAATAAAAAGGTTAATTGAAATAATTAATTAATTACATATTATATTATATAATAAAATATTTAAAAACTAAATTAAATTTATTTATTTAAAATTTATTAATATATATTATCTTGGTATTATTCTGCCATATTTTAAATTATATAAAATATAATGGAGATTTTATCAAGATCACTTCACAATTTACACACTATTTTATTTTCTATTATTTTAAATAAATTAAAATTTTAGTTAAATTGAATTATATTGTATTTTTTATTTAACTTTTATATTACTATATAATTAATTTTTTTGTCTTTCTTCTTTATATATATATTTTTATTACATTTTTTACGTCTATTACTTAGATGCAATTATTACAAAGTATTGCAGATATAAATGATAAATTTAAATTTTTTATAAAAAAATTTCAAATAAGCTTAAAACTCAATAAAATAATTTTTTACATATTCTATCATTCAATAAAATATTTTAAAATTAAAATAAATTTAATTACTTAAAATTTATTAATATATATTATTTTGATATTATTTTATTATATTTTAAATTATATAAGATATATAATTGAAAATTTATCAAGATTTTATAACTTATACACTATTTCATTTTTTGTTATTATCTTATTTAAATTAGAAATTAAATTTTTAACTATATATTATATTTTTAACTTATACATTATTTAATATTAGAATCACATCATTTTTTTATTTGTTCTATTCCATCTTCTTTTCTTTTTTAATATCATCATGTTATTTGTAATTCATACATTTATATCATTAAGAAGTAGAGATACAAATTAATATATTTTATTCTTTAAAATTTTTATTTTAAATAATTTAAAATTTTAATTTATTTAAATTAATTGATTACTTATTATAATTTTAAATTTTAAATTATTTTACAATTCACACATTATTTTTTTTATTTGTTACATTGTTTTATTTTCATATCCATTTTTTATCTATAACTTAAATATTAATATCATTAAATGGTATGTATGTATGTATATATGTAAATGTGCATGTAATATTTAATTTTATTATAAAAATATTTTAAAAACATAAAATTTTAATGTGAAAGGTATGAATTGAATTATATTGTTAAATATTTTATTTTTAATAAATAAATTAATAAATTAAAATAAATTTTATTTATTTAAATTTTATCAATATTTTCTTTATATCAATTTTCAAATACTATGTTTTAAATTAAATATGATATTTTACTGTACACATACTATTATTATTCCTCTAATATTCTTAATTACATATTTTATTTTGTATTTTCCTATTCATTACTATTTATTACAATTTAGATATGAATAATTTTTATTATAAAAATATTAATTTAAATATTTAATTGAATCAAATTATTTAATTATATATTATAATTTTTAACTCTTATAATATTAATTAAAAATTTATTATTTATAAATTTAAATACATAGTTGTTAAATAAATATGATAAATTAAATTTATAAACTTTTATAATCTTTTATTAAATACATATTACTCTTATTTTTACATTAAAAAATAATAAATATCCGTGAATTGCACGGGTCCAAAGGCTACTATCTATCTATACTATAATATAAAAGTAAGGTTTCTGTGATGATTTTTTTGGGATATACGTTGGGCTATGGGAAAAATTTTTCCCGCCCAATACTGCTACATATTTCTTTTTCTATTTATACTATTTATAATTTGTTTATAGTAATTTAAATATTATTGAATAATATAAATTTAATATGATATAAATTTTTAGGATAAATATTTTAAAATAATAAATTGTTTAAAATTTTTAATTAATAAATTAATTTATTTTACTATATATTTTTTTGTTAACTCTTATTACTTTATAATTCAAACATTATTTATCTTTTTTCTATTTGTTTAGTTTTATCTTTTTTTTATTTTTCATATTTACTTCTATTATTTATAATTTAAATATTAATATCACTAAATAATATATATAATATTATATATTTTATATTTAATTTTTAATAAATATTTAAAATAAATTAAAATTTTAGTATATAAATATTATATTTTTTAAATATAATTGCTAAATATTAAAATCAAATTTATTTATTTAAATTTTGTTAACTTTTTTTATATCAAATTTTAGGTATTATATGTCAAATTAAATACATATCAACTAAAATTTTGCCAATATTTTCTATTATATATATAAAATTAAAAAAAGTCGTTATTAATTATTTGAGATACTATTTCAATATGAATATAAAGATAGATCGATTTATCCTTGATATTTTTTTTTTAAAGTTTCGATAATGATAAAAAGCTTAACACCTTCCATTTTTATAACTTTTCCATATTGAAAAAGTACCATTTCTCGTACCTTTTTTTTCTTCTCACTTATATTATTTACAACTCATTATTTTTTTAGGTAATGGAAAGGGGTCAAAGACCCAAAAAGAAAAGGGAACTAATAAATAAAAATCTTGTGATTCTTAAAGACTCTTAATACATTAGTTAGAACTAGCATTGAAATATGAGGTGGAGAACTATGGAATAAGTGTGTTCCTAACTCTAGAGAGACACTTAAATTAGCCATTTTGTCAACACAAGCATTCCTCTCCCTATATATATGTTGGATGTTAACTTCCCATTCCTTTTTAAGCATTTTGTGAATTGCTTGAATCAGTTGATCCCCTTTATGATTAGGATTGGTTAGACAATAATGGATAGACTTGGAGTTACATTCAAGGATAACCTTTCTATATTCATTATTCTAAGCTATCTAAAGACCACATAGAGCACTCCAACATTCTGTTATATAGGTAGAACAATACCCTAATGCTTGAGTAAAGCCAAGTAACTAATTACTATACATGTCACGTATAGTACCACCACATTTAACTCGACTTTCTTCTTTTTTAGTTATCCCATCCATGTTAGTCATCACCTAGCATTTTGGAGATGGAGTCTAGCAAATTGAGATAGTACCCAATATTTTATTCATAGAGTTATAGCCATTGTTGAAAGCTAAACTCACATTTTCTATATATTAACGCATAACTAAAACTAGGTTTATTGGATAATAGAAATTCTCTTGGCAAGAAGACTTATTCCTCCATTACCACAAAAGCTAACAACCAATTGCCCAGGTTATACTCTAACTTACATGCTAGGCTGTGTTATGATAAAGACTGTTTTCCAAGTTCAAATAGAACCAACATTCATTTAAACATGCATAGAATACCATGATACATGTAGGGTTTACAAGCTACCTCCATAACACTCTGGCTATTAGACAGTCTCTTAAGACATGGATGATCATTTCGTATGTTCTACAGAAGGAATATCCATTGCCCTAACAATTTATAATGAGGCCATTGTAGGGTAATTGCTATAAAAAGCATTTTATCTTTGGTGGAGCTTGAATACTCTAAACTAGTTTTCAAACCTTTCTAGGAAGGGACCATATATCTTACATGAGGGATTTATAATTTTCTTTTACAAAAAAAAAAAAAAACACTTGAAGGAGTAAATGCCCAAACCTTTGTATTTGGCTTGACTTCTAAACTTAAAGATAAACGAAATTGAAATTGTCTTAAAATAATATTTAGCAGCAATGTTTTCAACCGTTCCTAATTCTAGTTAAAATTAGCATCTGCAAACTCCTTGACACATGTATGGTTATTCTCCACAGGTGTAAGAGTAAAATTTATAAAGGGTTTATCAAGTCCTAGCTAATTGTCAAGCTAGAACTTTAGTATCTCCCCATTATTGACCTACCAAGTCAATCCACAAGATGTATCTTTCCATGTATTGATAATATCTCTCCAAAAAGAGAGTTAGTAGAAGCTATTATAGGATTTCAAGGCCATTCTCCTCTAAAGCCATATTTACCTTTAAGAACTTTCACTTGTAAAGCATCCTCTTCAACATAGATTTTAGAATAGAGTTTTATCAAGCAAGTAGTGTTCATTAGTTCCAAATTTCTTAAATCCCAGCCACTTAATTTTTTTATTGGCAAATTTTTTATGAACTAAGAGGATGAGATTTCCTTACATTTTTGTCATGCCCTTAAATGAAATTCCTTTGCATTCTTTCTATATCTAAGCATATTTGTCTAAGAAATTGCTTAACTTGTGTGTTATATATAAGGATACTCAAAATGATAAGGTTTGCAAGCATTATTCATGCAGCTATTGATAAGGTTTGGGTTTACTAACCTACTAGTTCCTTTATTAATTCTGGTGAGTGGTTCATCATATCTTCTTCTATCCTTTCTAGAAGAGTACAGATTAATACCAAGGTGTTTTCCTAAGTTTTGGTTGGAGAGAAGCCACTAAGTTGTGTAATTTCAAATGCTAAAGAAGGATTCATGTTTGTTAAGAAAAGAAATTTTTATTTTTCATGATTGATCCTTTGGCCCAAAGTTACATAAAAGAGGACTAAGCACTTTATTATGTATTTCATTTGATCAAGAGATGCTTTTACAAACAAAATAAGATCATCAACGAATATGAGATGGGAGATAAAGAGCCTAATCCTACTAGCTCTGATTAGCTTCTAATTGCTAATATTTACCTCATCCCTAATTATGTGAGATAATTTCTCCATACATAATACAAATAAGTAAAGGAGATATGGTCTCCCAGTCTGATCCTTCTTGTTAGTTGGAAGTCAAACGTTCTATTACCATTCCAAAGGACATTTAGCCTTATGGTAGAGACATAATTCATAATCAAGTAAAGAAGTTAGTTAAGGATACTAACCTCCTTTAACACATTTGACAAAAAAACCATTTAATCCTATCATATGCCTTTTTGAAGTCAATTTTTATTGCCATAAATCCCTTTCTTCCTTTCTTTTTTCTCATAAAGTGAATCATTTCACTAGCTATGATGATGCATCTCCCTAGTAGAAAGTTGGATTGGAATGGAGAGATTCTATTTGGGATCAAAGTGATTAGCGTATGGTTAACATGATTAATCTTATTTCTTCTTTTAAAAATTTCTCTGATGAGCAAAGAAAGGTGAGGACCTATTTTTTCCTAATTCACTTGATAAAAGTCAGTTGGAAAACCATTAGGACCTTATGCTTTACAAGTACCCATGTCAAATATTACACATTTAATTTCATAGGGAAACATTTTTTAGATTAATTTTCTAATTTCTTCTACTGTGAGAATAAGGAAAGAGCATTTTGTTTTCAGTAAAGCATACTAATCAATATCTTCAATAAATAAATTTTTATAGTATGTCACAATTATGTTATTTAATTAGTCTGTGTTTTCAATCTAATTACCAGTTGAATTCCTGAGTATAGAAACTTTGTTATGTCACCTTCTTATTACATTCTTGGTGTGATAACATTTGGTGTTGCGATCTCTATCTCAAATCTATATAGATTTTGAATTTTGATACCATAAGACTTCTTCTTGTTTTAGAACCTCTAATAGATCTTGTTGTAGTTGTTTTTCAAGGTTATCTAGACGTGGATACCATTTTCTTTCCACAGTTAATCGTGCCCCTTTCATATGAGCCAGAAAGCATTCTTTTTCTATTTAATGTATCCAAACACCTCTTTATTCTAGAGAACTAGTTTGTCTAGGATACTCTAGATATTATCCTAGAAGGGTTTAGTACTATTATGATTCTCATTCAAGAATCAGGGAAATTATTTGTATAGTAACCATGTAATTTCAAAATAAAAAGGTCTATTTAGTCTCTCACTTTTTCCAATAATAGTGTCAAGAAATAAGGGATGATGATTAAAGTAGGCTCGTGGGAGAAATTTGACAATCACATCATTAAATTTATGCTACCAACTAGCATTACATAAGCCCCTATCTAGCCATATAAAGATATGATCATAGTCATCTCAAATTGATCCTCTCTAGGTAAAGCAAGAACCTTGCTAACCCAAATCAATAAAGCCAAATTTACTTATCCATTCTAAGAATTCATCATATCTTCTTCCCACAATCGGTGCACGTCCTTTTTTCTTCATAGGATGAGCAATGTTATTAAAATCCCTGAGTAAGACTCAAGGATTAATAATGGATTTTGACATTTTTTAAATCTATGATTGACATTTCTTACGATTTTTAATTTGTTGGCTCATATAAACTGCTGTTAAAAGCTAGCATGAATTATTCTCATCAATAACTTAAAAGTGGATAAATTAAAAAAAAATGAAGAACTTCTAACTTTACGTTATCTTTTTTCCATTCAATCCATATGCCTCCTACCATTCCTCTGCCTTCTTGAACAAAATAGTCAAAGAAATGTAGTTTATGAAAAATCTTATTAGTTCTACTAGAACCAAGCTTAGTTTCCAGCAATGGAATCACAATTGGTCTGTGTTTTTCAATTATATTATTAGCATGAAAAGTAAAAGCTGGGTTACTAACACCTCTGCAATTCTAGATCATAAGAGTTTGGGGATAAAGAGAGTACCTTACTAATTCATTTCCCTATCCACGTGTACATTGATATCAACCATTTATGCTAGGTCCAGCTACATAGTTGAGTCACCATTTTGCCAATAAAGATTCATATTGTAGTGTTGGCATTTGAGACACTCTAAAACTTGTGTTTGGATTGAGAGGTTTACTCATTATGTCAATGTTCATGACTTCTATTTTGTGGTCCTTTTTTAATTCTATACTAGAAGTGGCCTTAGCAAACCACTGCTCTTTAGGTTTATTATAACTGTCAAAGGTTAGATTATTCTGCATGTTAACTGTCAATGGCTTCCTCATCTCCTGTTGTTAGGATTTATTATGTCTAATATATGGGCCCACTTTTGTTTTATCATTGGTAAAGGTAGGTTACACTACTTTTTGAATACTATCTAATGAGGTTAAAGATTAACAATATTGTATGATTTCCATCTTGTTATTGCTTAGTTACCCAAAATGAAAAGCATTTAAATTAAGATTCTTCTTATTAATTGGTCATATACTTAACTCTTTTGAAAATTCTTCTTTTCCACTAGCCTTATTCTGAAACATAAGGTTAGCAAGTGCAATAACTCAAGAACCTGTTAACTTATTTTTAGCTAAGTTTTTTTATCTTGACTTTGTCCTTTTATTTCATCTTAGTCTTTAAACTACCATTCATTCTCCAAACTCAATGGAAGGTTAATTTTGCTTAATAGTTTGTTATTGGCCATTAGGTGGGCCAATGTTATACTCCACTCCTAGTTGTTCTACTAATTGATCTTGGTTGTTATTATGGGAAGCTACTATTTCCTTGCAGCCATCCATATAATGGCCATATCTACCACATTGGAAGCGAATCAAATGAATCCTTTCATATTATATTTTAATGTCCTTTGTTCCCACACAAAATTATAGGAGAAGAAACTCGTTAAAGTTAATCAAAATGTAAATTCTTGCATATTTTCCCCTTGTCCTCTCTTCCATCATATAGTTAATTTTAATTATTTTTCCTATTCTATCACCAATAGCACAAAAACATTTACGATCATAATGTTTGACTGCCAACTTAGGAAAGTGAACCTATACAACCACTCTATCAATATTAACCACAACAGGGTTAAATTTTGGAACCTACTCCTGTACTATTAAGTAATGATCAAGTATTAATCATGGGCCTCCAATCAATACTATATCCCTCCTACTTCTTGTGGTAAGTTTGACCAGATAATAGTCATATCCCAAATCAATAAGTTCAAAAGCTCTTGGTCCCCTCTATAAATGAATTAATTTTTTCTCAAGGAATCAAAATCCAACTATTCTTCCCAATAGTTTAACAATAAGACAATTCCTCCACAATTTTCTTATACATTTAATTTCTTTTTCTAAGAGTTTTAGAACAGGGCATATTTTATTACCTTCTACAACTTTCTCTATAATCTCCATTCCTTCTCCATCATTGTTCTCTTCTGGATTAGAATTGAAATTGGATAGATCATCACCTTTTATGTCTAATTTCTCCAAACTATCATCTTTTTAGTCCATCTTGTCAATATCTACATCTACCAAATCCCCTAGAAGTGTGGCCTTATAATGAGCCAATTGACTTAGAGACTTTTTATCATCACATGGCTGTAAAACTAAATTAGCATAAGAACGAAGATTTGTGGTGCCTCCCTCAAAATCTCTGTTATCACATTTATGTTTCTTTGTACTCCATTATAGTTGATCAGTTTCCTCCAAAGAAGGTTGCATAAGATCAAAACCTACCTAGAACCTTAACTTACTCATCGAGAGAGATAGTCAAATTATTTATAACTTATTATGTAATATAAATTTATCATAACATAATATTTTATAGTAAAATATTTTAAATAAGTTAAAATTTTTATTTAAATGAATTAATTTATTTTACTATATATTTTATTTTTAATCCTTATCATTTATTAGTTCAAATATTATTTCTTTTTTTTTAATTTTTCATGTCCACTTATATTGCTTATAATTAATACATTAATATCACTTAATAGTATAAATATAATATTATATATTTTATATTTAAATTTTTATAAATATTTTAAATAAATTAAAATTTTAATATATAAATTATTAATAGATAAATTAATTCCACATTCTATTTTAATATACAATACTCAAATTAATTATTAAATATTTTTAACAAATTTTGGTAACTTTTTTATATCAAATTTTCAATAATATATATAGGTATGTAAAACGGGTTTATTGCTCACGGGCTTACGCGGGCCCCCACAAGTGTGGGGCAATTCGAGCCTTAAAAAATGGAGCTCATTTTCAACTAGGCTTACGCGGGTAAGCCCGCACGAGTTTGACTCGTGTGGGCTTACTTAAGGCCCACATGGGCTTAATAATTTTTTTAGTTTTTCAATAATTTTTCATATATTTAGATATTATTGTAATATAAATTAATTTTTAATATAATGTATAATGGTTTAATATAATTTTTTTAAATTTATTTGACTAACTCATTACATAAAATAAATTAATTAATTATAATTTATAAAAAAAATAAATATTTTTTAATCTAACTTAATTTAATATCCTATTGAAAATATTTTTTTCAAATTTTATAGCTTGTATTTTTTATTTTTATATGTATCTTTATAATGATTTTATTATTTTTAAGAGTTAGAAAAAAAGAAATGTGCGGGCTATCCACGGGTAACCTGCGATCCCAATCCATTTTGTCCACATTTTATGCGGGCCATGCCTGCCCCACCCCACCTGTTTTACACCTCTAAATATATACTATATGTCAAATTAAATATATATATATCAGGTTTTGGGTACTATATGTTAAATTAAGTATTGTATTTTTAAATATAATACTCGGAGATTAAATCACATTTGTTTGTTTAAATTTTATTAATATTATTTTGATATCAAGTTTTAGATATTATATGTCAAATTAAATATATATTAATCAAGATTTTTTCAAGACTTTATATTCTATGTACTATTTTTCATACTTTTTGCTTTTCATTTATATTATTTATAACTCAAATATTATTAAGTAATATAAATTTATCAAAGTATAATTTTTATGCTAAAAATATTTTAAATATTTTAAAATTTTTATTTAATTAAATTAATTTATTTTACTATATATTTTTATTTTTAACTCTTATCATTTATTAGCTCAATCATTATTTCTCTTCCTTTAATTTGCTTTGTTCATATTTTTCCACTTTTCATGTCTACTTATATTACTTATAACTAAGACATTAATATCATTAAATAATATAGATACAAAAAATTATATATTTTACTTTTAAATTTTATAAATATTTTAAATAAATTAAAATTTTAGTGTAAAAATTATTAATTAAATTAATTAATTATATATTATATTTTTAATAACAATATTTGAATATTAGAATTAAATTTATTTAATTAAATTTTTTCAATATTTTTTATATCTATTTTGAAGTACTATATGTGAAAATAAATACATATCAATTCGAAGGATTTTTGAAAGACCTTATATTTCATGTATTATTTCTCTTCATTTTATTTATTATATATTTTATTTTTAACTCTTCTTACTCTTCAGTTCATGCATTATTTCTCTTATTTTAATTTATTTTCTTACAATTTTTTAATGTTCACTCATATTATTTAAAATTTAGACTTTAGGCATTAAGATTGTTAAATAGTACAAATATAATATAATATATTTTATTTTTATAATAAAATATTTTAAATAAGTTAATGTTATAGAAAGTATTAATTGAATTAACTATTTACACATTTTATTTTTGATAAAAATATTTAAAATTAAAAATAAATTTTATTTATATTTTTGTGATATCAAATTTTAAATACCATATTTTAAATTAAATACACATTTATGAAAATTTGTCTATATTTTAGAATCCACATATTGTTTCTCTTTCTTTTATCTATTGCATTATAGAATATATTTAATTTGGAGTGATTTGTGCAAGATTTTTTTAATAATAGAATAATACCTAATAATTTTTACTTTGGATGAAAGCTATTTATTAAAATATATAATTTAAATAGTAATGAATATAATTAAAATATTAGTTAATTATTAGGATCATAATTTATATTAGCTTTGCTAAACGTGTATTATGCCTTACACTATCAATGAATAGGTTATTTAAATTTATTAGAATAAGTCTTTCTAAATCAAATTATTTTTTAAATATAATTTGTAAATATTTTAATAATAAAATTTTTTAAATAAGTTAAAATTTTAATATAAAATATATAAATTGAATGAGTCAATTAGTTTCTCTATTTTTAATAAAAATATCTAAAAATAAAAATTAATCTATCTTTTAATTTTTTAATATTTTCTTGATTTATATGTTCTCTTGTATTAATTTATTTTATTTTATTCATTAATACGAAAGTGGTAAGAAATTATAAAATAAATGAATAAAATATTTATTAAAATATTTTATATAATTTATTACTTTTAAATTAATTTTTTTGGATGTAAATTTTTGAAAAATATATATTGAAATACATTGATATAAAAATACCTAAAAAATGATGCTAATTTAATTGATCAAATGATGTTATGTATGTTTAAATTTATTTAATTTATTATGAATTAAAAATTATTTTTATTATTAGTGAGAACAAAAATTTTATGTTATTAAAAATAAATGTAATTAAAATTTTGATAAAAGATAAAAAATTAGAAAATTCCTTACAGTGTAACAATATATAAGCAAGTCGTTATATAAAATCTATTTATATATTTAAATTAAATTAATTTTATAACTTTAATCAAGTTATAAAGGTAGATAGAAGATTTTTTAATATATAGAATGAACCAATCATTATGACACATTTTAGATAATATTTATGAATTATGCAATATTTATATATAGTTAGCAAAAAATGTGCTGCAATCTTTCTTTTTTATAAGAAAGATAAAAAAAAATGAATGCAATTTAAATCTCACTGCACTAATTTTATTTATTAATCCAGAACTAGAATAATATTATTTATTTCACAATAAGACATATTATACTACATTCAAAAAATAATAATTGATTTTGAGTTTAAAAAATAAATGATGTTATCCATTAGGTATTAAATTTACATTTTAAAATAAAAATTATATTTTTTATTTATGAATATTATTGTCATTAAACCTCTTTTTTATTCTATTTTTATATTATTTTCATGCATCAAACATGATTATATAAAAAATTTTCTATTCTATTATTATACTTTTTCTTATTTCATCATAAAACATGATATAAATATTATTTCTTTTTATCATTATTTCTTCATATAGTTATATAAATTACTTACAATAACATTTGAAATAATTAAAAAAGATACATAATTTATATCTTTTATATTTCATTCTTTTATATAAATTAAATAATATATTTTAATTTATAAATAAATTATTATATTTTAAAAAAATTTATTCTTGTTAATTAAATACTATGCACAAGCTTAATTTACTAGTTATATAATATTTACAAAAGAACTTTCATATAATAAGAAATCATTTTGTTCGCCTCAACAACATAAAAAATTTTATTTTATGAAAAATAATTAAAAAAAAATTATTTAATTAATTATTATCTAATAAATGAAAGAAAATAAAACTTCTTGAGAAGTAAGTTGGTCAACCACATCCCTCTAAATAAATTTTATTTTTTGTATTATTTATGAATATAATGATAAAATTATTTTTATTAAATTTAATTAATTAAAATTTATTAATTTATATTATAATAATATTGAGAATATAAAAATTATTTTATTAATATATTCAAATTTGAATTAAATAAAATATAAAAAAATATTTTTTTAAGTATTATTTTTTATATACCAAATCAAATAATTTTAAATATTTTTTAAAAAATTTACGTATAAAATTATTTTTTAAAAAATTTAATTCCTCGTCAGAAGTTTCTTTCCGTCTCAACTCGCCTCCAAGATTCACTGTATGCGTCTCATCCCCGTCGATGTCAACTCGGTCCCACGTGATCTTGTCCCGTCCACGTTCACCCGCCAGATTTCATTAACTACTTAGCATAGGACTCCTGGCTTCCAGTGATTGGCCAACGTACAAAGTAGAAACACGTAATTGGGTGCTCAGACCTAGGGCTTTCCGGTTCTAGGAACCTCGCAGAACACGTTGTCTGAAGAGGAATTTCCTCAGATTGTACAATGTCGCCCCGTGTCGACTGCCTCATGAAGCCGTTTCCGTGACGCCACGTACGCCGACCTGCTCAGGTGCAGACTGCCACGTTGCGGCTGCGTAGGTCGCCCTTAACCTCAACTCCTATTCCTATATAACTTTGAGATGAGACTTGGGTTTTATTTCAGTCCTGTCTCCCCCGGCAACAAAATGGAGGCTCAGATGGTACGGATTGACAGAACATCTTCAATCGAAAGGGAACCAAGAACTCTCAGTATCCGGCAAGTTCAATCTGCCAGAGTACGTAATTGTGTGTTATTTCATTTCTGTTAGTTTTCCCACTCTCCCAGTATGATTTAAATATGGGGACGGAGGCTTTCATGGTGTTTAGTTTCTGGGTTTTATGATTTTAACGATCGACCCAAACGAATATAGGAAGTTGATGTTCATAAATTTATACAGGATTTAGCAATTTGCGTGCTGAGTACAAACAGCATAGAAGAAGCATCTCGAATATTTACAGAGGTAAGAAATATTGTAATTACAGTAACATGAAAGGATAAAGCTAATAATCTGGTATGCATATGTACATAATGATGCAGGGGTTGGAGCCAGTGGTAAGCGGTGCATATCGCATGGGATCTTCAGGAGAAGAAATATTGGATGTGGAGTTCTTGAAGGACGCAGCATTCAGAGACATAGCATCTGCCCCTTTTTAACTGAATTAATTAATGTATATACCAACTGAATTAACACAAATATATGTTGTGCGAGAACTTAATTTTGGGTTTATTTTCATGATTTCTATACAAGTTAATTGGATAACACTCTCAAATCTTTTACTAATTTTATAATTGATTTATGACAAACTAAGTTTACCAGCTTACATGAATTTGTTTGGAGAAAAAGTTTATATGATAATTGGCATTGTCAATGAATTATCCAGTTAGGTTTCAAAGTATAACAACAATAGTGTTAAATAGTGTGGTATATATAGTAGAGAACATTGTAAAATGGCTTTATGTTGGTTAATTAATTCTGTTAAGTATATAACCTTGTTTTTCCTTCCGCTCTTAATCACTTCCTCTATTTAGAGATTGTAGAAATAACTGGACCACT